>JAILYA010000151.1:0-179527 GCA_021437795.1 Rhodamnia rubescens
CCGCCGCCGACTTCCGGTCCTTCCTCACGTCGGGCTTCGGGTTGGCCCTCGGGCTGTTGCTGCTCTTGCCTGCGTTCTTCATCTGCGATCCACGGAAGAAAATGGTGAAATGTGTTGGGGGGTAAGCAGCGTGAAATGGGGTGGGGATTTTATACTTGGACAGAGACGCGAGAGAGGACACAGCAGCGGGCCAAAGAGATATCATATCATGGAGAGAGAGAGAGAGAGAGAGAGAGAGACTCTGGGTGATGTGAATGTGTGAGCATGTGATTCGATCGAGGAACATGGAGAAGCGGATAAGAACGAATACACTTTGTTATTATTGTCATTGTTATTATTATCATTACTGTTATTGTTGTAGTTTCTCAGCAAAATTACACAAATATTACTGTTTTTTTAAACATTTATCACAGGGTCTAAAGTCTATTATTGCACATTTGCTAATATTTTATGAACCATATTAAATATATTAAAATTTTCGAGACAACTTTGCATGTTAGGCAAAGTTCGAAAGATTATTTATCTTGTTATCCCTTGTTTTTTCGACGATTTAATTATGTATTGGAAATCCTCTATTAATTAAGGACTTCAATGGATCATGTATGCTAAATAGTTGGGTTAAGATTGGATTGCGATGATGTGATGATGTTTGGTTTTGGATTTGGAATTCCACCCCTCGAAATAAAGGACAAAAAGTTTACTCGACTCAATATATTACATAGAAGTAACGTGACTAGCAAAAAATAGATATATTTGAATAAGAGGTTTAAGTGGCGATCGATTTCTAAATAAGGCACTGAAGTGAGCGCAATTTCGAATAAGGGTATGAAGTGTCTTCATTGTGTAAAAACAAGGCCTAAAGTGCTGCGTAATTTCAAATAAAGGCGTAGAGGTAGTTATATTGGTCTAAAAAAAAAGCCACGAGTCACTTTAGTTAGGGGCATTTTAATCATTTACTATTGTGTTTTATGTTTTCCTTTTTCTATTTTTTAAGAGTTTGAAAACAAAAAAATAAAATAAAATAAAAATAAAGAAACACAGGGCGAGAGGATTGTGGCCACCGCCCCACCACGTGTGGGGAGACAATTATGACCATCGGGGTCATAGATGCCTCGATGAGGGCCTGCTTGTCTAGAACTTGGGGCAGACTTAGGAGAGGGCCAGCGGGGCCTCGCCTGCGGTCCACAGGTCCCGGCCCTCGACTGAGGCGCCGGCCTTCGGCGGCCCTCGTTGAGGGGCCGCAACTCACCGGCCATCGTCGGTGCTCCCACCCGGTTGTGGGCGGTGGCCACGGGAGGTCGACCTCACGTCTGATTTTTTCCTTTTGTTTTTACTTTTTGTTTTTTAATTTAATTTAACAAAAAATTAGATTATATTTACATTTTGACAAAATGCCCTTAATAGGCCGGCGAGGTTATGCCTTTATTTGAAATAATTATAGCCACTTTAGACCCTTTTTGAGACAATGATGGCACTTTTAGTAGCCTTATTTGAAATAAATAAAGTAAAACTGGCTTTATTTGATTAAACGATGGCACTTGGGGCCCTTTTTGGAATTTTTCCCAAAAAAATGAAGTCTTGCCACTTCAATGGCTTTATACTAGTCATGAACGCACGGATTGTGCTACACAAATAACTCATGCATATATAACATTCTTATAATTTGTGTGGTTTTTAATCTTTTATGGCGTAAAGGCGTGTATGGTAAAATTGCAAGTTGCATGTTGAAAATTTAAGTAGCGGATTTTCAAAAAGATTTAGAAATAAAATTAAGATGTTGTCTAATAATTGTCGCCACCTACTTTTCTCGGGCATGTCTCCTGGAGGAGCCGTAGATTTAGAGGTATTGTCATCAATCTAGAAGAGTGGCCATCCGAGGGCATGAACTCGCGCATCGTGCTATGTTAAAATTGCAAGTTAAATGTTGAAAATATAATCAACGGATTTTCAAAAAGTGTTACAAATAGCATTAAGACGTGGCTTGATAATGATCAAAATTTAATCACCGGACACTACTAATATCTCACTAAAATAGAAAAAAATGCCATTATTGGTAGGTTTTTCTCAATATATTTTGCAAGACTCAAATTACCATCGATTATTTTTTTATTGAATGAATTGAGCAAATCTTCCCTTGCTTACCTATTTAAGTGTAATCTTTACTTAACTGAATCATTTCGGTCGGCTCTTTTAACATTATTGAGCAGGCGTAATCACATTAAATGCGGATAGTACTGAATTTTCAATTGACAACACTTAGCTGGATCATCAAACGGGCCTTAAGTATCGTGGTCAACCATCCTAACGTGCATCACATCCCAACTTCATACAAGACAATCAATTGAAAGAAGCAATTTCCTAAGAACATACTTTTGGAAAATGAATGTAAAACCGCTCAAATAGTCCACCAGAGAAAAAACAAACAAGCAACAGCATAGTTTGAAGAATCCGATTCAAAGTCGAGGAATAATAAAAAACCATTACAGACAAAGATAGAACAATTTATGGTATATTTTTCACCCCGACTTTACCTATGCTTTTCCGAATTCTATTCTCTACCATCTTTATGCTTTTCCAAAATTCTATTCTCTATCATCTTTTTTCCCCATCCTTTCACCGCCTACTCTAGCCTCTTTTCGGACAAAATGGTAAGGAAAACGGGAAAGAAAACGGTGTCGTCCGTTTGTTTAGCAAATAATAAATAATACGGAAAGTATTTTCCTAAAAATAATCTCTTATACCTCTTAAAATAATATCTACGGAAAATATTTCATTACCGCAACAACTACGTCTAAACATTTTCGTAGGTAATGAAATTCGTTCGTTTCGATGAGCAACGTAAGAGATCATTTTTACGAATACATTTTTTAAATTATTTATTTTTCGTGAATCAAACGCACTCGAAGAGGAGGGTTGTCGACCCTCTCCAAACGACAAATAGAGGATTTAGAGCCCGCCTCACCTTTGCATGGTCGGTGACAAATGACAATAGGGTCGGCCGACACTCTCATAGCAACGACGGTAGAGGATCCATAACACTCCCTCACCTTCGCACAGGATGGCGTGGGACATGGCCATTTGGGCCCGTGGGCCCGGAACCGGCCCGTTGACCGGGCCCACGTTTCCAAACCGGAACCGGAACCCTGCCCTCGCGGGCCGGTTTGGTTCGGGAATAATCGAACCGGCGGTTCGGGCCGGTTCCAACCCAATTTTTTTTTTTTTAAAAAAAAAAAGATAAGAGGCAGGGGAAAAGGCCTAGAACCGGAATCGCTCTTCAAGGGCCGGTTCCGGTTCCACCTTTTTCCGGAACCGGAACCGGCCACCTCTAGCGTGGCCTGCTACAACCGCGACGGTCGCACATGATCATGTCATCTCGAGCCAAGGTCACCATCCGCGACTGTCATAAACGGTGGCGATGCCCTTTGCTGCCATAAGTAAAATTTACTCATATTTATCTAACTGCCATAACAAAATTCTCAGCATGGACCAACCAAAATATCCACCTGGACCGCATTCGCTGACGTGTCATCATTTCGTTGGACAGCTGTGTACAATTGAAGAGGGGGAGAGAAGCTACAATCTCCTCAAAATTGCCCTAAGCCGCAACGAGCAACGGCGCGGAATCCCCCACCGGGCAAAAAGCGTGGGGTGCGCAAGGACGCCAAAAAAGCTCGAATAAATAGAGGGAGAGGGGGAAATGAGAGGAGGTCTCGGACTGCTCTCCACGGTTTCTCCTCCTCCGCCTCCGCCTCCTCTTCTCTGCTTCAGCCGCCTCCGCTTCCACTCTCTCTTCTGCTCCGGTGAGCCTCTCTCTCTCTCTCTCTAGGTTTGGGTTGGTTTCGGATTCTTCAGCTTCCGTGCGCGCTCGGCCTCTTATTCTTTCTACTTTCGCTGTTTGTGCTGTTTTTTTTTTTTGCGATAATCGGAGTGCCCTCCGCCTCCGCGTGCGTGCATTGGTGGATGCATTGTCCGTTTTGCTTCTCGATTGCCGAACTAGTGTAGTGCACCTGTGACTGAGCTCGTTGAGCGTTTTTCTTGTTTTGGTTCGTTTGTTGGTAGTCGGAGAGTGTGAGGTTCGGAAGTTGGGGTTTTCAGTTTGGCTGTGCTTTATCGTCGGGTTTTGGTGGAGATTCTATGGGAACTGCGGTGGTATGTAAAAGTTACTTGGATTGTGATGATGCGTGCTCCTTGCTGTTTGTATTTTTGGGGATATGTTTTGTGACCGATCCTTCTATGCATGTTCCGTGTACATAAATGTGTGTAGTGCGGGACGATATTTGGTAGTCAATTCCATGTTTGTGTCTAGGCCAAGTTCTTCTGGTAATTTCTTGCAATCCTTGTGAAACTAGACAGATATCCTGAGAGTGAAATCTAGAAAGTCAGTTTGGACCGTGAGGACACGAGCAGTAACAACAATGGCGAGTGTAAGTAACGCATTATTGTCAATTTTCTTCTGTTTTGGCTTTTGCCACCATGGCCGGCGCCAATAACTGTTCTGTTGAAATTATTTTTGTGATGGTCTCGCTTGGCATTTCCCAGGATCAAGAAAACATTGGCCATGTAAAGAAACAGCTGGCAAAATTATTTGAGACATCTCTTAGGGCAACAGTCCCCGAGGAATTAGATGTTGAGCCCTTGGTTGCTGCTTGCACCGCAAAGTTTGGCGATTACCAGTGGTAGTTTTTTGACCCACCTTCTGGTCATTTGGAAATCAATGAGTTTGCTGGAATCGTATGAATTTGTTGCTTTGCATTTTCCAAATATGAAGGTTTTGTGGCCTCATCTTGTTTTCCCACTTTTGATTTCCTAATAATAATTTGTGATGATCATGTGTGGTAGCAACAATGCTATGAGCCTATGGCCAAGGATCAAAGGGAAAAAGACCGAATTCAGGGGTCCCCCGGCAGTAGGACAGGTAGCAAACTATGGACCGCCGAGTTCTCTAGTCCATGAGTTTTCTGGCTTAGCATCTTCTAACTTGTCATATTTATTCTCTCTAGGCACTTATGAAGAACCTTCCTTCATCTGAAATGGTAGAGGCATGCTCTGTTGCTGGACCTGGATTTGTGAACGTCACGTTATCAAAGAATTGGATTGCCAAGGTGAATACGTCTCTTAAAATTCTGCTTCCAATTGAATGCCATTGATATCGTTGTGGCAGTTGAAATAGATCTTATGTAGGAGGCCAGATCAAGCACGACGACTCACACAGTGGTAATTTTTTTAATTGGTACTCCAGAACATTCAGAAGATGCTGATTGATGGAATTGAAACGTGGGCGCCAAGGCTCTCAGTTAAACGGGTGGTGGTTGATTTTTCTTCTCCAAACATTGCGAAAGAAATGCATGTCGGACATTTAAGATCTACTATTATTGGAGATACACTGGCTCGCATGCTGGAGTTTTCAAACGTTGAAGTTCTTCGTAGAAACCATGTTGGTGATTGGGGGACACAGGTGATTCCTGAAAATTTGCTTGTTGTGTTGACTATTTTCATAAGTTGGAGATTGATTTGTCTTAAATCTATAAGGGCCATAAAGCTCCCTGCTTGTGCTTCACTGGGAAATTGAATCATTTACTATCTGAAATTTCATCCCCCTCATCAGATTATACATCCTAAAAATCAAGTGCTAGCTGCCTTTGCCGCTTTGAGGGAACATGCGCCTACTTTTTTCACTATACTGCTGATGACTATTGATGATGCAATTTGCTCTTTTGAGCAATTCAAAATTTGTTATAATGCCATGCCATAAGTAACTTCCCTGCTGTATGGGTTTTGCAGTTTGGCATGTTGATTGAGTTCCTTTTTGAGAAGTTCCCTGATTGGGAAAGTGCTAGTGAAACTGCCATTGGAGACCTGCAGGTTAGAGATGTTTTATATTTCTGACTACTGGAGCTTCGATTGATGACATGCTGTTTAAGACCTTGTATAAAATAGCATAAAATGCTTTCTTGTCCGCCTTTGATCTGGGGAATGCTCGTTTATTTCCTACGGGCAGTAGTATCTTTCTTCCTTTCGGATTCAGACATTAGCATGCGATGAATCTAGCCATTCCCCATCATTTAGATAGTTACTCCACTAACCCCTCTCCATCTGCCTGGGGTAAGGCTTTGCAGTGAAAGATTTTCAACCCCTGATGTTCTTCCCCACTCGAACTTATTGTGCTTGTTTATCAAGCATGGCAGGAAAAATGGAGTTGGTGAAGAAGAACTAATTATTCTATAATAGGCTTTTGATGTGACTGACTGTTGTTTTTATGTAAATAGGGTGAGGTTATGTGCAAATGTTTGCTTTAATCATTTCTTTTTCTTTGGTTTTATTTCCTTTTCCTCTAGCTTGATGAAGGGACATATTGCCACCTATGGCATGTTGTATGTTCCGATGCATGTTTTATCTTTTTTCTAGTTATCACAAGTGACAGTGGACCTATTGTAGCAAATTCTCTTTTCTGGGGTATTTGATTTTCGCTCTTCTAAATGATTCCGTATAGGGGTTGTATTCCCTTGTAATATTAGGTGACTTTTTTGTTAAAAAATTAATTTTAAACTGATTCAGGAAATTTGTTGCAACTCTGGATCGATTTGACAACTATTTAGGAATGAGAAAGTTGAAAAATGACGAAATAGCCAGTTTGGTTTTCTGCTAACTCTTGATTGATTGTTTTCTTATTCATTTGCTATTTTCTTGTAATCTTTCCCTTGTTATAAGTGCATGCCTTTTTTAGGGCTCCATTATTTGATTATATCAGCTTTCCTTGTCTATTTGACAACTTATTTTCCTTAAGAAGTTTTCTTTTCCTACAACTAATTCTTGAGTTTTCTTAGCATTCATCGCGAAAAGGTTTAGGCATTTCTATTGCATCCACTTTTGAAGGCTGTTTTGGCATGTTGATGAAGTTCTTTTTGCAAAGTGCCTAGATTGCGAAGATATTAGTGAAACTTCCATGGGAGACCTGCAGGTTACAGGATTCTTTTCTCATATATTTCTGAGCACTGTTTATATGGGGAATATGCTGTGTATACAACCATGTATAAGGGCACAATTATGTCTCGATGTGTGCTGCTTTTTATTTTTTATGTATACTACTATCTTTATTTTATCGAAATAGGTCATTCATATGTTAACTGACACTTGAATCTAACATTCTCCATTTTTAGCGCATGTATGATGTCATCCCGTCAACTGCCGTGATTGCATTGCCAAAAGGATTTTGAATCTCTAACCATTTGTTGCCACTCCAGTCCCTCTGGCCTTGCTTATATAGCACAGAGAGGGAAATAATGGAGTTGGTGAAAGAGAAGTAAATGTTCGGTTCAATAGGCTTACTACTTGATTGGTTGTGTGGTCCCTGTGCAATTTAGTTTGAATTGGAGTGAGGATATGTGCCAAGGCTTTAATTAGTTATCTTTGATTTTATTTCCTTGTTCTCTAGCTCGTAGAAGGGGCATAGGCCATGCCAGTGGCAAGCATGCGTTTTGATGAATGTTATGTTTAACTGCTTTGGTTCTTATAAGACAGTGATTGGACTTGCTTATTTGTTTGTAGTGATAACAAAAAACGAAATGGAACCTTTTATGATGGATTCTCTTTGTAGACATGAAATTGTAAGTATTCTGTATAGTTCTGTTCATATTATTTCCATGTCATCTCTTCACTGATTTTCTTTTTCGTTGAAAATAAAGTTACAACAGCTGGGAAATTTCTCATATGTATGAATGAGAAAAGATACGAGAGGAAACTTTTTCCCGCTCCTGATTGCCTTTTTCCTTGTTGATATTGTTCTTTTCTCAATTTCTCATTCTTTCTCCTTGATGTTGCTTGCTGTTAGTGCAGGCTTTCTATGGCTTATTATCAGCAACATTTCTTCTCTATTTGACAACTCTTTCTCCGATATAAAGAAACTTTATTGTCTTCTGTTGCTAGTTAGTTATTGTGTTTCGCACGATTATTGCATAAATTTTGAAGGGTTGCAGTTCCATTCATTTGTGATGGAGGTAATTGTTGTTTCGGAAAGATTTTTTAACATTTGTTGGTGAAATCTCACTAATTTCTATGCTCAGTGGCCCTCTCTGCGTAGTCAGATTTTCTATGCTTAATGTCTTCTTCTCCCAGTTGCTCGTCTTTGTTTGATGTTCATTTTTCAAGGGTCCAAGATACAAGCAACACATTAGAACTTTCACATTAAGCGCGATGGCTTACGAAATTTACATGGGATATTCAAAATTTTCTCTGAAACAGAAATGATTGGGCTTACAGATTTGCTTTACTCAGTTCAATTGGTGTATGCCAGGCATTCTATAAGGCATCAAAGCAGAAATTTGATGAAGATCCCGTTTTTAAGGAGAGGGCACAGAAAGCTGTGGTTCGCCTTCAGGTTAGTGTTGTGTACTAAGGACACCTGCAATTTCCATGTTCTTATTTTTTTTAACTGCCATTAGGACATGTAGTCTTTTGTGAGGTGACTGTTGAGCTTGTCTTTAGGGTGGGGAACCGAGGTATCGCAGTGCATGGGCACAAATCTGTGATATTAGCCGAAGGGAGTTTGACGGGGTTTATCAGCGCCTTGAAGTTTCATTGGAGGAGAAGGTACGGTAAACTGTGGTATTCCTGCTATTAGTCAGCATGTGGTTTATATTTTGTCGAGACATCTCATGATTTAAGACCTAGATGCTCTTTCCTTTACATGAGTGATCATTGATAACTAGGTTGAGATATATTTAATCTACAAGGTGCATTTTGACTAAGTAGTCAATATGAGGAAGTCATGGCGATGGAGTATTTCTATATTATCCATAACATAAGCTCCATGGAAAATCTTCTTCTTTTGAATGCTCGTACTTATCCTATTCAACATTGTAGTGGTGAGAAAGATGGTTATTTTTCGTGGTGTTGAGGATTTTAAGAGCATTGCTATATGAACTTTGTGTCCTAATTTTCTCTAATTCAGTTTTCTGTGACATAGAGTTGGAGCTATGAATTTCCATTTGACTTTAGTGTGAGATGTTTTTTGACATGCTGGGAACAGTGCGTTTCCAAAACTGAGCATTTTAGCTGGCAAATCTCAATGGTTTTTTATGCATTGCCATTTTTCAGGGAGAAAGCTTCTACAACCCGTATATTCCTGGTGTATTGGAGAAGCTGAGCAACTTAGGGTTAGTTGAAGAAAGTGAAGGAGCTCGTGTGATATTTGTTGAAGGGTATGAGAGACCTGTGATTGTAGTGAAGAAAGACGGCGGTTACAACTATGCATCAACTGATCTCGCTGCCCTTTGGTTAGATTTTTTAAACTTGGAAAGACATTGTCTTTTCTTATTTTATGTGACCATCATTTAGGTTAGTTTCTTTAAATGTTTCTTTAAAATTGATTTACCCTTCTGCTTAACACATCCACTTCAAGTGTTCACATTCTAACCTGTAATGCAGTCCATCTCTTTGATTTGACAGTCTATTGTGAGGCATCGTCTTAAGTATTTTAGTGAACGAATCTTAATGATCTTTGCTATTAGAAATGATGCAGGGAATCACGGTTTTCACAAGAATAACGAAACACAGCAAATATATTATAAGCTGTAGAAGTGATAACAAAATGTCTAGGATTAAGAAAACCAAGAACTCCTAAAAGTATAATCTGCCGTAAAGAACATTAAAAAGAGGATGGCTTACGAGTTACGGATAGGGTTTTGGACTATTTATAATTCACTCAAAACAACACTTGAATCTGAGCCAGATAGACAACTAAATATTAATCAGAAAATGGGGAAATTCCTGTAATACATCCTGCATCAAGAACTCTTGTTCACAGACATTCTTCTAGTTTACCCAAGGTTGCTCAATGTTACAATATTTTCCTCTATTTGAGGAGGGGCGTTAATGGTCATTCAGAAGCATTGTCGTTATTCCAAATTCATTTTATGTTATTTATTGGTGTTCTACTATTGTGACTGTTAGCAATAAGGTCTCACCTGACAATTGTGCAGGTATCGCCTGAACATAGAAAAGGTTGAGTGGATTATTTATGTCACTGATGTTGGTCAGTCGGAGCACTTTCAAATGTTTTTCAAGGTGAATATTCAGAGCCGTATGCCTTTCTGTTTAATTTCTTTGCTTGTTTACTGTACAATGGATGTTGTGATTCATTTGTGTCGATATAATTTCTGCATTCAATCTTTATGAACTTGTCGACTTGAGGATACATGCATGCATTGGCTTATACATTATTGGTCTTTTTACAAGTCCATATGATCTGTTAGTGACATGGAACTAAGCTTACTAATACCCTTGTTTCTGTTTTTTCAGGCTGCTAAGCGCGCAGGTTGGCTTCCTGATGATGATAAAGCATACCCTAGGACTAGCCATGTTGGCTTTGGTCTTGTTCTTGGTGAAGATGGTAAGCGTTTTCGAACTCGCAGTACTGAAGTTGTTAGACTTGCGGATTTACTGGATGAAGCCAAAGCTCGCAGTAAAGCGGCACTTGTTGAACGTGGTATGTCACTGTTCTTTATTTGGGTTATATGGAACTCATCGACTCAGTTTGGATGTATACGTTGAATTGGTACCACTCTTTCCTAGTTGAAACTAATTGGTCGATTTGCACCTTTTAACTACATAAATATTGTTGAGTGAGCAGCATTTCATTTAGAAGCCTTTCAAATTTATGGTGGAACTTTCGTCAGGCAAGGATAAGGAATGGAGCGAGGAGGAGCTTGACAAAATTGCAAAGGCAGTGGGTTATGGAGCTGTGAAGTAAGTCCACTGTCCCTCTAGTAAGCCTGCCATGGTTTTTGTTATGCGGGTTCCATGCTCAGAAACAGCTCTGATGAGACGGTCCATGTCATTAAGTGGGTCTATTACCAAAATGCAAGTTAGACATTAGTGCATTGAAGAAGGCCTCACTGCCTCAGTAAAGCTTCAGGAAGCACAAGCTGAACTAAACCTAGACTCTAGCAACTGACAAACAAGAAAATTTTCAGGAGTGATATACTAATCTATAAACTGCGATGGGTTAAAACGATCCTGAGATTATTCTTCTATGCTTTTGTTTTTGATAAGATATTATTATATGCTCTTTGTCTAGAATTACTTAGAGCATTTTCCTGACTGTTAAGAGAAACGGTTGAGCATATTTTTGTGAATTGTTTTTGTATGCCTTACTAAGTAGTAGTCTGTTCAGTCCTGTATAGGGATTTAGGGGTAGAAAGAATTGATATCCTCAACTTCTCTTTGTAGGTACGCCGACTTGAAGAACAATAGGACCACAAACTACACCTTCAACTTTGATCAAATGCTTAATGATAAGGTGAAGATTCATCAAAAGCTCTTGGTTGTGTTGAGTGGATTTGGTTATTGGATTTTTTATTATGTTCACTCCGTCCATGAGTTTTATATCCCATTTTTACCAGCACGCACACATGCACATGTTCTTCTCCTTGTTTCTTTATCTGTCCCTTCTTCATTCCTTTTTGGCTTAGTTGTTATTTATGATGACAGGGGAATACTGCTGTCTATCTGTTGTATGCCCATGCTAGGATCTGCTCAATAATCAGAAAATCTGGTAAAGATATAGAGGAACTTAAGAAAGTAAGTAGTCTGTTTTTTATGTTCAATTATCATTGTAATTAATGTTTATGGCACTTTACGACAACTCAACCAATGATGTCTTCTCTTTTGAATGCTAATTAAATGACTTCCTGGTGATTTATTTGGGACTTGAAGCTAAAATTCCACGGCGCTACAAATTCATCATTTCTGTCTTTTGTTTTTTAAGTCATGCTCTTTGGCTGTAGACTGGAAGCATGGCATTGAATCATCCAGATGAACGAGCATTGGGACTCCATCTGCTCCAATTTGCTGAGGTAGGACATGAATTAAGCATGATTTTGACAATGTCAGAATATTCTCTTTTGCAAAGTGGAGTGTGTTAATATTACTTTCTTGATTGTCACTTCGCAGACTGTAGAGGAGGCTTGCACTAATTTGTTGCCTAACGTGTTGTGTGAATACCTGTACAATTTGTCAGAGAATTTTACCAAATTCTATTCGAACTGCCAGGTACTATTACATGCTTTGCCTTTGTTATGCTTCACGACAGCAGGACATGAATTGCTACTTGTTTCAAGCATTTATGCCATGTGTTGGTTGCGTCTCTTCACTGTCTGATTGTTGAGTTTGCCGATAATCTCAGTCCATTACTGGAAAGTGGTAGGATTTTAGTGCGTAGTGCTTTTGAAATAAAATTGTGTAATTTCTGGCTCTCGTGAGTAAAGTCTTGTGAGCAGATATGCAACTGCCTCCTTTGAAGTGCTAAAATTTCAAAATTTGAGGTTTGAATTGCATCTCTCAAGTGGCCATTGAACTACTGTTTTTGAGAAACACTGTTATTTCTGGATAATATTCGTAAGGTCTCAGCTTTGCCTCTGCACATTCTTAGTGGTATGAGGTGAGATGTTACTTCCTTGCAATAGCTGGGACTAGAATGCTTCGTTTCGGTATCGGCCCTATTCAAATTAAGGGAAGTGGCTTTCATCAGAATGCATATGGATGCTTACACTATGCTTACTCCGTACTTACGCTGGGCTTAAACTACACCCCATTAATCTTCATGCAGTTTAGCTTAGATGTTACTGAAAATAGTTCGAAACAGTTTCTTAAAGATGTTGAAATTATGCACAGGTGGTTGGATCAGCAGAGGAGACAAGCAGGTTGCTACTGTGTGAAGCGACCGCGGTTGTTATGAGGAAATGCTTCCATCTCCTTGGGATTGTGCCCGTCCACAAGTTATAAATACATTAGAAGAGGATACTTTCCAAGCTCCCACAAGCTATAAATACATTAGCAAAGGATACTTTCCAAGTTGTGTGGGTTTACTACACCGATTCACCTGATGATTGGGTTAGTCATGGGACACAAAATATGAAAGCAGAAATTTTTCGTGGTTAGCTTTGTATGCATGCCGGGGCAAGAGGATGTCGCAATGGCCTAATCTTCTCTTACACGTATTGTATTGCTGTCGCGTTGCATTTCGCGTATACTAGAGAATACCCGGCACGCTACCACGGTTGGACATAGATCTATTAGTGCACATCAAATCTCATCCTTTTGCTTTAAAAATTGCAATTACATGCTTCGTATTATAACGTGCACGATGAGTTTTAAATCTGCAGTTTTTGATTTTTGGCGAATTTGATATTGTCAAGATCAAGTCGAAGCCAATAAATGCAGATCAAAGTAAGAAACTGACCCTAATTGACCCCGATTTAAGTGGATGGCCATTTCCAATTTAAGCAAAATACAGGATTGTCAATCCTAGCAAGAAAGGGAGAAATGGAGGGAAACAGCCATTCAATTTCAAGTGAAAGCATCAACAAAAAAAGCGTTCTGCAGAAATTAAAGATATTAGAAAGAAGAAAAGTTGGTGTATTTTTTTAATTGGAGATCAGATTGGTTTTCCTTGGAGGCTATAGATATGTCATTTTCTCATTTAAATTGATTATCATACATGGTCAATGAGTTCCGATGTATTGGGGGAACGCCAAAAAATGACAATGCTTGCTTCCTGGAGATCATTCTTTGCCCCGACAAAAAGCCTCAAGAGCTTCACTCTCGAAAAGAAAAAAAAGTTAATACCACAAAAAATTCTAAATTGGTACACTTCATGATAAATTTACCTTAAATTATTTTTTTGAACATATAAAATCCCAAACCGATACATTTGTGACAAATTTATCCCAACCTGATGTACACCTTTGTGATAAATTTATCCTCCGTTAATTTTAGTTAAATCTAATCGTCAAATTACTGAGTTGGATGACACGTCGTAATTGATGAATATACCAATTTAGAGTAACTACGATGAATATATCAATTTAGAGTTTTTACCCGCTGCTTGTGTATTAATTTAAAATTTTCGTGATATTAACCCAATTTTATAGAAGGTAAATTTTTTTATGCGAGTCACTTGATAAGGCTTTTATCCAAGTCCTTCATGTCGGAAATAGGAAAAGTCTCTTTGATGCACCTTGTGACTACGCTCTCCACCGGCATAAGCGACCATCATGCCCCCATTCACGCGAGGCTATTCTCGAATAGAAATGAGCAAATTTCGCAAAATTTAATTTCAAACCTAACTTGTTTAACGTTGTTTGATTGCATCGCACTAGTTGTTTTTGAATACATACCACGCACTTCTTTTTACGCTTGGTTTTTCAAACCAGGACATCTTGTTCTTTTGTAAATGCATAGACTGGGACTAATAACAACAAAGAAAAAAACACATCACGTAATCCTCCAAAATCACCGGCTCCTGATTATATTTAACCCTAAACTCTCCCTAAATCATACAAAGCAACCACACAAAAAAAAAAAAAAGTTCCATGGATTTAAAGACGTATTCAAGAGAGTGTATATGCACATCGATCAGAACTTAAAACGTCTTGAGTACCGGAATGGGCGGTCTATTGCTGAGCGAAGTACACCTCTTGCCTAGATGCGAAGAAGAAGAAGAAGAAGATGATGATGAAGAAGATGAAAAAGCAGATCTTGATGACGAACCCTTCTTCGTTATGATTGCCTTGGGACTAATCGACTTGCTGGTGCTGTCCAAGCCTCCTCCATAGCTCTTGCACAGCTTCAATCTCTTCGCGTAGGGCCTCTCCTTCTTCGCCAGATCCTCCACGCTCTTCGCGCTCGCCAGCGACGTGAACGACTGCGATTTCCCGTCGTAACACCTCGAGAGCCCTCTCCTGCACCGCCACGAAAGCAGATGAGTTCGATTACGGCCACTTCCTGTTCGACTGACCGACCGTCCTTCCAAAAATCGACTTATAGAAATGAGTAACACCTATAGTTTTCGGTATGATCTTAGTTCAACTAATTTAGTGGCTTGAGATCAACCCTTTTCTTCATTTTTGTCTAGGCAATTCGGAAATTTTCTTTCTCATTCAATCCGAATGCTTGAAGAATTACCATACTACGATAATTCCGTGTTCAACTCTCGATGGATAAAATGATCAAGTTGTGATTTACAAAGAACGACATTTCATTCAAGCAATATCCGATCGACTAGCATCTTTCGATCCTAGATCATGTTCGTATACCATGGGAAGATAAATACTCGTAACTTACTTAATAGGAAGCTGAGCCATGAGGTCCGATAACTCGTACAGAGGTCCGTGTTTGCCCGCGAGAGACGAGGAGGACGACGAAGGCGACGACGACCACCATTTCGGAAAAGGAGGTGAGGGAGAAGAAGAAGCGTCCTCTAGGAGATCGGACGAACACGACGGCCATTCTCTGGAGTCTCTCGAGCCTCGATCTTCCACAGACGACGTCCCTACCGATTCCGAATCATCACAGACATTATCACCGCCGCCGCCACCGTCCATGATCGTCCACTCCTCTTCCCTTGGACGATCATCAAGAAACTTCAAACCCAGATCGCCAAAGCTCTGGTTTTCTTCAACCATTGATGTCATGAACAAGATGGAGAGATAGAGATAGAGATCTCGAAGAGAGAGAGAGAGAGAGAGAGAGGTGGTCTTATCTCTGAAGACTTTGCGCAGGATGGATTGTGAAGTGATCCTTCACAAGTCGCTCTTAAGGAAGCATTATGTGGTGGGTATAAATACACACGCACGTAAACATAACGTACGCACCCAACGAGAAAAAGATAAGGTAACGTAACGAGATGTGCTTGAATGTTTATCGTAAACCATACCAAAGCGGAAGGGAGGCGGCACATGGATAGGATAAAAATGGACCGTTTCTTTTTCTCTACTTTTCTTTTTTGGGAAATTTACAGGTCATTTAATTAATTAATCATCCATTTATTTTTGGAACACGCTCACGTGAAAATTTCTTTTTATCTAATGTGAGATTGACAAGATATTATAAGTCGTAAAAAATAAATAATAAATAATTAAAAATTAGTGTCGAGTTCTTTTTTTTGTAAAAAATTTATGTATGATGTTATGTTATTATTTTCACGGTTATAAAAAAAATTATTACGTAAGTAAAGTTTTTTTTTTAATCTTTTCTTGGTAGGAGATGGACTTTTATAATCGAGGAGTCATCATCATCATCATCATCGTCGGCTCAGCTCATCAGCTTTCTATGTTGGCAATCGGATTCTCATTCCAATAAATGGTCTGAATTCATTATTGGAAAATGCCCCTTTTCTAGGAAAGAGGATAAGGCATGACTATCCCTCTTTTTTTTTTTTTGGGTTGGAAGACATCCATGCATATCATATGTCCGAGTCACCAATATGGGACGTAGCCATCCCTTTCTCTATTGATGGGGTAACGGATCAAAACCCCTCCTTATCTCTTGGCCATCTTTGCCTCATAAAGCAATAACACCCCGTGTTCTGATTTTGACCTCGCTTTTTGATATATATATAGATCGAGGGTTAAGGTAATTAGTCATTACCTATTGCCGATTGCCGGTAATTATCCACTAATCATATACCCGAATCCCCAAGTCGCTCCTCGGCCTCAAGAAGCCTCGGTTCGCTTGCGCTGTAGAATCGATTGCCCCGCGGTTTAACATAATCACGACTCTACATTCCTAGGGTCAGCTCCGGTAGACTCACCAAGATAAACAGCAGAACGTGGCTCGAACGGGACTGCTCGTTGAGGGCATGGAATCCTCATGATGAACGGAATCGTTGGCGTGAAACGCCCGTTTCAATCCTTTCGTTCTTTTTTTTTTTTCTCTTCAAAAAGAAAAAAAAGAAGAAGCTTGGACACTTAATTCTCTGTTTTGTGTTGTTTTACTTGACATGAAGTCGTGAACCAGCTTTCAAAAGAAGCTGCTTATCCAACGCCTTTACATGGTCAAAACATCAATTAAGCCCCACGTAAACCGTCTCAAGGCTATTATTAGAGTTCACTAACTAATCCACAGATGGCAACACGGAGACCAAGTGTCTCTGGAAATATTTTATTATTCTCTCTGTCCATTTTCCTCTTTTGACATCTACGCCAATCCCGAGTCATTAAGACCCAAATCGCCAAGACAAGAACAGTCTCCTGTCCTTTTTTGCCTTGTCGCACCGTTCTCTTCTTGCCAGCCGAGACTCCATCATTAAAGTAATCGAATCGAGAATGACCAGTCCCACATGACCCCATGAATTAAATAAGAGATTATCACCGATTCTCCATGGGGGTTGGGGGAGGGAGAGGGAGAAGATAAGAAGGTTGACTTGGGTACAGGAGTCATCATGATTGAGTTGGGGAAGAGAGGATCTTCCCTTGCCTTCCTTCCTTTCCCATCTGATGCCCACCACGTGTTTGTTTCTTGGGCAGCTCTCTCCCCACCCTTTTTGATTCTCATGATCTTATCCACACTTTTGCCCTCCTCCTCGCCCACGGCTTTGGCCCCGGGGGGCGCCTGATCGTGCCTCCCACCTAATTGAATTTCCATTTTACACCCACGGATTGGAAATTGGATAGGAATGGCAATGGCCAGCCCCACTTATCTTGCTTTGATGCCTTCCGTTCATTTCTCTCTCAGTCCCTTCTCCTTTTTGGCAACCTCCTCTTCTCATCTTTATCCTTCCTTTCGAAGAAGCACGGACCAAAAAGGAAGACGACGGGGAAGGGATGGGACGGTTTCGGGATATGATCGATCCTGTTCCGAACCCTAGTCCTAGTCGGTCCTCGAGTAAAATGTGGGCTCATCTCGAGCTCAAGACGGGTTTTTCAACGGAGTCTTGAAGACATCCCGATAAAATTTACGAAAGCTTGCTTAAAGCCCTACAAATATAGGATTTTTTCGTTTTAAAAACTTGAAATTGTGCAAGTTATGACACCTATTATACATGGCCAATTCAGTCAAAACTTTTTAATTTGACAAATTTAATCTTAAACTTTTTAACGATTTGCGAAGATAGTCGTTCGGACGAATTTTTATCAAAAATCATTGATATGGATGTGGATCGTCTTTCGTGGCACGACGGATGCTCCCCTGAATAGTTTTAACAATTTGTTTTGGCTTTTCTAATTTTTTATTATAAATTTTTAACTTCCGAACCTCATCGGCCACAACCGAGGTTGGTGGCCCTCTCCGGCACTAGCCAAGGGCTCATGGCCCCTCGCCGGATCTAGGGGAGGGAGCAACGCCCAGATCCGACGAGAGCCAACGAGCGTGTCCTGGCCCTCACTTGTGTTCTGGGGGACCTTTGTCGGCTGCACACCAGCGAAGAGAAAGAAGAGAAAAAAAGAAAACACAAAATGAAAAAAAATGCAAAAGTATTCACATTCGAATAGTCGGCGTCGATGTCGGCGATTTTTAATCAAAATTAATTAGTATGCCTATATCGGCAAATCGTCCAACGATTTAAGACTAAATTGATCATATTAAAAAATTTAGCGTTGAATTGATATATGTACAATATGATCGGACATTTTTTTTTGTAATTATCCCAAATATGTTGAGGAGTATTTAAGGGCAACATAATCCATTATTCAAATGATGTAATTAGTCGGATTTGGGTTTTATGTTGCCCATCAGCTAATAATGCCATTGTCCCCTCGAATCTTCCCGGATTGATCCGGAAGAAGGTTGCTGACCTTTTTTAATGCAATCTTGTCGACCACATCTTGTCCACACGACAGAAAATTGTGATGTTCCGTAGTTGTACGCGACTCATACCTCCCAACACAGTCCCTAGGCTTCCGTCAATTGTCCGAGCGTGGACCGCGGGGGATCTTTGCCCTCTAGAAGCCCCCGACTTTTTTCTACTAACCATTTAAGTTGTACTAATTTAGCTCCAAGTTGACGATCAGCTAATTTAATCCTAAAGTACTTAGTATCATCAATGGAAATAGGCTCCTAGTTCACTCGTCTGCTAACGATCAGTGATGATAATCCAATAATCAGTATAACAATTTCAATTTTTTGTATTCTAATAATTAGGTGCCAATTGTAGAGTCCGACCATATGGGGATTATTGTCCAAAAAAGTTCTAAAAATCATTGTACGGCGGCTAGTTCAATCCAATTTAGTCCCAAATATTTTTATGATTTGCAGTTTAGTCCTAAATGTTTTAATGATTTTCCAATGTAGTCCTCTCCATCAATTTATTCCTAAAACATTTAGTATCATCGCCGGAACTAGGCTACTAGTTCGCTCGTGTGCTAATGATCAGTGATGACAATCCAATAATCAGTATAATAATTTCATTTTTTTGTATTCACATAATTAGGTGCCAGTCGTAGAGTCCGAACATATGGGGGTGATTGTCCAAAAATGTCCTAAAAACTATTGTAAGGCGGCCAGCTCAATGCAATTTAGTCTTAAATATTTTGATGATTTGCCAATGTAGTCCTCTCGGCCAATTTATTCCTAAAACACTTAGTATCATCGCCGGAACCATGCTACTAGTTCACTCGTCCGCTAATGATAACTGATGATTATCTAATAATTTGTATAATAATTTCATTAAATGTATTAGAATAATTAGGTGAGACTAGTTCTTGCAACAAGGTGCTTAGCGAAACGTGTTAACTGGTTCATTATGTATAAAGATTTCGGATTTCGGTGTCCACACCGAATTTACAATGTCACCCTTACATCCACAATTAATTCTAAGTTAGTAAAGTAGTAAAGGGGTACTCGACCTCCGACCAAAAAAAAAAAAAGTTACTCGACCAATCGAAAACCGCGGTCGCCCCCCCGCCATCAGTAGGTGACGCATTTTCTAGAAGTAGAAATTTTCAACAGTTGTCAAATAAATTTCTATTTTAGAAGTAGAAATTTTATGTCATTATCAAACACATTTTTTATTCGAAACTCATCCGAAACGGAAATAAAAAAAACTATTTCTAGCTAGAAATCTATTTATGAAACAGAATGGTTATGATTCACCTCCTAAGTGTTTTAGGACTAAATCGGCCGACGGGAGTACATTGGCAAATTGTCAATAGATTTATGACTAAATTAATTGTCAATTAGTTAAGCATAGACATATTTTAGTTAATGGTTGTAGCTAGAATTTTTTGGATTCTCAAAACCAAAATAAATAAAAAGAAAATCATCAAAATATATAGAACTAAATTAGATTGAATGGTTTATGATTGAATTGGCCCACAATAGCTTTAGAACTTTTTCGGACAATCATCCCCATATGATCAAACTCTACGATTGGCTTGGTTGGGACAAAGTTAGACCCAGTACATTTAACTATAATTAGAGGCAATGCCAGCAAATATAATTGAAATATTTTATAGATGTAATTGTAATTGTTGACCACTTTTTTTCGATTGGTCGAGTAACCTTTTTTTTTTTTTTTAGTTGGAGGTCGAGTACCCCTTTACTACTTTACTAACTTAGAATTAATTGTGGATGTAAGGGTGACATTGTAAATTCGGTGTGGACACCGAAATCCGAAATCTTTATACATAATGAACCAGTTAACACGTTTCGCTAAGCACCTTGTTGCAAGAACTAGTCTCACCTAATTATTCTAATACATTTAATGAAATTATTATACAAATTATTAGATAATCATCAGTTATCATTAGCGGACGAGTGAACTAGTAGCATGGTTCCGGCGGTGGCGGGGGCGACCCGCGGCGAGGGGGGTGGTGGTGGTCGGCGACGACCCGGTATTTGAGAAAAAGTAAGATTTCTATTTGTTTCTCGGAAAAGTAGAAAATTATTGTTTCTCATTTCTCCTTCGAATCTATTTCCGGAACAACTTTTTGTTTCAAAAATAGAAAAATAGAATTACGTTACCAAAACAGTTTTGTTCAGAAATAGATTTGGAACAAAATTCTATTTCTGAATGGTTTTCATGCACCCTAGCATCATTGATGGAACTAGGCTACTAGTTCACTCATCTACTAAGGATAGGTGATGATAACCCAGTAGTTACTATAATAATATCAGTAATTGTATTCGAATAATTAGGCACTCTAGGAGTTCTTCTCCCAATAATTTAATTAGGTGAGACTAGTTCTTGCAACAAGGTGCTCAGTATAGATGTTAATTGATTCGTTATTTTCTTCGGTATGTACTACGTATGAGATTTCAAATTTCGGTCTCCACCCCGAATTTACAATCACAACCTCCCATCCACGATTAATTCTAAATTAGTGAAGTAGTCAAGGGTACTTGACGAACCAAAAAAATAGTAGTCAAGGAATACGATTACATCTACAATCGAGGCGTTTCAAATGCATTCACGCGCGCATCGCCTCTAGTATAGTTAAATGTACCGGATCTAAATTTGTACCAACCATGTCAATCGTAGAGCCAATTCAATCATAAACTTTTTAATCTATTTTAGTCCTTAATGTTTTGATAATTTGTAATTTAGTCCTAAATCTTTTGACGATTTGCCAATGTAGTCCTCTCGGCTAGCTAATTTAGCCCTAAAACACCTAGTGTCATCGACGGAACTAGGCTACTAGTTCACTCGTCTTAGCGGTGATGATTATCCAATAATTAGAATAAAAACTTACATCAATTGTATTTGAATAGTTAGGTGAGACCCACTCTTGCAACAAGGTGCTTAGTATATGTGTTAATTGGTTAGTTATCACTTTTCTTTGGTCTATACTATGTATAAAGATTTTGAATTCGGTGTCTACCAGGAATTTACAATCGCACCCTCACATCCACGATTAATTCTAACCTAGTGAAGGAGTCAAGCGGTACTCGACCAACCAAAAGAAAAGAAAAGAAAATAGCCAAGGGATTTGATTACATCTACAAATAAGAAATTGTGATTATATATTCATGCGCGCATTGCCTCTAGTTATAGTTAACTGTAGAAAGTATCACTTTGTCCCAACTAGGTAAATCGTAGAGGCCGACCATTTGGGGATGATTGTCCAAAAAACTTCCAAAACTTTTGTATTACAACCAATTCTATCCTAAGCCTTTCAATCCAATGTAGTCCTAAATATTTTGATGATTTGTAATTTAGTCTCACATCTTTTGCCAATTTGTCAATGTAGTCCTTTTGGTCAATTTAGTCCTAAAACACTTACTGTGATCGATGGAACTAGGCTACTAGTTCATTCGTCTAGTGACGATCAGTGATGCCAATCCAATAATTAGTATAATAATTAGGTGAGACCAGCTCTTGCCACAAGGCGCTTAGTGTGTGTCTTAAATGGCTCGTTATTATTTTCTTTAGTCTGTATTATATTTCGAATTTCGGTGTCCACCCTGATTTTACAATCGCACCCTCTCGTCAACGATTAATTCTAAGCTAGTTAAGTAGTCAACGGGTACTTGATCAACCAAAATAAAAAATATTCAAGGGATACGATCGCATCTACAAGTACAAAGTTCCAATCATATTTGCACGGGTATTGCCTCTAGTTATAGTTAACTGTACCACATCTAACTTTGTCCGAACCAGGTCAATCATAAAGTTTGACCATATGGGGATGATTGTTCAAATTGTACGGTGGCCATTTTAATCATAAATCTTTCAATCTTGTCCTACATATTTTGATGATTTGTAATTTAGTCCTAATTTTTTTTTTGATAATTTGCCAATGTAGTTCTCTCGATCAATTATCCGAAGAATCGGTGCCGTTATTGCTGCCTCCACTCGTGACTACATCATCACTTTCCCCTTCACTCGGTCCCTCCCCCGATTCTTGACCTTCAATACAAATGTGAATAGAAAATAGAGCAAGCAAGTTGTGGCGAAATCAGAACTCCAATGGATGCAAACTCGAGATCGTTATCCAAAGCATAAAACTGCCTTTAGTATTCAAGACAAGAACTCGCAAAGGCGAACCAGTTTCTTCCTCCTCCTGTTGCTCCTCATCAAAACCCTCGAACTGCCGTCGGTATTCAGGCAGGAGAAGGAAGGCCATCTGAAGCATCAGAAGCATCAGGAAGCGAGCACACGGATTTACCACTATTAAAGCCCACACTAGTCCCATCGCCAGCTCAATGTCGTTATCGTTCTCTACCAACATCAACCTTCTCAGTTTCCCTCTTGCCCCTTTGGTGCTCATTGTCATTACCCATAGCTTTAGCTTCTCCGGTGGTCCAAGACCTTCTGTAGAAACTAGTTCTCTCTCTTTGAACTTAGGGAAAACACCACCAAAAACCCTAAACTATACCCACCGTGGCATATTTACCTTAAACCTTTTCTTATGACACCAAAAACCCTAAACTTGTACCCGTGTGACATATTTACCCTAAACATTTTTTTATGACACAAAAAATCCCAAACTTATATCAACATGATATATTTACCCCGAATTATCTTTTTATGACGAAAAAAACCCCAAACTTATAGGCTTATGACACATTTATCCTAGATTTTGAGGTTAATGCGTCACATGGATTTGTTTAGTGTCACAACAAAAAAATTAGGGTAAATGTGTCATACTAATATAAGTTTGGGGTAAATGTGTCATATGGATAAAAATTTGGGATTTTTTGTGACACAAAGAAAAGTTTATGGTAAATGCGTCATGATATATATAGTTTAGGATTTTTGGTGGCTTTTTCCCTTTGAACTTATGTGAAAGAAGAAGCAGGAAGGTTAGTTAATTATAATAGAAAAAAATTGAAACTTTCCCATGCTAATGGTTGATTCGGGATCGGAAACTATTTCCATCTCATATGGTCAGACTCTACAATTGAATTGACGTGATTGGAAAAGAGTTAGACCTGCCACATTTAACTATAACTAGAGGCAATGCGGCGTAGATGTAATTAGACCCTTTTGACTACTTCACTAACTTAAAATTGATCGTGGATCTGGTCAGACTCTACAATTGCCCTTTCCTACTGTCCCTTCCACGATGACAATCAAATAATTAGTCTAATAATTTCATTAATTGTATTCGAATAACTTGGTGCCGATGGTAGAGTATAATAATACGTGGATGATTGGTCAAAAGAGTTCTACAACTGTTGTACGGTGGCCTGTTCAGTCCCTAAACCTTTCAATCCAATTATGATTTATAATTTAATCCTAAATCTTTTGTTTATTTATCAATGTAGTCCTCTCGGCCAATTTAGTCCTAAAACACTTAGTATCATCAAGGGAACTAGGCTACTAGTTCACTCGTTTACTAACGATTAGTGATGATATTCTAGTAATTAGTATAATAATTTCATTAATTGTATTCGAATGATTAGGCGAGATCGGTTCTTGCAGCAAGGTGCTTAGTACAGTGTTGACCGGTTCATTATTATTTTTCTTCAGTGTGTTCTATGTATAAAGATGTCGAATTTCGGTATCCATCTTGAATTTACTATCTTTCATGGACATTGGCCATGCGGTGGACTTCATTTACAGTATCAGTATGACATCTTTGAAACTCTTGTTGTACATAAAGTCTTTGCGATGAATTTTAATTGGAAATCACCGACGTGAAAGTCCGACCTTTGGTTCAAATTCGGGATCTCCCGATGCACGGATCTCCTGGAAAACGAAGTCGTAGGCATTACGCATGTGGGTTCAAAGCTAGACCGACTACTCTAACAACACATAAACTGGTTACTGTTACATATAACAATAATAAACGTAACCAACGTTTATTCGAAAAAGCAACCCACCCAATGGTATTTAACATATATAAAACTACCAAATAAAATGTGTCTCAAGCGAAAATATCACAAGTAGCCTTGTCTCGGACCATAGTAGGAAAATTATAACTGGAATCTTTTTTTATCTAGAGTTAACTTTTGAACCACGTGCATCTATTTTTTTTAATTATTTTTTTCTTTCACTTTGGCAGGCAAGGGTCTTCGATAGCTGCGAGGGTCGTGGCCCTAGGCGAGGGCCTTTGAGGCCGTAACAGCCTTGCCTAGGACCACGACCGTCTATTCGGCTAAGGCTAAAGAAAAAAAAAAGAAATAAAAAGATAAATAAAATGTCCACATCAATATCGCCCACGCCATTTAAGACAAGACGTTTATGTCTACGATGTTGTTTTATCGACAACAACTTATATTTCAATAACAAATGATCAATTTTAAGAAATAATTTTTAAATATTTATTTTTCGAAATAAACGGAGACTTTTTTTTTTGGGTTAAAAATAAACGGAGACTTGGAATAATATCAAGTTGAGGGAAGAGTTTGATAAAAAAAAATGTCATTTTATTTCGGGGGGTATTTTCGGAATTTTATCTCGACACGACGAGCGATCGCATAGCATGCGGGTGCTCTCCCTTCACAGACTGTATCCTCCCATTAACCGCGAGAACCTTTACTGCAACCCCATTAACCGCGTCATCTCTCTCCCGATCGATCCGGCGATCTTCCAGCTCGGGACGCAGAAGCAGGCTCTCCTCGTCGAAGGTAAATCTTCGCCTTCATCCTCGAATTGCTCGATTGATTGCGTGATCCTGTGTGTTCTGCCACTGATTGTGCCGGGCGTGTTTTTCCAAAATCGTTTTGAGATCTGATGTGCGCTGCGTTGTTCTGAATCAGTGCGGAGAGATGGTGAAGATCTGCTGCATTGGCGCTGGCTACGTCGGTGGGCCTACTATGGCCGTGATTGCTCTCAAATGCCCGTCGATACAAGTTGCGGTCGTTGATATCTCCGCCTCTCGTATACAAGCCTGGAACAGCGACCAGCTCCCGATATACGAGCCAGGCCTTGATGCGGTGGTGCAGCAGTGCCGAGGGAAGAACCTCTTCTTCAGCACCGATGTGGATAAA
The DNA here is from genome assembly GCA_021437795.1 of Rhodamnia rubescens. NCBI lineage: Eukaryota > Viridiplantae > Streptophyta > Magnoliopsida > Myrtales > Myrtaceae > Rhodamnia > Rhodamnia rubescens. The sequence continues at coordinate 25,651 of JAILYA010000151.1, forward strand.
CATGTTTCCGAGGCCGACATTGTCTTCGTGTCTGTCAACACCCCGACCAAGACTCGAGGTCTCGGCGCCGGCAGAGCGGCGGATCTGACCTACTGGGAAAGTGCGGCCCGCATGATTGCCGACGTCTCGAAATCGGATAAAATCGTCGTGGAGAAATCGACCGTCCCCGTTAAGACAGCCGAGGCGATAGAGAAGATCCTGACCCATAACAGCAAGGGAATCAAATTCCAGATTCTGTCGAACCCGGAGTTCCTCGCCGAGGGGACGGCGATCGAGGATTTGTTTGCTCCGGATCGTGTCCTCATCGGTGGCAGGGAAACTCCGGAAGGCCAGAAAGCCATCCAAGCCTTGAAGGACGTCTATTCTCATTGGGTTCCCGATGACCGGATCTTGACGACCAACCTTTGGTCTGCAGAGCTCTCTAAATTGGCTGCCAACGCTTTCTTGGCCCAGAGGATCTCTTCTGTGAATGCCATGTCCTCGCTTTGCGAGGCGACCGGGGCTGATGTTACTCAAGTGTCTTATGCTGTGGGCAAGGACTCGAGAATTGGTCCCAAGTTCCTTAATGCTAGTGTCGGCTTTGGTGGATCCTGCTTCCAAAAGGATATTCTCAACCTGGTGTACATCTGCGAGTGCAATGGCCTTCCTGAAGTGGCTGAGTACTGGAAACAAGTGATTAAGATCAACGACTACCAGAAGACCCGCTTCGTGAACCGCCTAGTTTCCTCCATGTTCAACACCGTTTCGAACAAGAAGATTGCCATTCTTGGGTTTGCCTTCAAGAAAGATACAGGGGACACGCGGGAGACCCCTGCCATCGATGTCTGCAAGGGTCTCTTGGGAGACAAGGCCAGGCTAAGCATTTATGATCCTCAGGTCACGGAGGAGCAGATCCAGAGGGACCTTACCATGAAAAAGTTTGATTGGGACCATCCAGTCCACCTTCAGCCCATGAGTCCCACCACTGTGAAGCAGGTTTCCGTGGTCTGGGATGCCTACAGCGCGGTCAAGGATGCCCACGCCCTCTGCATCCTCACCGAGTGGGATGAGTTCAAGACTCTCGATTACAAGCAGGTATACGACAACATGCAGAAGCCAGCTTTCGTCTTTGATGGCAGGAACGTCGCCGATGTGGATAAGCTGCGTGAGATCGGATTCATTGTCTATTCCATCGGCAAGCCGCTGGATCCCTGGCTCAAGGACCTGCCCTCCGTGGCATAATGGAGGTGCAACTGATATTGGCATTTGTTTGTCGATGGCCAAGGATTCTATATTCTTAAAGCAGCCGTTTTTATCCATCCATGTTTGCTTTTTGATGGTTTCGAGTGTTCTCCTACTTCCCTAGAGTAGTCAGGGTAATTCACTCTTTTATTCTATATAGTATTCAATTATTTTACCATCTGTCTGTTACTGCTTTTCCGCTACATTTTTTGTTACATTTTTGTCGGTTCGATATGTTTATGATTGGTTAGAACACTTGAATACCTTGTTTTCTATTTGTGTCTACATTTTGCTACTGGCAAACTGCTGTTGGGTCAACTCTGTTCAGGATGATGACTGTTGTGTAAGCGGGAAATCAAGTGGTAAGTTGCACCGACATTTTTCAATGAACTTGCATATAGACAGTGACAACAGTAATCCTATGGTGCAGACAATAGAGATATCACTTTCTGAAGCGTCTAACGGAAACTATGAAAATGCCTCTCCCTTACCTCCTTCCATAGCAATGACAGCTACTCTTGTTATCGGCTTAACTGCTGCAGGATCTCTTGCTTTCCCCGACCTAGCAATCCGCCTTATGGTCGCCCTAGCTCCAACTAATCCAACCTCACCTCTAGTTTTGTCACTGTACCCTCTCTAAGCGCTCCAGTAGCAATCAAAGCAACTAGATCTGCAGTCCATTATCATTATGTATATGATTCAAGATGCCAACTCAACTATTAAACAACTTAATCTTTATACAAGCGAATCAGAAATTCCTCACTCTTAGACTGTATTATAAATTAAAAATATCTCACCAAAAGCTCAGTGGCTTGTTTTGATATACCCACTGCTTATGAAAAATGAAGAATGATTTAGGGAAGCGAGTTCTCTTCTTGATCCTTACATTTAAATAGTGGCTTTTTACAGATTGACCCAGGCACAACTAACTGCACCTTTATCATGTATTTCTCAGAATATCGTTGCTCTTTCATAAATCTAGCCCTATAAATAGAAGCTCTTTACAGATTCCAGGATACTAAACATACTCGACCCAACAGCAGCAAGGTAAAAGTGCTAGCACGAAAGCTCCAAAGGCCGTTTATCACGAAGATAAATTCAAGTGGAGTCTCCGAGATTTCTCCGAGACGTGCAATGGTATCTAAAAGAAGCAAATCTTAAAGAATACATGTAGAAAAACGATGCTAGATTGCAAACCTCCTCGACAAGATCACCGGCAATGCCTCTGATCACTCCATACAGGTTGCTTTCTGTAAAAGACTCGTGGGTCCAATGAAATTGTAGAAGGATCTCCCATACTAGGTTACTAACTAACGGAACTCCCAACTTAATTGCGCAAAAACCCTGTGTATTTCTTAGATATTGGCAGTGACCACTCATGCATCAAATCCTCATATGGATATTCAAAATTAAAGGAATATAAACAAACCAAAGCTAATCCTACCTTTGGAATAAAATGGCTTGAGTTTGACACCAGGCTGGCCTTCAGGGACCTGAGCATCAAAGCACAATACAATACTCGTATAATGAGGTCTACAAGGATCTTCTGCAACGAATCCTGCTGATATTCCTTTGATGATTGTGTTTTAGCAGGAGTGAAATGCTAATATGCCAAAAACATATTGAAATTCATTAGAACTTTCTTTTTTGGTCAGTAAAATTCATTAGAACTTGAACGAGAAGAGCAACACCACACACAAATTCCACCATTGGACTTCCTCTTGTAAAAATAAAACTAAAGAAGAAAAGGATCAAATATAAAAGAACATGTACAGAGACAAAAAAGTATCAACACTGTATTGAGAGACTCATCAAAGAAGGCCATGCATATCATAGCTTTGAAGATTGATTAAGTTATATCAGATTGTTTGACAAGTTTGCAGCCTGACCTGTTTTATGTATCATCAACTTGTCAAACTTGTTCTCATAATGAGAATCAAAGCAATCACATATCGCATTATTCAAAGAAGACTGTACATTACATATCATAGCTTTCAAGATATTGTTTGTAACCAAGGCACATGACAGAGCCAAGTGAACCCAAGCCCCATAAACCACTCTGAAAATAATGTATTTTTTATTCGATTTGATTTTTTTTTCCATTTAAAGTCGAAGTTAACAATATTTGTTATTGATTTGTAGTCTACAAATTGCATCTATATTTTCAAGAAGGATAAATGAAAAATATCTTAAATGTGATTTAGGTTACTTCATGATTCAATAAATAATATAATTTAGCAAATTCAGCGAATTTTTAGTTAAATGAACGTGAAATAAATGGTATAGTTTATTTAATTGGGAAAAATAAATATATGTACTTTTATATCTAAATCTTCTTCTCAAATCTAATTATACGACCCGAAACTTATCTTTTCGATTTATTGTACACGTTACCAAGTTTCAAGACACTAACAATAAATTTTCAGGAATTTTATAACACGGTATTAATATTTGTATAAACTGTTGAGGTTGATGTCTTGTATTACGTTATCCAAGAGATTATGAGGCGATTCAGAAAGGCCCGCGACGCTTGGACAAGACGGGGGCCGCCTGGAGGCGTTCAGTCATAGAAGGATTTATACGGGAAAGTTAAATATTTTAGGCTATGTGGGCAATTTTGTAATTCGTGCCATATAGGGTTTATTTATATATATTTAGGGCGAAACATGTCTCTAAATAGAGAGGGTGTGAGAAAGAGTGGCTGTAAAATTTTTGTACGTTATTAGTGAAACGGATCTCATCTCCCTGTGGACGTAGTTAGGCGGAACATCTCCCCTTTGAACCACGTAAATTCTTGTCTTGTGCGAATTTTCATTACTTTCTTGCATCGTTGAAAAGATCGAATTTAGTTATTCGACATAAACAACAAATGACAAACCTTTAAATTTTCAATTTAATAGAAATATCTATTATAGTAGTTTTCAGTGAAATGTTGTCGCACTTCTTATCGGTTTAGTTTAATCGATTTGGTTGAACTCCCATACAGATCTGATCTGTTGCGAAAACTGGATCAAGGTCTCAGTCACACCAGGCTTGCTGAAAATGGTTTCTTGAAAGCAATGGGTCTTCTCTTCTGCTGCTACTGACACAAGTGTTTCTGGTTGCCCTCTCTTAATATGCCAACGCCCTAGGAAGCAGGAACAAGTTTGCATTGTAGGAGAGTATCTCGCATTTTCAGTTTAGAGCAATTCTTTTGCTTAAGCTTTCCTTGCGTGGTTGTTTTGTAACAGATGTCTCCAGGTTTTGAGGTTGCAAAGGCAATAGCTTCGACAGATGATTACTTGTACATATTTTACTGGCATGGGAGCTTTATTTTTGTTGCCGAACTTGGAGGTGTGGTGGCTATTAGTTGCCGGACAGTAACGCAAGGTAGGCCTCCTAATTTATTAGAGAGTTCTTTCAACAATTAGATTGGCTAAAATCGCCATTGATTCTTGGTACAAGGTTTGTTACTACCTGAGCTTGCATTTTGTGTTAGAATTTATGAAGGATGAGAGGAGTGGTCTTGTCCAACCCAATTCTCTCTCACAAAAACTAAACTCTTTAAGGCCTAAGATTTGAAATAACGAAACGAAATCTCTTTTTGGAGTTTTAGTATTGAGACTCTTCCCCATGAAAACATGTTCTCATGACTTTTATGTAACAAAAGTTGTTTTTTTTTTCTCTTTTTGTGAGTTAGTTTACCTTGAGAATATCAAATCACTGGATTTGAAATTGTATGATTCAAATTTTCTTTGATAATTAAATTGACTGCCCATTGGACTATTTCCATGCCGCTTCTGAAAATCTGTGTAATGTAATGTCTGAACAAGGTGTGGTTCTGCTGCAGAATGCTAAGAAAAATTTTACCACTTGACTTGAGGATTGAAGGCATGCCATCTCCCTTGCAGATCCTCTTGATACCAAGCAGAAGTGTGTGTCATCTCTCTCACGCACACAAATTCAAGCTTAGTTTTAGCTAGTCAATGGTTCTAATTTCCATTAGTTTTGTGCTGGATATTTTGCACAGATATCTGCCTAAGAATCTAAGATATTTGTCATTGTGAATCACTCTTCTTCGTTATCTTTTGCTCTGAGGAGAAAAAACACAATTGCTAAGCATTGTTATATGGATCCAGAAGTGAAGATTTTGAAATTATCGAATAAATTATCAAATCTTAGGTGGCATGCAGAAAATAGACTTTGTTGGAAATGGTCGTGTTTACTAGATTGACCTTCTTCTGTTCTGTTCCGAGCCAACATTTTCTGACAAAACTAAGTTAAAGGTGAATCTAGATCTTGCGATGACTTGGACACCATTTGCTATTTTTACCTATTGGACCAAGTGTCAAATTTTGGAGTCAGAACACAATTTTCACATGGTTCAAGCAAAATGTCAAAACTGGAAAGTTTGATTGTATAAAACTGGAGAATTTCAAGGCCTAAATAGCAATCTTAGGCAAATGACCTAAACAATTGGCAAAAGGACACTTTTAATGCCAAAAATTATGTACAGAGATCACATTGCTGTAAAAAGTTTCAATCGGATCACTTTAGTGCCAAATCGGAAATAAAAAGATCACTTTGGTGCCTCCGATGAAATTTTCCGGCCAAAATTGCGACATGTCATTAATAATTAATTTTTAATGTATAATGACATTAAAAAAATAAAATAAGTCCACGTGGGCTGCCACGTGGACTTCTACATTGTAAAATAAATTAAAATAAATCAAATTCAAATTGAAAAATTAGTTAAAAATTAAATTCATTTAAAATACAAACTTTATTTTGAATAAAATTAAATGTAAGCTAAAAACTTTAACGAAAAACCTCAAACTTAAAAAAAGGGAAAAAAATTCTCGATAGAGAAACAGGCGGTGAAGGCGGTGAAGCCCTTGCTGCTTGTTTTTCAAGCTTTCACATTTTTCTTTTTTGAGTTTTGAACTTTTTGTTATTTTTAACCTAGTTTTTCAATTTATTTTGGAAAAAATTTTATTTTTTTATTTTTATTTTTGTAAAAAAATAAGTTTGTATTTTTATTTTTAGTTTTTTTAAATTTTTACCTTTTTCAATTACTGATTGGACCTCGCCGAGCCACGCCCGCTTCAAATAATAATAAAATAATATCACGTCGATTTTCGACGGAACAAATCGACTTGGCTTTGAAACGATCATTTTTCAAAAAACTTCTTACTAAAGTGATCCGATTGAAACTTTTAGCACTAAAGTATCTTCGAACACAACTTTTGACACTAAAAATCCAATTTTCCCTAAAAAAATTGGGTAAGGTCAGAATGGGCCCTTCGGAGAAATCTAGATCTTTTCAAACAATGCTTATTTTTAATCAATTGGCTTAGTCAATTAGTGCACTTGGGTGGACAAATGTATGTGAACCAAAGCCTCTCATTTGAGGGAGTTGATTGTGTCTTTGAGTGAATGAGATAAGTGAGGCGGATGGAGATTAAGACTAGTGGTTTTTCTTTTCTATTGGGTGTTTAAATTAATTTTTCTTTTATTGGTAAAAGGGACTGCGCCTAATTGTATTAGGTTTAGGTAATCAAGTCACTGATGGCTAGTCCGCATATAGATTTTCTTCTAAATGGATAATTTTTCTTTTGAGTAGCTAACTTGGATATGCTGAAGCATCCAGTAACGAACAAATTTGTGATTTAACTTACAAAATAACTTTTGTTGATAATCTCTTATTTACTCAAGTAAATCTTGAAAATTAAACTCTTATGGGTAAACCGGGATTTTAGTTTCTCTAAAGTCCTTACCTTATATCTTCTTAAAAGGAAAAAAGAAAAACTTCATTTATCTACTACGCGATCTTAGGCCCTCATTGACTTGTAATATATCCACTACGCAATCTTGGACCCTCATTGACCGGGTGAGGCATCTCGATAGACCCTTCTTTAATGTGCTTATGTCACGGGACCAAGCGATAATTGTCCCATGACCCGAACCCGGGGCCTCGATGAACCACAAGAGTTGAAGGGTCTCTAGGGTTTCTCTAAGGTTTTCTTGAGTCTTCTAGAGTATTCTTATGGGCGGGCAATACGGTAATTATCTCATTTTCTAGAGCCATCTTTAGTGTGGTTAGTTGGTTAGATGGGAGATGCATTCTAAGCCATTAGATCTAGACTTGATTAACGATTGTAATGAAATGTCCTCTAGTATAAATAGTGGTGTACTCCCCTCATTTGTATCCATCCAACACCATCCAACACTTGAATAAGTACCCTATTGGCATATAAATAATTCTATTTATCCATTCAAAACCTAGAAAAGCCTAAAAGAGCTAATATGCAAGATGGGACCAAGTGGCGAGCCACCTATGTGACAAGACCAGTGGCATCGTATGATGGATGGCAATCTGTTGGCATGAATCCCGCCAGTAAAGAAACACTGCTAAGTGTGTAGCAAAACAATTTTCACTTGGTGTCTTTGTTGTATCAGCTTTGCGAACCGATTAACTAAGAACCGAGGGTAGCGGGGGCATTGGGCCTTTGCCACATCGTCACGGAAATCAAAGAATGAAAAGCATGCCTTGAATTATGATATATAGATTTTGCCGAAGTAGTTCAGACCAAACGAAAAGTATAGTATCGAAGGTGTTGAGCTTTTCCCTTGTCAAGAGAGGAGAAGGCAAAGTGGCCTAAAAACGCCCTAATTTTTCATGTTTTCAGGTTTTCTAGCTAATATCTCCAAAGTTTTTAAAGTAATAATGCAAAAGATTTATTTACACATTGTCTTATCTGGTTTTTACTATAGATCTTGGCACGAGGCGACCCTAAAAACAAAATGAAAATGAAAATACGAAGAAAAAAAATCGAAAGAAAGTAAATGGCAGAACGAGAAAATAATAAGGGCTGATTATTTTGAATTTGCCCCCCAAAAAATTGAACATTGTGACCAAAATTAGGACGGGGACAATGGCCAAGTCAGGCCTTTGGCCCAAGAACCCTGCTTGCCTAGCAAAACAACTTGAAATGGTAAATGTACTATTCGTATTGATCACCAAGTATCGGAAAACTATAATTTGGTTTCAATTTTGACAAAAAAACATGCAAGGTCTTCATGAACTTTATGTATATGTTTGGGGAGATTAGTCGATACATATTCAAACTTTAAAGTTATAAATCTAATTTCTAACTTAATCTTAACCGTTCTTTTCCCTCCCTCCCATTCCCATTAAGAAAATGGAGAAAGATATCATGGACAAGATGAATGTTAGCGACTAGAAACTTAGCAAAAGTCAAAATTTAATTTTGATTTTGTGTTGTCTTGGCTCTCCAAGACCCCCAAGTTTGACATCAGCAAATGAAAAGAAGAATCATTTCTCTTCTTTTCATACGGACTCTTACACGGAAAACCCTGAGCCCGAAGACCTTGGTGCTCCCCCGACTAGACTAATTTGTTTTTCGTCGTGATTTAAGTCCTAATCATCTTTGCTCGTTGCGTCGACAGAAAATTCCAAAAACCCCTGAAATAAAATGACATTTATTTCTCAAACTTTTCTACGAACGCAATATTATTCTAAATCTCCGTTTATTTCAAAAAAAAAATAATTTTAAAAATATTTTGTTATTGATGTAACGGCACGCTCCCATTGCGCCACTTGCAAGATATTGTCCGCTTTGAACACACAGTCCTCACGGCTTTAAAACGCGTCTTCCAAGTCTAAGGAGGGCCTAGCCATATAAGCCATCCAAGACCTCACTCCCTAGGCGATGTGGGACGGGATGTCACATACGTCCCCCTCGGTGCCTAGCCATATAAGCCATCCAAGACCTCACTCCCTAGGCGATGTGGGATGGGATGTCACATACTTCCCCTCGGTGGCACGGCGTCCCGCTATGCCCTCGGCGACACCCGGCGAGGGCCCACTGCCATACCAACCGTAACGGCATGCTTCCGTTGCGCCACTTGCAAGATATTGTCCACTTTGGACACACATGATCCTCACGACTTTAAAACGCGTCTTGCAAGTCTAAGGAGGGCCTAGCCATATAAGCCATCCAAGACCTCACTCCCTAGGCGATGTGGGACGGGATGTCACAATTGAGATATAAGTTGTTGTCAATAATAAAGATATATTTTCTTGACTAATTATTTCAAGTAATATAAATGATCATCTTTAGAAAAATATTTTTAAAATTATTTATCATTCCTGTTTAAATCATTTATTTTTCTGAAAAATACTCTCTCTTTTTTTGCAAAACAAACAGAATCAGAACCTAAGATACCCCCTCCATTTGATTGATTTGACTCAATAATCTCTCAAACCGATGCATTTTTCCTCTAAAATTCCTTCTACTTTGATTTTTCTTTTAAAATACCCATAAGCTTGATCATTTTGACATCCAAATGAATTTAGTGCCGCTCAAAATAATGACCTACAATGAATATTTGCACATTTCATTCCTTTTTCTGGGGCATTTTTAGTCGATATGAACACTCATTTCTCTCGTGTGCACGTTAAAAATGTTGGAAAGCTTCGTATGTGCCCGAACTTCGGTGATAAAAAAAAAAATGGTTAGAACTTCTTGAGCATAATCAGAAAATTGAAGATGGATAATTTCTGTAATTGTGGGAGAGAAACTGTTTTGACAATGTCGTGAACTCCAGGAACCATGGCGGTAGGATCAATTTTAGAGTTTTTGTAATTCAATTCAGGTTAGGCTTATGGTGGCTTTCGAGCAAAAATGAACTTGTAAAAGGTACAAATCATGCACGTGAAGAGCACATGTTCGTGAGCTAGCCATTATTTTTCAACAGAGTCTGAGTTCGGTGGTTATTTTGGTGGAAAATTAAATAACCTGAAATACCCTATTGAAATTATATCAACAAGGCCTAATTCCTTGCTATCCGCATGATTCTCGATTCATTCATCATCTTTGGATTTGAATTGTAGCTCTGAAGCAAATCGAACTTGTTTAATCGGGCAAGGCTTTGAATTTAAAACCTTCCCGCAACCATAAGACAAAATGATAAACAGTTGATCTATGTATTACAACATGACTTGCCTTCGTTTGTCATCGAGTCCATCATGGTCATGTGTCTTTTCATCTTCGCCTGTCTTTCTTTCTCTCGACCTTTTGGCATCAATGCAGAGCTGAACCCCCGCAGCATGGAAATAAACTTGATTCAAGAGATTGAGATGCCACTAGCCTGATCTTGACATACCACATGCTTGTGCACTCTCATGCATGCATGCATGAGTATTCACTTTGCACGAATCCCAAAATAAAAGCATGGGACGATAAGATAAAGCATCATATCCAATGATGGAAGAAATACAACCCTGGCCTGTTGGATCAATTGTAAGAATGTTCTGATAAAGTTCATACACAACTCCCAAGGTAAATTTCCCCTCAGAAAGCATTTGTGGAAGCTCAGCCTGTTCATCTTTAGCCACCACTTCGCCAGTTTCTTTCATGAACCCGGATCGATCGCACATACCTAAAAATTAGAATAAATAAGAACAAACATTATTTATTTTTTGTTATTTTGAGTTAATTTTTAGCTTTAGAACTTAAATATAATTTAAAAATAATTTTATTTTATTTTAAGAAGTTTCTTATTCAGAAAAATAATTTTTATATCATGAATAAAAGAAATCCTATCTACCTTTATCCCACCTCTCCTTATGGGATAATTTTATCTGGCTATACTCCATTTATATCCCATTTTATCCTGTCCAAGGTAGGAACCAAACATGGGATAGGATAAATTTTATTCTATCTCGACTTTTATCTTGATTACCAAACGTAGCCGCATGATATAAAAGAAATAAAAGACTTGTGGGCCCTCTCCTCTCTTGTTCTAAATTGCCGCATAGCAAAGAGCAGAAGCCGTACGAAGAGAAAACGTACAGGACGTTTTCGAGAAGAAGCCGTACGTCGAGCTTCACCTGGGCTTGAACAACATTGATTTTTGCTATGAGTTTTTTTTTATAAAATTAATACCATAAAAAATCTGGCCTGATACACTGTGACAAATTTCTTCTAAATTATTTTTTTGACCACAAAAAATCCCAAACTAGTACACATGTGATAAATTTATCCTAAACTATTTTTTTGACCATAAAAAATCATAAACTAGTACACATGTGATAAATTTACCCTAAAATAAATTTTTTGACTATGAAAAACTCCAAACTAGAACATTTGTGATAAATTTACTCTTCGTTAAATTGGGTTAGTACCACGAAAAATTTTAAATTGATATACATGTGACAAACAGAGGGCAAAACCCTAAATTGATACACCAATGAAATGCCACGTGTCATCTAACTCAGTGATTTGTGATTAAATTTAACGAAAACTAGTGAAAGTAAATTTGTCTTAAGTGTACCGAGTTTGGGGAAATTTGTCACAAGTGTACCGGTTTGAATTTTTTGTGGTCAAAAAAATAATTTGGGGTAAATTTGTCACAAGTGTCTTGGTATAGGATTTTCCGTGATATTAACCCTTTTTTTTATATTCGGTCAAGTTGTTTTAGTTGTAAATATTTTGGGTTTGAGTATAATTTAGGTGTGGAAAACACTCAAGTGTATTGAGCGATTGTAACTCCGATTCTTCTATTATAGTGGATTATTATTGTTGGATCTCCCGTAAATGTAGATATCGACATTCGGATCGAATCAAGTAAATCTCCAATGCCCTATATATTTCCTCATTTATTTTTCGATAATTTCGCATTGACTTATTTGTAAGATCCTGGTTAGTTTCCGTACTTTAATTATAACACAATTGATTAAAAAAAAGTCATTGGTCATCACCATCGCTGCCGTTGTGATCAATATCAATATCAATATCAATATCTAATCAACCTCATCAACTGCCCAACCACAAGGTCCAGTACCACACCGCCCTAGCATACATCTAAAAATCGTAAGCACTAAAATAAACGTGACACACATCGTACAACCTTGATTCACACGGGTAAGCATTTAGGTCTGAGTTTCACAATCAACCACACCAAGGGAATTGAGCCATCACCTATTCATTCAACACCTCAAAACCAACAGGTTCAATTACTATGGTTTAAGCATGCCAAGTACATACATGTAAAGTTCATTCGAGACCACACACCACAATGTTCAATTATGATCATAGCAATTAAAATCGACTGAGGCTTGATCTGACATCAAGAAAAATGTGTAAAAAAATTCAGAAAAATGCAAAATACGGACAAAGTTTGTTTTTTTTTTTTCCCGAAAAACCTATGTTTTTGAATTTTTTCCAAAGAGTCCATTCTGACCTTACCTGAGATTCTTACCTCATTTGAGCTCCTAAAATTGCTATTTAGACCTTGAAACTCTTCAGTTTACTCAATCAAACTTTCCAGTCCTGACATTTTGCTTGAACCATGTGAAAATTGTGTTCTGACTCCAACATTTGACACTTGGTCCAATACTTTCAAATAGCAAATGGTGTCCAATTCAATGTAAACATCTAGATTTAACCTTTGACTTAGTTTTGTTGGAAAATGCTGGCCCGGAACAGAACATAAGAAGGTCAGTCTAGTAATCACAATCGTTTCCAACAAAGTTCATTTTCTCCATCACACCTTCAATACGATAATCAAATCTGATCAATCAGATCAGATAGTTCTTGAAAACCAACAAAAGCTACATGGAGAATCACAAGTATCACCAATCGAGCACACACAATTACGGCTATTAGATTCGAGATTACGCCCCTTTCCATACCCATAGCTTTAAGCTAAGGGCACCGAGGTTGGTTTTGAAAGGGGTTGCTAGTTAGTCATAGAAAGGCACAAAAAAGGAAAGTAGTGAAATTTTAAGTCAGGTGATCGTTTCTGGTAATATTGGTAACATAAGTAAAGTAAAGCTTTTTCTTTTTTATCTGGTTCTATCATATCCTATTCTACTATACGAGCCACATGCGCTATGTGACGCATGCGGGTTGCGAAACTCTGCTCTCTTTTCACGCGCCCCTGAATGTGAAAACCCCATAAAATTCAAAGTTTGACTTGCTCTATTCCCCGAATCATGAAATCAGCGAAGATTATTTAATTTTTACGCTATGAAGGGCTCCTATATTTTTCTTTGATATGTTTGAGGGTATTTTGTTATTTCCATGTATAATATACCGTGCCGTATGTTTCTTCTCGCAAGGGTTTTACATTTACAATGTAATTCTTTTTTGTCGCGTCAAAATTCAAAACGTTGTTTAAATTTTCTAAGATTATGAAAATGAAATTGTGGTGTGAATCTTTGTATCCTTAATGAAAATTTCAGGAGTTCCGTGTTTAAAAAGGAATAACATACTCACATCTATAAAAGTAAAATCATATGTTTTGGACCGCTCTCTCTAAGCGGGCGCCTAAATTCTCTTGCATTTGCATAATCAGTTTGGTTATTTTAGAAACATAGAAAGTGGAGACCAATGAAAAATTTTAAGTTTTATTTTTATTTGAGAAGAGAGGGAAGAGGAAGATAAATGAAATTTTCACGAAAAATAAATAATTTATAGAGAAAACTTTCCTAAGAATAACTCGAAATAATTTGTAGATACCAATTTATATTTAAAACGTCCACATTTCCTATTCGAAAGCAGGAATGGTGGTGAATCTTAATAAAATGTTTGATTTTCTCTCAAGCCGTACGGACACAATAGGAAAACGATGGGTTTTTTTTTCAATTTAATTTTTTTAAAAAATATATTTACAATTTTGGGCCTCGCTCGGCGGTTGGGTTGCCGAGCGAGGCTCGCTCGGCAGCCCAGCTGCTGAGCAGCTTGATGGGCCCAGCCCACTCGCTCTGCGGTTGGGCTACCGAGCGGGTGGGCCCCCTTTTCTTTATTTCATTTTTTTAAGTATTTTAATTATTTATACTTATAATATTTGGTTCCTTTCATATATTTTTAACATGTTTATATTTGTTTTATTTATAATTTTTTCTTGTGAAGCTTATCTTTATAACATAATTAGTAATAATTACTATAAAAAATTATTAAGATGTATAATTAATAAATAATGTTGTAATTATGTAATTAATTAAAAATATTCAGAAAATAAAATTGGTAAGACATATGAAATTAAGGAGGACGAAGATCCGGGATGTCATTTCGTAAATATTTTTTTAAAAAATTAAATTGAAAAAAAAAACCCTTCTTTTTCCATTTTCCATACATTTCATAAATGACAAATTTTATTAGTTTTTGTAGTTTTTCTAGAGTCCCTCGTCACATTCCCCAAGAGTCGCGTTCCCCAATTACCGAGCGAGGCGGTTGGGAAAAGGGCAAAAGAAGGGTTTTTTTTTCCAATTTAATTTTCAAAAAAAATATTTACGAAATAACATCCGGATCCTCGTCCTCCTTAATTTCATATATCTTACCAATTTTATTTTATGAATATTTTTAATTAATTATATAATTACAACATTATTTATTAATTATACATCTTAATAATTTTTTATATTAATTATTATTACTAATTATGTTATAAATATAAACTTCACAAGAAAAAATTATAAATAAAATAAATATAAACATGTTAAAAATATATGAAAGAAACCAAATATTATAAGTATAAATAATTAAAACACTTAAAAAATAAAATTTTAAAAGAAGGGGGCCCAGCCCGCTCGGCAGCCCAACTGCCGAGGGAGGCCCAAAATCATAAAAAAAATTAAAAAAATAATTTCTTAAATATTTTTAAAAAAAATTAAATTGAAAAAAAAACCCGAAAACGATCACGTCAACCACAAGAGTGCCACGTCACTTATCGTAAATAGTAATTAGCATAAGAATCACCCATTGGCATTTCCCTTCCCTTGTTCGAGTGGACAGATTCTGGGAGCAATTTCTGTTCCCGAAAAAATAATAATAAAGAAAGGATAGAGTGGAGTCTCGATTTGTTTTCTATGAAGGCAATCTTTTTTCAAGTGTTTTAATTAATCCTAAAAAAAAAAAAAAGAAGACGCATCAACCAATCAGGAATTTGGGGAATTTTCCCTCGCGAGTGGTCTCGGTTGATGGGCTTCAAACGGTGTGCGTTTGGGGCTCAAGTTGAATTGAATCGGAGGCTTGATATGTTATTTGGGCCTGTCGCTGTCGTATTCGTGGGCCGAAGCAAACGTACGTGAGCGGAGCGCGATGAAAGAAGAACAAACAATGGGATTCAAATTGCCATCCGTTTGATTCGGTTCGAATGAAGTCCTCATTTGCTTAAGAAATTTTTATCATTAACAGATATCGAATGCAACGTGATCGAAACTTGCACAACGAGAATGTTGGCTCAAACCCTCAAATTGCAAATTCAAAAATGACCACGAGTGCTTTTCCAACTTATGAACTTTGAGCGACGGGAACGGAAGAACGGAGGAGGCAAAAGATGATGCAAAGAATTCTTGCAAGTAAGTGACTCATAGACAAACAATCAATTTAATGTATGGTACACACCGGATTAGGTCCATCCCATAAATCAAGTCTAAGGTGAAGAATACATCCGTCCAAATCAAAGCCAAAACCATATGTTGAACTCACAATAACCACATCTACGAAATCAATTCTATAACTCGATGGGTAATTGATGGCTTCGCATTATAACCTAATGAGTGTCTTTGTTCCATGGAAAACTCCGGGTCTTGGAAAACATTTTTAAAAAATAATCAATTGTATCTCTTAAAAAAAAATCAACCCATGAAAAATATTTTCATTGTCGATATTATTTTATATCTAACTTTTTACGTAAATAATAAAAATTTCTTTCAATTATTCATTTTTGTGAGCAATATAACCAAACATTTTTCAAAAAAATGCTTTCTAGATGAACTTGAATAAATTGCATTAAGAAGACAGGAAAAAAAAAAAAAAGGAGGATGTTCTGTTCATTTGAGGTCGGCACCCTTCTCCTTTTATCTATTTTCATAGATAGGAAGACACTGTCTACTTCGAGTCATTCTATAATTTATAAAGCAACATTGTTGCCAAGGACGAAACATCTAGTTGGTTTGAACCATTCCCTAGAATGATCCAAAATCGGAAGACATGTCACATAAGGCAGTCAAGCATCTAAGTCGGTGGTTTCCGGCCAAAATTGATTGGGTGGATTTAATTAGCAAAAGATAAAAAGATTTAGGGTTGAATTGAGAAAATTAAAAGGTTTAGGGTTAAATTGGCAAAATTCCAATTGATTTAAGAATTTTTGGACAATTTTCCCAGCCGATACATGAACCACATGGCTGCCATTGTTCGTTGGATAGTTCGACTACGACCTGCTCTCACCGACAAGCTTCGGCTTGTGCAACCCCTACGCAATTCATGCACAACACCTAAGTTTCGACTATCAAATATGTCAAGAGACGCATCTTCGACAATGGTACAAGCCGCGCGGACATCCTTAGAGCGTCTTGCAACCGCCTCATCCAAATACGAACCCGGAGACATCCAAATTTCACGAATGTTACTTGTCTTCATTGACTTGAAACGCGAGGTACGTGCAGAAAGTCGGGACGGTCTCAAGAAACCAATTGGTCGGGAGATTTTGGAGAGGGAGTGGAGGAGGTTGTAACTTCATAATTATCTCACCACAAGGAAGGGCAAAAATCCTAAAGATGGCAAGGATGTGCTAAATGTCTTGGTTTAAATCAATTTGATTCAAAGTTCTCTCTAGTTCACAAACCTTTACGTATGTCGTTCACGTTGAGTTTACGTGTGTTAAAAGCGACAAAAAAATATTGAAAATAACAAGAAAGGACAATTTGAATAATGTGAAAAAAATTTGTCAAAAGCGCAAATTTAAACTAATAGATAAAGAGAAATTGCATTTATGTAAAGAGCATATTAATCACACAAACAAGCAGATGATACTTTCTAAACCCTCTTCCCGTACAAGACAACGCATGAGGGGCCGCACATTCAAAATAAAATTAGGCGAATTAGCTTTAACACCATGTTAGAACAGTGGACCGCAAAAAAGGGATAGAAGCCATATATAGGCGAAAAAACATATAAACCTTGAAGAAAAGCAATGTGGACTAGTGCAACCGAACGATTTGTTCAATGGGTAATATCAGCAAAAGCTTGAGGCATCTGCCTGTCTTCTCGCGTTCATGAACAGAAAATGGTAATGAAGATGGATTATAAGGGCTAAGCATGGATTACAGATGCCTGTTTTCTTGCTTTGCTTCTTCTCCTTCTTCTTCTTCTTCTTCTTTCAGAATCAGCTCTTTAAGGTTAGGAGCCAAAACAAATACGTCCCGGGTAAGCTTACTTATGCTGGTAGGATTAAGTACAAGGTAGAATCTTGAGCACAGAACCTCGGTATGCTCTTTCTATATGTAAGAGAGTTATATCATCATCTGCTCAATTGCTCAAGCGAAGTAACGCTGATCGAATTCTCAACCACGCAGATGATGATGGATACATATGAGCAAGAGGATGTTCATTCCGTAAACACCCACAGCTTAATACCTCGGAAAACTCACGGGAGGTTCCAAGCTACCTACGAGAATCCCAAGATCGATATCTTTGTCTTCAAACTTTTTTATGAAAGGATGACTCTGAAACGACGACAGAATTCATTGTCAAAAAACCATGAGGCAAAAAAAAAAAAAAATCAGGCAGAATGTTAGATGTGAAATAGACACAGCTTACAATCACATATCACTTACCAAAAGGTCCAGAGATGAAGACCTTTGTTGAGGGTCCTTTTGTATGCTGAGAACCACAGAGGAAGGTGCACATCAAAATACTATATTGAGTTCTGATATGAGGAGAAAGTTGAGGTAAGTATCGTGATTTATCTTTGCATTCATATTGGCTCATGCCCAGCCCCAACAAGCACTATTGGTCACTTCCTAATTTATAGATTCGATTCGCACATCTCTCTCATTCTCCAACGGAGATATTCAATACCAAACGCTGCTAATTGATCACAGAAGTGACATATGACGGATATATACAGACAATGAACCAAAACCAATTAATGTCTCAACCCATAAACATCACAATTATGGTGAGATCAAACACTAGTTATGAGGGATGCAGATAGCTTGCTGTCAATCCAGTCGGAGGCAAAGAATGTGCTAGATAGAGTTTATATTTTGCGGAGGACTTATCCCAATATTAAAATCCTAAAAGCATGAATTATGAAAATCCCAGAAAGGTAAGGCACAAGCTTGGCTACACGTGAGGTAAAAAATGAGGATACAGCAAACAAGTGACGTGAGTATTTAATCCTTACCAGGAAGATACAAATGAGCAGAACTCTGGGGAAAACTGATCTGGCGGAGCAGAAGGTGGTGGACTTTCGACAATTGCCTCTAAAAGCTCATAAAAACTTGGCCAGCCTTGGTGATCTTCGGATTGCATGTAAGGAAAGCGTCCTATGGCACATTCAAGTACTACCATACCCAAACTCCAGATATCACTTCTGTAGTCATATGTACTTCCGCTAATCCTCTCAGGCTAGAAGTAATAATGTCAGTCAATTTAACTTCTATATATCAGTTCTACGCAAAATGTCTGTTCTATGTGCTAACACAGCTAGATTTCTTGACTCAGATACGAAATGAGTTTCAGTTTCATGAAGGTAGTTCAAAAGCAGTGGTGCCCACATACCGACATATAATTGTACGTTCCAACAAATGTATCTCGTTGACCCATTGAGCTTGCTAGCATTGCACTGACGCCGAAGTCTGTAATCTTCACTTCACCTCTGTGGTTCACAAGCAGATTGGATGGTTTTATATCCCTGTGTATTACATGTCTCTCATTGTGCAAATAAACAAGACCTTGTAACACCTGAACACAAATAATCAGCCTTTAGTGTTAACAAGTTTCATTGAAACTCTTCATGTTTTACTGGAGATTTTTATCTGAGAACTCAATACCTGCTTACAGACCACTGCTAAATACGGTTCTAGGATAGTCTTAACTTGTCTAACCACATCAACCAAGGATCCACGGTCCATGTACTCTAAAACCAAGGAGAAAGCTCCATTGTGGTAGAACGAGTGGTAGCAAATCACTACATGTGGACATTGAGAAGCTTGATTTATCTTTAGCTCTTGTACAATCTGTTTACGGATCTCTTCTTGTATATTCATCTGGATGACCTACAAATCCGAAATACAACTCCGATCACGCAAAGACCAGGCACGTCCGTGAAAGAGACTCAGTAGTAATAGAAGAATATTCTAGCTCTATGCAGTAGCTGTCGTTGACAAATTGTAGGCAGATGGCCATAGGTATATTCAGCGTGATACTCTAACCAACATAGATAGAAACTGTAGAAGCTAATGCAGAAACATGGGTCACTTAGCAAAATATTCTGTGACTTAGATTTTGAAGATAATAAACTAACATCTAAGCCGCATGTATACAGATAGTTCATTCAGGAACCGCACTGCTATTCGAGCTTGTTGATAATAGTCACTTTCCATTTAAGTAACTGAACTTAATCTAACCATGAACATCCAACCCCTGAGGTTTGGTGGTGGTGTGACATAGTTGCGAGATCAATATACAAATTATGAACGGAAATCTTAGGTTTAAACATGAATTGAACTAAATCATAAAATCCAGTGAAGTCCTAATACCACGCTCCTTAATATTGACATGTATATATTAAGCAAATTATATTGTAAAATATGGTGTTTTGGGTGATGGAAGTTGTCTCGTTACCAGTTAGAAATTCCCTAATGACTCCAAATGGACACTATTGACATCGACTTTAAAAAGTATAGCTAACAATTACTTTCTCTAACAAAGTTGTGCCGATAATAAAAACAATTGACATTTGAATCGCATGATGCTAGAATGATCAAAGGCAAAGGATTGCTTGGATCTCTTATAAGTATAACTTTTCTGTCTTGTTTTGCCAACAATGCAATAGCTTCGGTGAGTGCAAAGCCCAAAATGGCATAACCAAATGATTGTTTAGCCAATGATGGATGAAGGCTTGATGGCTGAAGGAAAGACTTCCCTAGCAAAATTGTCGCTTATATCGTAGTAGAACAACTAAGTTTTGATTTACATAATAGACTAAGGATCAGATTATTATTTCAGCAAGATATGATAAATCATGATTACTAGGAACATTCATTTGTTTTGTATGAGACATATCTATATGCAAAATCGATAAATCCTCATACAATTCCGTGTTTTACAGATTTCTGTGCCTTTGAGAGAGATATGTTGCTTGAGTCTCAAACTGAACTATATCCTAACGAAGTAAAAAGGTCATAAATAGATTTTAATTGACATGTGCAAAATGCAGAAAGGATGTCCCTATCATTTGTTGACCCTGGGATATATCTTCCTTTGCAATGCTACTCCTGCCTATATCACATCAGAAATTTGTTTGATGGAAAAGAAATACTCCAGACTTACTTGTACAAGGGATTTCTTTGTAGACTGTAGGCAACGTAGAAAAAGAGAATAAATAAGAAATCCTGCTGAGCAACAGAGAAGCCTTTCATGTTACTATTATTACCTTCAGGGCAAATAGGTTTCCAACCCATTTATGGCGAACAAGTTGTACCACACCACCACTTCCCTTTCCTATGACTTTGATAGTCTCAAGGTCTTCCAACGAGAAGTCAAGGTCAAATTCCTTACCATTGGAAGGCTGTCCACGTGGAAAAAGAAAAGCAAATCTCATGAGCTCAAACTGGATCAAGACAGAAGTGCTATGAAATCAAACAAACTGCTATGTCGAATGGAAAAAAGTGAGAATCAAATCCAACATCATAGGAAGTTCAAGTGGACAAGGAACTGAATTCTAATTCACAGAAGTTCTAATAGAGAAACACAATCCTCAATATAGAACATTTATGCTGATGTCTTCTACCAGCATTGGCGAATACACTGCTTAATAGAGCTCAAATGCTATATCTAAAAGTCAAGTAATCCAAAAAGTTACTTCACGCAGATAACAGTGGTACAAAGGAAACTATATGCGGTGAAGTATGCAGAGAATAACAGTGGGAACCGCTAAATCTGATTTAACATATAAGAGTACTTGATGACATCTTGGAATCCAAAAATTCAGAGCAAAACAATTAGGCCATCCATGACTTCTTTCCTGTGCACTTATCTAATTACTCTCGCGTAGACACAGATCTAACAGTGTATGGCACGCAAATTGAGCAGCATCAGTCCACAGTACATTTTAGCAGCTTCAAACAACAATGCCGACTAGGTGAAATCAGCTTTCCCCAAAAATTCCACAATCCTGCCGAGTGACCAATCCTATCATTTGTAGGAGGATATAGATGATCACCTCTCTTATAGCAACCTGATCTTAAAGAAGACTTACATGAGAATCTTTGCCTTCAGATACAAGCCGCAAACCTTTGTGGTTTAACAGCAAATCGCCATCATGGAACGTGCCACTTGCAGTCCTGCATTAGTTGTGTCGTTTGGATTAGCCACAAGTTAAACAGACTTTATAAGACTAGATCAGTAGATTTTGAAGAAAACTTTAGCTGGTAAGGTATCCATGGACATAAAGTTGCACATCAACTGAAACAAATCAAGTGTTTGAATCAAGATGCTGCCTCATTCTCAACTCAACACCAAGTGAACGGTTCCCAAGGTAACTTTATTTACGCAATGCCTCAATCGCATGTCCTTATTTGTACATCTGGCATTTCCACTAAACCAAAGTTGAACATTCTTCAAGCAACGGATACATAACCCAATCCTACTGGCGACTACTACACGGCAATTGGAATTTCGATCCACATCTCATTTTCTCCTCCTGTTTTCGGCAGCACGGCAAACTAATCTCAGTCGGAAACCTCAAATCTCGTCAGTTTTCTCAGTGATCCCCTGCTTAGCTTCCGCAGAGAACCGAAACGGCCAGCGGAGAAGCCGAAATCCAGGTCGATTTCGAAGCAATCGAAGCTGAATCCGACGCCTAAACGAACAGTTCACGAACTGAACGGACAAATCGCGCTGCGCAAACGATGTTTAAGCAGGGAGCGGAGCTTACAAGAAGGAGGCTATCGGGGCGTCCTGGACGGGGACCGAGAGCTTGAGTGGCTTCAGCGGCTTCGTGCTCCTCATCGTCTTCATGATTGTTAGGGTTCGTCAGAAGCTCAGAGTGGCCGGGGATGCTGTAGTGTCGGGGAGAGAGAGAGAGAGTAGTTTTATTTAGTCTCTGTCTGGAAGGAGATGGTGACGAGAAGTCCGTTGGAGGACCAAAAATTCAAACCGGAATGGCCGCGCAGAATACAGTAAAGACGAGAGAATATTTTGTCCAATTATTTCTTAAATTTTCGACCGAAAAAATTTATTTTGAAACGAGAAATATCATCATATTCACCGTATTTTCATCTTCTTATTGGAAATTATCGAAATTATATCAACACCGACTAGTTCCTGCCTCGCCCTGTCGGTCCAATTTAGCGACTGAAAATATTTCGTAATTCGTAAAAATAAAGCTTCGCGTATAAATAAATTAGGCTTAATTCACATATATTGGCAAAAAAATATACGTATATGAAATTGGCCATAATAAAGAAAAATTTATTGCTATTTTTATATGCATGCAGCAGTTAAGAAATGAAATATAGCTTGCCAATTAAAGGCACAAATACATCTTTAATTCTCCACGCTGCAATGTTTATCGATTTCCATATATCTCAATAAAAAATAATGTATAACGGGCTCATTTAATTGTTTGGGAGTGATTCACAGGGAATGTGAATGCAACAACCGCGAAGTGATGGAAGGGTCTGCTCGAATAGAATGAAACTAACCTGCGTGGGAACATATCAATCGGTCCACCGTGATATTGACATTAACGGGTCTTCCATCTTGCGAATGAGGCAAATCTTGGAACTTCGCTAAAAGCTGGGGAAAGAAGTGTTCATGTGTATAAAGAAAAGGACTCGAATGCAAGCTCCTATGGAATTGTTTTCAGGTTCGGTGCGGGTGCACGAGTGACTATACGGAGAGCTTTCCTCACCACACCAGAGGGGAGAGTATGGCCAGTGAATTTCTATGCGAATGGGGGAGTTTCCCAGGGCAAAGTGGGGCTAAAAAGTAAAGAAAAATCAAATTCTCTTCCTTTGCATGTTCGAGGAACCCAGTAAAGCTTCTGTTGTTGCGGAAGAACGCCAAAAGATACAGAAGTCGAAGCGTAAAATAGCGAGAGGTGAAAGAAAAATCGAATCACACAAGATACGATATACGTGGAAAACTTAAAATGAGAAAAACCACGAGAGAGAGAGAATTTCACTATTTTCAAAAATCAAGTGTCATAGTACAATTCACAGATTTAAATATCTCACAAGAAGAAGCGAAGAATAAAGCAAAAGGGCTAGAAGCGAAAGGAAACGTTATAATGTAATATGCAATATATAGTCCCTTCTTCCGACGCAAAAAAAAAAAAAAATAGTCCCTTCTAAAATTTCAAGGTCCTTTTGTTGTGATGCTTTGATCCTTTGGATAATATCCAGTTCAATCCTCAGAGTTACTAAAATACTTGTGAGGCTTCCTATTTCTAATTTAAATTCTGAAGATGATGCTCGTTTCAACAGATTCCAGTCTTCGATCATCATGTTTTACATTATTGCGGATTTCCCACTAAAGACATCCGTAACTCTGTTTGCCTTTCCTGAGTGATATAGTATTTCGCAATCATAATCCTTCAATAATTCCATCCACCGTCTTTACCTCGTGTTTAATCCTTTTTGCAAGAATAAATATATGAGGATTTTATGGTCTGTATACACCTCGAACTTTTCTACATACAGGTAATGTCTCCATATTTTCAACGCAAAGACGATCGAAGCCGACTCTAAGTCATGCCTTGGATAGTTCAGTTCGCATGGCTTTAATTGCCTAGAGACGTATGCAACAACTTCTCGTGTTACGTTAGGACACAACCAAATCCTCTCTGGGAAGCATCACTGAATACTTCATATCCTTCAGATCCTAAGGCTTGCCCCACTTTCTATCAGAATGGGTCACATCAAGCGACTATCGCCTTGCACGAATTGGGTGACATGGTTGCAGGCACTAAGTGATGAGTCATCGAGTGGCAGTGAAAGATGGCGGGCCTCGAATGAATATGGCAGCAACCATGTTGCTAGGAGACTCTGGTTGAGGCCTCTCCCTAATTCAACTGGACTATTTGACTTGACCTATAGGGAAAAAGGGAGAGGGTGTCATTGAAAATAGTTAAGTACGGAGAAGAGTACTCACCTCTTGATTTTCCTGTCGGGAATCGTGGCAATCATCGGATTGGGGCCACAAGACCGCTCTTGCACCAATGATCCGAACAATCTGCTTGGGATCTTGCCCCAGTGAGCTCCGTTACGGCTCGCCTACTTGGCTAAAACGGGCTACTTTGTGAGCGGAGCATGATCAGTATTTGAGCTTTGGATCATCACTATTCCGCATCAAATAAAGCATTACTGTGTTTCTAGATTATAGCAATGAAAATCCCAGGGTGTCGTTTAGGTGGCTAACTATGACAGCAATTTTATTAACTATAATTGGTGAAGATCAAAATCCCCCTGCCTATGAGAAGGACTGATAAACAATTAAGTTAGGCTTGGTCAAGAGGAAAATGTATTTTCCATATTAGGGATCTTCCAATCGAGACGATCCATCGACCCGGAATGAAAAGAAAAGACTATCTATTTTATTTAGTTATTTAGTAAAACTTAAACTAATGATTCGTTGTTGGAGAAGATAGCAGCAACCAGTTCAACTAACATGCGTACTTTTGATTTTTCGATGGGTTTACGTCTTTCAATAATGGAAATTTATTGATATAGTGAGGAGTTGCTCTGTTCAAAAATTCTTGTTTAGGCATTTTAGCTAATTCGAGATCTGTTGACAACAATATCCCTCGGTGTCTCCGACTATCGTGCGATCTTCCACAGAAAGGCTGCACGTCGCGTGGGAGTCTGCAGTTAGGCACACATGCTGTCATGGAGATGATATTAACAACGGAATCGGCCAAAGAAAGTGTCAGTCGCTCGACTGTGGACCTGCCAAATTCTTCGTACATATTAAACTTGCCCGCTTCGTCAATATCTCCGGGTTGCAATTTGATGAATGTGTTTTGAGGATGAGTATAATTAGCCCTGCTCCGTAATAGCAAAAGTGGATTGCTTTGACGGCACTCTCTCAACGTTACAGAATAGCAAGTTAGCACTAGTTACGCGCAATGTTGAAGCTTCCCCAAGTCGTCTGTTTCTGTCTCTAGGAATGTCCGAGTCTTCTTCAGTTTTGATGTTACCAAGAACAGTTTCTTATATTACAAGTAACGCACAACTACCATTCCTCGCCAAATATCTGTGTAAAGCTGTTTTGCCTGAATACAAGCCAAATTTGTAGTTTGATACAAAGCCAAAAGACTTTGGACTGGCCAGTCGAGTCAGGAGCCATTCCAACTTGACACACCAATATTGAAGCTTCCGATTAAATGATCATGTGTCGTGCATTGTTTCGACGATGCATATCCATATCACCCCTCCTTGGGATTTTAATTCCCTTCATTTGGCTCCACATCTTAGCAATCTGCTTATACCCTGCCAACATTTCCCTAACTTCTCCGTCTTGGTGACCAGAACCCCTTGCTATCCGCATGATTCTCCCTTCGTTCATAGTCTTTGGATTTGAACTGTCTAGCTCTGGAACAAACCGAACTTGTTTAATCAGGCTCAGGATTTGAATTTAACACCTTGCTGCAGCCATAAGACAAAATAATAAACAGCTAAACTAAAATTACAGCATGACTTGCCTTCGTCTGTCATTGAGTCCATCATGGTCATGTAACTTTTCATCTTCGCATTGAGCCCCGGTTCCATGGGAAAAAACTTGATTCAAGAGAACCAAACCATTAGCCTAGATCATCGACTGATCTTGACATGGCACATGCTAGTGCATTCCCATGCATTCACTTTGCACGAATCTCAAAATACAAGCATCAGATGATAAGATAAAGCATCATATCCAATGATGGAAAAAATACAAACCTGGCCAATGGGACCCATTTTAAGACTGTTCTGAACAAGTCCATACATAATTCTCAAGGTAAGCTTTGGTTCAGAAAGCTTTTGTAGAAGCTCGGGCTGTTGATCTTTAGTCACCACTTCATGAATTTCTTCCATAACCCCACCCATACCTATGTGTGTCCACCAAAATATCAAACCACTATAGAATGCATCTCCCGCTCATACATATCAAAAGACACATTGAAAGGCAGAACCCACATGAAATTACCTACCTAATAGCCGGCTAACAAAAGGCTTAACATCAAAGACTCCAAACTCATCCATATGTTCTCCAGTTCCAATAAAGATCACATGACTTTTCGTGGCTGCAACGCTGCACATGTGAACAAATAAACTCAGACCAAAGGGACATACATAAGCATTTTTATATTCCTAAGGTATCATGAGTTTGAGTAACCTTTCATAGGTAAAACTTATCCATGTTGCATTCCCAACTATTTTTTTTTCCTATAGAGAATATTTCACCTTCGGTCCCATGAATATAATAATCACTTTCTATTACAACAAGTAGAAATTTTTCTTTGGTGATCTTTCACCTAAACTGACGTATATTAACATAACTCCTAAAGTATGAAGCTCTAACAATTAGAATCCAGCAAAGAATATAACCAGTGATACTCATTCCTGAGCTATAATTCAGAATAGGATCACAGCCGCCACAATTTAAAGAAACACACACATACACACACAACATATATATGCGACTGCAAGCTAGCAGCAATCTACTCCAAAGACTCATTTAGCAACCGTTTGCAAACATTTTGTGCATGAATCCACTATAGTAACCCATTCAAATACTGCAAAACCACTTCAATGGTGGCGACTATGAAGAGGGAAAATATGGAAAATGAAATGGTATGTCTCTGACTTAACAAAAATAACACTTACGCACTAAGAGCACCACCACCCTTTGCATGACCATCCATCTTAGTCAAAATAACAGCCCCAACAGAAACACTTTGCTTGAATGCCTGTGCTTGATCAAATGCAGCTTGACCAATGCTACTGTCCATAACAAGTACAATGAGATCTGGTTTCTGCAGCATATCAACCAACATGTTAAAATCTTAGAGAAGCAGAGATCCAATTGAAAATGCCCAAAAGGATCATATGCTACCGTTGCTTCAGAAACTTGACGCATTTCTTCAAAAAGAACAGTCTCCTGCTTGTGACGCCCACTTGTGTCAACAAGTATGAGATCACAATTCTCCTTTTTAAATGTTTCCACACCTTCAACAGCAATTTTTACAGGATCCGATTCCGTATAACTGTCACGGAACTTGTATCATTGATGGCCAAGAAATTGCATCCAAACATGAGAGTCCTAAATGCTCAATTCTGTGAGCCCACTCATGAGTAAATGAAGGATAAACCAATCAACATGCAAAAGAATTCACGCATGATGAAAAAATGTGCACTTGGAGACCTTAACTTTTACGAAATCTGACAGTCCTACTCATTTTGGTTGAGGAACTAGGTGTCTGCATACAGGAGCAGACCAAAATAAAATGCACGAAAGAAAGTACCTTCCATAAAATGGAATTTTAGCTTTAGTGGCATTCTGCTTCAACTGATCAAAGGCACCAGCTCTAAAAGTATCAGCACAAACAAGAGCTGGCTTCCAACCTTTCTTTTGATGATAATATGCATACTTGGTACATGTCGTGGTCTTACCCGATCCTGCCATAATAATGCATACTTGAAAATTCTAAATACACGTCAAAGCATAAGCAGTGTATAAAGCCTCCAAACAAATTGTAACCACTTGAAGAGAATGCATGGATGCAACAAAGCATAATCCATATCCCAAGTAACTAAATTCACAAGCATAAACTCAAGTTAAAGAAACCTTTAATCACCTTGTAAACCGACAAACATAATGACACTTGTCTTTCCTTTCTTAGGAGTAAAGAAAGGCTTCCCCGGATCCAACATGTTGCATAGCTCATCAAATATGGCCTGAAACAAAAGTAGCCACAAGTGTAGTCACACGAGTACTTGTTGATCACATTCAGTCGCATGAGAGACAAAAGCCTGACAAACAATGCCAGTGACACATATGTCCTTAAATTATGCCCAAACAGATCAAATAACACAATATGGACATATCCGGGATATTCCACTTATCCCCAAAACACAGAATTTTATTTGGAATAGAGCTATGCTGAAAGCAAAGACTATATCGACACCAAAAATAAGAACAAGCATTTACAGTCACATTAATGTCTTAATGAGCTAAAGCTCTTCCACACGAGATGCCAGCCGAAGTAACACATTATATTTGATCTCCACATAGCAAATCAAAATTAACTACAAATCTAGAAAGGAAAATAGGACATTTCCTAATTAATGCTTCCTATCAAGGCACTTTTTCAGAATGAGCGCCTCTCAAATTGAGGTCCAAAGTCTAACACACCATCCAAATTGACAAATTCCAACACATGAAGAAATAAGATTAATATATTCCAACTTCAATCAAAGAAAACTTAATCGCGATTGCTGATTCACACAGTGAAACATGTCGAATCTTCTAATAACACTGAGCTCCCAGCCTACTGTCCAACACAGGCATACCAATAACTCTATATGGATGAAGCACCTTCATACGCATCGTGGTTGAGCATTTTCCCAATTCAATCCAAGACAACTTCTATATAAACTTCATCAAATTATATGCAATTATTCAGCAAAATTTCATCAAAAAGCCCAGTCAAATGCACGGACAGCTTATAGATAAATCGATCCAAAAAAACATGAGTTCCCAAAAAAAAAAGTACCTGTTGGATGATCCTGCGCTCGTAGTGCCGGGCGGCGAGATCGCCGGAGTAGATGATGCGCCTGATGTTGTTCTGCATGTTGCGGACGAGCTGGAACTGGACGTCGGCGATGAGGAGGGCCCGGTAGATCTCGCTGAGGCACCCGTTCATAACCTTCTCGTCTATGATCGTCGCATTGCGCATCTGCTGTATCGCGCGGGTTATGGTCCCGCCTAACTGTGCCAACACCATATTTGCTCGCGCAGCCGGAAAACGAGGACGAAGTTTTTGAACACGAAACCGATCGTGATGAAGAATCTGAGACTCTAGGGCCGGGTATTCGACAGAGGAAAGGCGATCGAGGGTTTCTGATCTCACATATCTCATTCTAGGGCAAGAGGGTGAAGAAAAAATTAAGATAATTATTATCTTATTTTGATAATAATAATAATTGGAAAATAAGATTGAGGGAGTTTGGGGAATATCTTCTTGGGCGTGGTTTCGGTTGATGGGCCTCAAACGGGCTGCGTCTTGGGCTCAAGTCGGAATAAATAGGAGGCTTGATATATAATTTGGGCCTGTCGTATTTGTGGACTGAAGCAAACTTACGTGAGCCCAACAATGAATTCAAATTCTTATCCCTTCGATTTGGTTCGAATGAAGTGTTCATTCGCGCGAGAAATTACGTAATCGAAACTTGCACGTTCTTTTAATGAGAATGTTAGCTTAAACCCTCATATTGCAAATTGTTCAACAACTAACGCTTTCCAACTTATGAACTTGATTGACAGAGAAGGCAAAGATTGATGCAATCTTTGAAGTGACTTATAAGTTGCATGCACTTGCCTTTTAACAAAACCGTAACTAGTTGAGATAGATTTCTCGATGTGTGCTCTTGACTCATAATAATGCAAGATTCTGTAATCGGGCGCCAATTGCACTTTGATTCTATGACAAATCCATCCTTGAAATTCACTTTTTCAAATTTACTTACTTTGTGAGATTTTTATTTTTATTTTAAAGTGGTGTATCTCTCTTTAATATAAAAAGAAGATATTTCTTTCGATAAAAAAAAAAAAGAGGTATCGTACACATTGGATTAGGTCCATCCCATACATTAAGCCTAAACTGAATACATCTATCCAAATCGAAGTCGAAACAATATACTAATACTCTCACAATCAATTATGTAATAATTGATGGCTTGGTGTGCCTTTGTTCCACGGAAAATTTGGGCTTTGAAAAATATTTTCCAAAAGATAATCAATCATATCACTTAAAAAAATCAATCCATGAAAAATATTTGCATTGTCAACATTAATTTATATCTTTCTCAAATAATAAAAATATTCTTCAATCATTCATTTTTGTGAGCAATTTAACCAATCATTTTTCAGAAAATGAATTCTAGATAAACTTGAATAAATTGCTTTCGGAAGACCAAACAACAAAAAAGCAGGATGTTCTATTCATTCGTGGATCTTTTTGCGATATGAAACAAAGAGAGTGGATGACAAGGAATTTTCCATTTGATCCCTAAATCGGAGAGTTCTCTTCTAATAGAAAGGTCTAGTGAGAAAACACAACTTCTAGAGCTTCTACCTCAATGAGCAAATTGACAAAGCCGGTTAAACATAACACCATTTATTACTGAAGGAAATTACGAGCAGATTTCAAACAACAAAACAGAATCAGAAAAATGAACCCGAAAAAAATTTGAACCAACTTGGACTTCTTTCAATACAACACCTTCTTCGGATGATATGAAGCAAACTGAAAGACCAGTAACAACAGAAAGGGCTCCGTAGAACTCCTTTCATCTATTTTCCATGGATAGAAAGACACTGCGATGTTCGAGTCGCTCTATAATGGATAATGGAACATTGTCGCCAAGGAAAAAACATCTAGTTGGTTTAAACCACTCCAGTAAAATGATCCAAAATCAGAATGCATCAACGAGGCATAGTTGTGGACCTGGCAACATAGCAAACAAAAAAATGTGTGAAAATTACCTGTCTGCTAGAATGAGCCAAGTGATACCTAATAATCATTAAGTAGAGAAGTTCAGGTGACAGACCTCAAGTACTCGTGACTGCTCTGGATACCGAGATACTGCCTACTTCATCAGGTGTCGTAGCTCACGATTCTTGTCCTCATGTTCCTTTCGACGCTAATGTTGAATAGCCACAGCATGTCTGAGAATTGAGTACTCCTAAGGGACTGACTCCATTTGCTCCTTCAGCATCATACTTTCCTGAGAAATGAACAGAAGTTCCGCATGATTATGCAATAAAGGATATACCTGCCACAACTACTAGACCGATCAATGAAGAAGAACAAACATTACTGTGTTTATCGCTGTCGCGACCTAAAACTAAATTTCGATTTTTAAGTTACTGACTAGTAGATTAATTAATTAGGTTAACTAACATAAACTCTCCCAAGTTTTACCAAATCGCGACTTATGGTTTAAGTGATTATCTTGCAAAATATTTTGATTTTTATTTTTAGGAGCTGCTACTAATCATTTTAAGTAGGTTTATTAGAAACTTAAATAAAATAGTTGGAGAAAACTATTTTATTTCTACGGACCATACATTTTGGGTTTAGAGACTTGGTTACGTTAATATTTTTATTAACGCTCTTTCGGTACCAATTTTCATGAAAAATATTTTAATTTGGCAAACTTTAATGAATTCTGACTTGAAGCTCAATGGTGCAATTTTTTTTGTTTTCTTTTTATGAGTTTTTTGGTGTTTTTTTCAATGCATTTTCGAAATTAAAAATTAATTTTTTTTAAAAAAAAACGAATTGGTTCAAGATTATCTTAAAAGCTTTGGAATTAATTCGTATCAAATCCCAAAAATTCTAGGAAAAATCATTTAACCCTATGCCTACATTTTTTTTTATGTTAGAATGGATTAAAAGGGTTTTATTTATTGCTTGTGATCCATTAGATAGTTTTGATAATAATAAAAAATCCACTATATAGGATTTCTAGAAAACTCTATCTTTCTAAATAAACTTGACCAGACATGGTTTTTAAGAAATTTTCTAATTTATGATTAAAAGATGAATGTTAGAGAATTTTTTTAAAGAATTTTTCTAATTTATGATTAAAAGATGAACGATAGAGACCCCCTTTTTTTTTTTTTTCAATTTTTCGGTTTTTAATGTGATAAGAATTTAAAATTGCAAAGCTTTTAATTTAAAGATAATTACCGCTATTTCTTCCGAATCAAGTTTCTATATAAAACCTTATAGATCGGCACTAAAAATTCAAAATACCCACTATGGAGTTGCGGATTATTTCCATGTATACGGTTTATTCCCATGTATATGGGTGCAGATTAGGAAAATTGCAAATATTTTGGGTATATTCAAAGATTTTTAAATTCGTCCTAGTTAAGCAAATAACATACCGCAAGATTTTTCGAAAATATTCAATTTTAGATATGTGATAATCTTGAATAGGCAACAAAATATTCTGAATATTCTCGGATAAGCTCTTTACCTAATTTTGCAGATAACGTTTCCAAACTCGAACAGATTCTTGGCAAATTGCGGATCACGGCTTGGGGATCGTGGCAGCGATGGCGCACGGCGGTGGGCTTGTGAACCAGCAGCTCTTGGTGAAGTCAACGACAGCTCTAGGGAGGTGGCTGACTCGTGGGTACTTCCAGCTCATGAGATTCGGCTCTTGTGGTCACACCAAAGACAAGTCTCGGTAAACTCAGCCCCGAACTTACGAGTTGTCGGCACAAGCAGTGACCTTCCCGTAAACGCTCGGATTGGAATTTCCGACTTTCCACGTTCTTTTTGTTTTCTTTCTTCTTTGGAGTTTTCTGATGAGATCAACTCATGGGTCAACCCGGCCGCTTGTGGACTTGGCCTCTCTGGAAGCACAAACAGAAAACTGGTAGTCCTTAAGAACGACGAAAGTGTTGTCCTTGCTCCCGACGAATGTAATCAAGCCTACAAGAACAGATAAATTTTGAACAAACCAAAGCTAAGCTTGTTGGATTTGTTGTCCACCGAAGAGCCCACGAGGATTTCACTGCAAGGCCATCAGGAATCCAATGAGTCTGTTTGGTTGACTCAATGTGGATGGCCTTCGATCGGGACGCCAGCGTGGAGGGTTCTCAGTCAGGTCGTCACAGGCGAAACGGATACCCACAGCTTCGTCACAGACGAGGGGGACTTCAGTGATCTCGCTTGGGGTCTCGGTTTGGCTGCGCAACCGACGGCGATGGTGGTCGCGGCCGCCGATAGCTCTGCCAAGAACTCTCCCTCTCTCCCTCTTTTCTTACTTATTTCTCAGTGTTTTTTTTTTTTTTTCCAGAATGTAGAATTGCCGACTGAGCCGTGGATCCCCTCTTCTATTGTCTCTGCGGTGCTCCTTTTATAGAGAAAAGATGGAGGAGCAAAGACAAATATGAACTCATTAAGTGATCTCATCAAGCGGCGGAGAATTTGGTGCCGACCATGAGGAGTCCGCCCACAATCTTTCTTTCATTTACTACATAGGACAAAGGAAGCCCAATGAATATGACAAAATGAGAGTGATCTGGCGTCCATGGACTTCCACTGCCATGCATGCGCATGGAATGGGCATTCAATTATAGAAGAAAAAGACATTCCCGCCCACCATATTTCATGGGATATATTCATGAACGAATTAAAAGGTCAAGGCTTCCACCTTCTTCGTTCAATGTTTGTCTGCTCCCCATTGTGCATTTTGCACGTGACTTTGGGCTGTGAATGCTCCTCACGTGTGTTGAGTTTCCTATACGGGCTCAAACTTGAAATACAATTTTAACATACCATAAGTTCTCTTTCTTCGCCAGGTACTCGTGCACTGTGGCAAGACGTAAGAAGAACGCAAGGCTCAATGAGATTCGGCCGTTGAAGATCTTGGTTAAATGCAAATGTATGAGTGCAGAAAATTAAACTAACATATATAAAAAAAGATTTAAATTTTTTTGTTAGGTACTAAGGTTGATCCCTAATTTTTATCCAATTAGTAAAAAATCAAAATTTAGGTTGCCCATCTTTAAATGGATCTTCGTAGAGGTTTATTTCAAAGACAAATTAAAACCTAAATTTTGAACATGCATTTTTTTTTTTAAATCTCATGAATATTGGTAGGGTCCGAAACTTCATGGGTAATTAAACTAGATATTATCACAGAATATAAGAGATGTTAAAAGATTTTATATTGATAATGAAAGATATCTCTTTAATAACCCTAGCTCTGATCTATAAATAGAGGCTACACGTTCGGGGATTTACTCTAAAAAAATCCAAAATTCACGTAAGAAAGTGCAAGAGAGAGAGAAAAAAGCTTCGACAGAGCACTCCCGGACGTTGAACAATGCTTGTGTTGTTGGCCCCGACCCCGACAATTCCTTCAACATTGCAGCTTCAATTATCCTCGTCGCAGCTAGCAGGCAGTCCAT
Organism: Rhodamnia rubescens; assembly: GCA_021437795.1. NCBI lineage: Eukaryota > Viridiplantae > Streptophyta > Magnoliopsida > Myrtales > Myrtaceae > Rhodamnia > Rhodamnia rubescens. The sequence goes on from JAILYA010000151.1 coordinate 60,084, forward strand.
GACTCTGACGAGTCTTCTTTTCAAGTCTCTCGGTGTCCCTCTAGTCATCCTGTTGGTGGTCCAATAAGTTCATTCGCAATTTTTCCGTTGATTGGTTCTCCTTCAGTTCCTGTCCATCACGGATTTGTCCAGTGAATGCATAACAAAGGAGGAAGGAAACGTGGAGTGTTCCCTCTTGTTTTTGTCTTGTTTCTCTATAGTCCATTGGAGGACAAGCCCATAATTCATAGTGAATCAATTGTGACCATGCACTCTTCTCAAGAATCCATGAAGTGAGACTCGTCATCGACTGCCGCAAGTTATTGTCCAGTCGACCTCGACCAAGAGTAATCTCGCTAAGAGACTCTCCCATTGTGAGCCGTCCCGAGGAGTCCCTTGTCACAAGTCCCAAAGTTGCGATCATTGGCGCACAAGATTTGTTCAAATTCAATTGGAAAAAAGCAACCTTGCTAGAGAAGGTAAATTTCTTATCTTAACAATCAAATATTCACTTGCCTAATTCGAGCATATCTTGTCATATATTTGCATATCTCGAGTATATTGCATAAAAATGGATATCTTTTCAAAATATAAGTTGATTAGGAAAATTTTAATCCCTAATCCGCAACTTACCGTATAATCGAAAAAGTCTATCTTTAAGATTATTGATGGAATATTCGATTAGGCAAGTATTTAAGTTCGATCGTTAATCGTAGGATTACGAATTAATGATTGGATTCAAATATTCGCAAAATAATTTAAGAATTGATTGATATATCCACTTTCTTGATAAACATTGATTGAGATGTTCACTTTCTTATTTTGACTTGATTTGCTTGATTGTCGTATATATATCCGTCGCATGATGTAATCTCGAACATTCGAAAAACAAATTGCATTCATCCATTTTCCATATTTGAAAATTACACAACTTTTAAAAATAGCATCATGTAGATAACTCGCATATCTAATATTTGTTTTGTAAAATATTTACATTTGATTGCATGTTTAAATATAATCTTATGTTTAAAATAATTTATCTTTAATATATTATGGTTTAGGTCAATTTAGACTCTAAAATGTGCAAGATAAATATTGGTTTGACATAGTTCTATTTTAGGAAGTAAATTCATCCGAAAATTAAAAAAAAAATTCATCTTTGCCACGTCTTCCATGCCACGTCATCTTTGCCACGTCATCCATGCTACATCATCTTTGCCATGTCATTATTTCTTGCCATGTCATATTAGGTTGCATTTTAGCTTAAATTACATGTTAGAATTGTATGTCTAGGTTTTAATTAATTTACATGTCACGTAGTTAATTAATTAAATCATGGTCTCACTTATACATTAATTTAATTTAATTTAATTTGCTTGTCATCTAGTTTAGTTTTGCATTTAATTCATGACATTGCATCATTTAGAATAGGTTCATGTATTCATATAAAAAATAAAAAATTAAAAAATATTTTGTATGGCTCATGCTCCCTTGATTATATTGATTTTTGGATGTCTAATTAAGTGATTGTGCACCTGCATGATAACCTTTGTTAGTGACTTAGGTCAAAATCAATTAATGTAGCCTTCTCAAGTGATTTTTCATGAAATAAAATGGTACCGAAAGGGCATTAGAGTAATCTAGCATAATCAAGTCCTCGAAGTAATTTAGTTCTCCCATTAATTTACCTAGATTTCTAATCAACCTACCAAAAATAATTAGTGGCGACTCCCATTTTTAAAAATCATTGCATATTAATCAATTGAACTTTAAGTTGCGATTTGGTATGGACTTGGGAGAGTCCGAGTTAGGTTAGTTAAACAATTAACCTAATAATCCATTAGCTCGAAATTCAATCGAATTTTAGGTCGCGACACGTATCCTTCCTTCATTTCCAATGCCAACATTGATTGCATGTGAATCCGGTTTGGGTATGATCTACAAGAAAGCGAGACTAATCGTGAATAATTTCTTGTGCTTATTGCAGACACAATTTCATTTTTTTTCACATGCCATCGATTGCAATTCTTACAATTTCATTTTTTTCACATGGAAAAGGAATCAAGTCAATCGAAATGAGATGATTAATTCCGCACTCAACTTCAATAGATGAATAATCAATAGTATAGCTCGGGGATCGATTATAAGCAAATTCAGCATGTGTTAGCTTCAAATCCTAATCTTTCAAGGACTTACTCACCATTCCTTGAAGTAGAACAAGAAGGGTACGATTGGTTACCTCGGTTTAGTTTTCTATGACTAGAAGTAGCTCAAGAATCACGGGCGAAACGAATTGAGGCGAATAATCTCGTTAAAATACAACTCAGCAACATGAGAGGCATCATCCGTCTTGTGACATTGAATGAAATGAGCCATTTTAGAGAACCGATCAACAACCACTTGTGATTGTGTCTTTTGCCCTTTGAGTTCACGAAAGAGCCACAATAAAATCATTGCTCACATCCTCCCAGGGCTGCAATGGAACTAGAAGTGGAGTATACAAATACTCATGACTTTTGGCTCTTTGGCAAGTTGCACACCTCGAGCTAATTGCTTGCACATCTCCATTCATCTTTGGCTAGTAAAAATGCTCTTAAAGGACTTCAAGATGTTTGTTAGTACCGACATGGCCAGCTAATCCTCCACCATGCATTTCACGGATCAACAATTCTCTAAATGAGCTTGTCGCACGCATAATCGATTTCCTATGAAAAGAAACCCATTGTCAAGCCCCGATCCTTGAGCATGCGGCATTCCTACCTAATCGCCTTCAAGTCGTAAAGGATAGCATCCGGCACGCTACCGACCTACGATACTTTACTAAGCATGCGGAAACATGTAATACTCCCAAACAACAACGCAAGACATGGATAGAAAAGTAGGAAAACACATCAACTCGGAAAAATGTTTTCAATTACGTACACGGCTTAACCCAACGGAGATATTATGCTAATCAGCCCCATACTTCGGAGCGAGGTAGGGTCAACCTCGTCTCTACTCCAAATAAGAGATTACGTGACCCTCGCATTTCAACATCAACTCCAAAAAATTACTAGCTCCTTTATCTTGAACCCGAAATGGTTTAACGATGGAGTGAGAAATAAATCTCAACGAGTCAACGCCTAAGCCCGACTAAGGCGTTAATTCTCTGAGTACCCTACTAAGCAATTACACTCACTAAATATCTATCTCAATTACGAGCAAACTTGCCATCGAGAACCACACATATGTAACCATCTAGTTGTTGGCATCCCTCCCAATTGCAACCAACAACTCTCCCTTGACTAAACCCTTTAAAACAGAACCATCCAACCCAATGATCCTTCGTAACCAGCCAAAAATCCCTTTTGCATGCATTAAAACAAACATGCATCCTATCAAACTTGCTTCCAATATCAAGTAGAGGCCTCTTGACAACCTCTACATACACTCTATTGGATTGGTTATGAAGATTACATTCACTTGCATTATGCCAAACCCGACCTTACTCTTCCTTGTACCTTCCCAATAGTGTCCTCATCACCTTTTGCTTGGCTCGTTTGCATTGATTCCTTGAGACATTTATCCCTACCTACTCCTTCACCAAAATCTTCAACTGGAGACTCCTTTATATCAAGCATCACTTTGATAGTGTTGAAAAAAATGCTTCGACAACCAAGCACTAGTTACCCTTCTATTGTCAAATTGAATGGAACAAGTATGTTTCTCTTGAAATGCTCTAACCTGGAACGGCCTACTCTTTCTAACTAATGCGCCGTAGATCTTCCATGAACAGTTCGATTGAGAACATATAACTCTTACAAATTGTTTCATATTTCTAATGAACTAAATACTCATTTGTTCACCAATGGAATACTTGATAATAGCTTCTTTAAATTCTCTCGCATCATCAAATTTCATTCCAACAATCGTAACAACGAAGTAGCACTCGGATCGTATGAAGAAAACTTACTTTTCCTTGTACACATCGTATGTTCATCTTCAACCTCGGTTCCCGAACTACCAATCTCATCATCGTCACCCCCGCTTTCTTTATTTAGTCTCTTGACCATCATATGGAGCTCTAGCATCTCTCAAGCATCACGCGACTCTCCCAATACGGGTACTCTTTTTTCCCGAAAAGCTCGTTGTTTTTCCATCGACTGTTCAAGTTCCTCATCATCATCATCACTTGGGAAATTGACATTTGCCAAATATTCATCACTCGATGAACTAGATGCAACAACTTCCCAAGCTTCGTCTATAATGGAACCGTCACCAACCCGAGTACTACGTTCGCACCATCTCCTACTTTAGTCTGTCATCGTCATCAACGCCATCAATATACTCGACGTACACTTGAGCTTCCTCCCCATGAAGATAATGGTAAAATATGTCTTCAACACCATTATCATCATGAAAATATCTCAAACCATCCTTCAACTCCTTGCCATGAACACAATAATGCAATCTCGCTATTTTACAACGTAATCGTTGCACTATCTCTCTAAACAAAACAATATAAGATGGTCTACTTGCATCCATATACACCGTACCTTCATTTCCACCGACATATTCCCACTCATCAGCTCCTATCACAAATTTCCCGCCATAGTTTACAATTATGCCTAGAGTTACGTCCCCATGCGCCATGCCGAAACCGCATCCAAGGAAAAAAAATATTATTAGTTTTGAGGACTACATGCACAATAATATTGATTCAGTAAATTTGGCAACCTACATCCACATTTTCACATGGTTGGAGATCATTTGAAGGACAACCCATACTCGATCCATTTTTTTTCTTTTCTAGTGGATAGACCCTCACATGAACGATTACCACATTTAGATAAATTTTTTAATACAATAGACACCGCACAACAAGAATGGGGTCCCCACATGGACCGCAACCAATGTATATGACAATAATAACAGCACAAAGATAAAGGAGGACAAAAAATCGTGGACCTGTCCTTTTCGAATCAAATCAGCAAGCCCTCGACGAGCACTTTCAAAGCTTACTTTTTCGTGTCACCCCCAGCGCCAACAATCCCAAGTTTCCTTTTTAGCCCAAAATTTCGTGGCACTCATGGTCAACCCTAAAACCGAGCCCTAATTTCACTTTGAACCTCAATTTCGCGGCGACCGAGCCACGAAGAGAAGAAACTTACCACGAGCGTGTGACGGAGAGCGATGGCTAGCAAGCAATCTCGGACACCAAGCAACGACCCGAGCGACGGACAACGACAGGCACAATGACGTCGAGCAACACTAGTAAGGACAAAGTCGGACGAAACCTTTCCGCCCTTTTGGGCCTCCCTTTGAACGATGTCACTTTTGCATTTGCAAAAGCAACGTCATTTTTTTCTTGTCCATGAGTGTAAGTCGAACGGCGCCGTTCGACTTACACAGTGTATGTTTTTTTTTACTTATGCCATGTCACTAATTATTTGAATTTAAACTATCATGTCACTAATTTGGTTTAAATGAAAAAGCCATGTATACATTTTGGCCGGATTTTCTCGCCGTTGGCACTAAACCGATCTGTTTTTCTTCTATTTGGCACTGAAGTGATAAAAAAATATTGGCATTAAAGTGAGCGCCGTACACAAATATTGGCACTTCTACTGTCCTTTTACCCCGATATTTCTATTAATACCCTTTCGGTACTAATTTTTTGAAAATTATCTAAGTTGGCAACTTTCGAGGATTCCGATTTAAAGTTCCAAAGATGTAATTATTTTTTGGATTTTTTTATGTAATGAATGTATGAATGTAGTTGTCCTCTAAGAGCACAATTATTCTAATGAGACAACTATCCTAATATGACATGAATGTGTGACAAGTGATGACTATTCCAATGTGACACGCATGTATGCCAATTTTTTTTAAAAAATTCGAATGTTAATGACGTGCAAAATGACATGAACTTTAATTCACACAATATGCAAATGACATGGGTTTTATCTGGATAACATGTGACATTCCGTTAAATGAACCAAACATATAACTAAATTAATAAACCGAGACAGGCAGGTGATATGAATAAATCTATTCATGATTCTAAGTGGCATGCAAATGTGACGTAGCATATGATGTGGCAAATGACGCAACATATGAAGTGGCAAAATTGACGTGGTGATATGATATTGGAAGTATGCAACTAAACCTATATGACGTAGATATAAAGGAATATGCTCAATCTACATTGAAATGGACTATTATAAACTATATGCAAACTATGAGCAATTTTTTGAGTAAATTTTCGAAATTAAAAGATTGGTGAAAATCTGACATGAATCGGTTAAAGATTATCTTAAAAGACTGGAATTAAATCCCTCAATTTTTAGAAATTTTTTTACCCTTTTTTTGCATGCTTTGAAATCAGATAATGATGCAATCTTGAATGATTCACACGAGTCGGTGGCACCGAGAGCTCGTCGATCCGAAGCACCAGCTACTTGCATTACCCGAGCCGTGCCTTCTTCGGTCCCAAATCCGATATCTCGTAATATTTCAAATTGTTGATACCTAAATTTTGACTAACATTTTCAGTCATTTGCATGGAAAAATAGAGCTAGTCTTTTAGTTCTAAGAAAAAATAATTAAGTCATTTCTCATGTTTATTTTTAGCATTCATTATGTTTGCATTCATTTGGATTGACGATGCGGGCATGAGCTTAATAGATCTGGCGATTTGGATCGGAGCATGTCACAAATTTTTGGCGATCTAGGAGAGTGAGTGGCCGAAACTCTAAGTTGGGTTAAATCCATTTAATTGGAAGTGCTGAATCTTGAGAGTTTAATTAGATTAATGATTATAAACCAATCACGTGGACCAGGGATGCACTATGAAGAACTCAGTTAAGGCATTGTGTTCAGGCTTAAGATTACAAATTACATGTTAATTCAGCCCATGGCAATCTAATTGAAGAAAACCAGCCCCGGGATGGATGATTAGAATTCGGCTGACCCATTAACAGGTTTGGCAATCTTGCAAATAGCCCGACGTTCATTTTAATGCAAATCGGTCCATCAGGGACTTAATTAAAGAACAATATTTTGATCCTGGTCCGATTTTGCGAATAAAAAAAAAAAAAAAAACTGAGGCCCTCGACTTGCAATGACTTTGTCCATATAAACGTCGCTTCGCTTAGGGTTTGAGGGGAGGCCACACATAATTAGAACATATGGCAGAATTGTCAGAAGAGAAAAAAAAAAAATACGTTAGAGACGAAGAGAGCTTCATTAAATACATCGAGGGTTCAACAGAATTCGGAGGAGGAAAAAGCGAGTCTTCTTCACTTCATCCAAAGGAGCATCGGCTACCCAGAGAGCAAAAACTTTCTTTGCTTTTTGCCGGTCCCCAGATCTGCAGATTAGAGAACAAGAGGACAAAAGCAACGATAGTAAAAGACGCCTTCATCAGACCTTTCCAAACTTTTGAAGGCCGAGAATTCTTCTTGTGATCAATGAATTCCCGTAAAGCTACCAACGAAGCCGCTGTACCGAGATCATCCGCTACGCGTACAAAGCCCAACTAGTTCCAGTAACCCCATCGTAGTAGCTTCCTTCGCTGAGGCCTCAGGAGATTGTCGTAGAACTTGCATCATCAAACCAGCAGGCCGCACTGACATAGGATTTGAACACTAGTACTGAGAGAAGTGTTATGGGGGCTTTTGACCATCATATCTTCTATTAATTTAGTCAGATATGCTTCGAATTTACTCCAATTAGTGGTTCATGAGTCGTGGACCCGTTTCGTCTAATAATCCTCCCTTTTCTTTTTAGTTACCACAGAGCGAAAGCCAAAATTCTCTTTCTCGTGGTTCTTTTCTTTTCGTTTTCGAAATCGGTTCAAAATTTCTAATTCCCATTCTGTCTTAGTATTTCTCTTGCAGGTTTTCAACCATTAGTATCCACCAAGCTCTTTATGTGAGGAAAGGAAAGGAAAATCCCTTCTTTATCTTGATAAATTGTAACCAAAAGGAGCAACACGTGGGAGAGAAGTGGACAGCACTTAACTTGGAAGTGGGAAGCATAATCAGTAAAGGAGATTCACGTTTTGGAGTTCAATCTTTCAATCCCCGTGATTGCACTAAGTCCTCGCCGAATTTGTTCTTGATTTTGCAGGTTGTTAAGCGTCAACTAAACCCAACATGGCCTTGAGCTTCACCATCAGTTGAGCTGTCCCCGCCAGAAGTTTTAGGGCGAATCCAAATTGGAAAGGCAACCTTGGAAGATTTGGTATATTTCCTTATCTCTTAAAAATATTGCCTTGCCTATTTTGTCATATTCGCATATATGTTGCATATCATATTACGTATCATATCTTAGTATAAATTGCATAAAGTGGATATCTTTTTCAAAATACAAGTTGGTTAAAAAAAAATTCCTAATCCGCAACTTGGCACACGATCGAGAGACTATCATTGATGGAATATTCAATTAGATAAGGATTTGAGTTCAATAATTAATCGTAAGATTATGAATTAAATATTGACTCAAATATTCGTGAAATATTTTCAAAACTTGATTGATATATCCATTGGTTGACATATTCACTTTCCTAGTTTGACTCGAATTGCTCGATTGTCATTTTTTTATAATAAACCCGCCGCATGATGTAATATCGAAAATTCTAAAAAAAATATTGCATTCGTTCATTTTCTATATTTAAAAATTGCATATCTAGAAAATAGCATCATGTAGATAATTACATACCTATTTTAGGATAGAAATTACATATTTAAATAGAATCTCATGTTTAAAATAGTTTATCTTTAATATATTAGGGTTTGGGTCAATTTAAACTCTAAAGTATGCAAGATAAATATTGTTTTAACATACTTCTATTTTAGAAATTAAATTCACCCAAAATTTTTATAAAAAAAAACATCATTGCTATGTCATTCTTGACACGTCATATATGTCATGTCATCTTCACCATGTCATCATGCTTTTGCCCCGTCATTTTCCACACCACATAGTCACATGTTTAGGTTAATTAATTAATTCATCACGTAGATTGCAAGCTAGGATTGATTTATTTTAGTTGCATGTCATATAGAGTTAGTCACGTAGTTTAATTAAATTCATTTACATTCTTAAGATTGTTTGTATTTATTTATGCCATTGCGTTTAGAATAGAATTCGTGCATCTCATTTATGTTAAGTCTTCGTCCTTTAAAAAGGCGAAAATCAAAAAGTGAGAACAATAATTTTGTGACGCATGCCCGCTTCACTATATTGATTTCTGAATATTCAATTAATTGATTGTGCACCCGCATGATAATCTTTGTTATTGACTTAGGTTGAAATCAATTAATGTTGCCTAGCAAAAACTTTCAAGAAATAAAACAGTACCAAAATGGCGTTAAAATAATCTAACGTAATCAAGTCCTCGGACTCTTAATCTCCGGTTTTCGCTAATTTACTTAGGTTTCTAATCGACCTACTAAAAACAACTAGTAGCGACTTCAAATTTAAAATACATTGCATGTTAACTATTTAAACCTTAAGTTGTGATTTGGTATGGATTTGGAAGAGTCGAGTTAGGATAGTTAAATAATTAACTTAATAATCCATTAACCTGGAATTTCCTAGATTTTAGGTTGCAACACAAATTAGTTATGTTGTCTAGAATTAATTTGCTGCTATTATTTCATGATGTTAATATATTAATATTGATAACATACTTTTATCGCTCGATCCGAGCCAATGATCCGCCGATTTCCTATAAGTACAAAATCGGACGAACCAACCCGTTTCATTATTTGATTTGGATTAAATATATTTTTTCAAAAAAATCATCATTATCTTCTGCATATTCTAATTGCATTTTATCATGTTTTGTTTCTTTATTTTGAAAATCTTAAAAAGATAGCAAGATAAGGTTTCCTATAAATCTTATCTAATCAATTTTAAATTGCATTAGAAAGATAGGATTTACTATCAATAATTGCATTGCATGAAGTAGATTAGGCATGTTTAAATTAATTCACGGATTAGAATAGATTGTATCTTCATTCTAGAAATAACTTGCATATCTTAAAACATTTAGATTTACGCATAAAATTTCTTGATTAATTTTAGGATTCAATATAAGTTATTTCCTAGAAATTTAAGATAATTTTCATCTAGGGTAGATTTAATTACATTAATTTTAAATTTCGAAATTCATCTAAAAATACCAAAAAAATGTCATTCATATTACATCTCATGTAGTTTAGATTGCATAGTTGCCACGTCATGAATTTTGTCACGTCATATTGCCGTTCATATTTGTTGCATCATTTACACATAAGCCACATTTATGCCATGTCGTTTTGCCATTAGAATTAGGTCACTTAAATAAATGTCTTGCATCCCGTCTTAGAATAATTGTCATTTTATACGTCATTAAAGTTATGACATTTAAATAACAATCATTCATGCACCATTTGCCATACCATTTAATTTATTAGAGTAATTGCATTCTTAGCACATAGTTGCATTTACGCATTGCATTTTTTTTTCCATCTTCATTTGAGGAAGTGAAAATCATAAAATTTGCATTAGCTTAAGTGTTACACTTGGGAAATAAGCATTACGACTTAGACCGTAGCGCCCGGGTATGTTCTCTCCTTCATATCTTCTAATTTATTTAATGCTTTGGTTATTACTACGCAATCATGTGATCACCACACATGTTAAGATTTTTAGATTAAAATTAATCCAAGTTGCCTACTTAAATATTTTTCATAAATAGAACGAGGACACATTTATCTCTATTTCGTAAAAATAAAGTGTTTCTCCCGATACTTTATTTAGATTTCTAATGAACCTACACTAAATTGAATAGTGGCGACTCCAAATTGAAAATTTTTTATATGTTAAATATAGAACCTAAGTTACGCTTTGATAGAGTTTGGAAGAACTCGAGCTAAGTTAGTTAATTTAATTAACTTAGTAATCCATTAGCCTAATTTTAGATCACAACAATTACTAATGACAAGTAACCAGGAAAGGAATCATGAGAAGTTGTCTTTTCTTATAGTCGACTTCTTTGACATAGTCTCGCGTACATTTGAAAGAAACTTGTAATGAATTTCCAACTTGACAAAATTAATCACTAATTGTCTATCACTTTTAAAAATATTCAAGAAAAGGGACCAAGAATTCACATCCCGTTACCAATGAAAAATGATGATGAACCAATTAATCCGTGCAAAAACAAAAAGGAATTAAGCCTTCCACACATTGGGAGAAATCAAGAACACTACTCAAATACTATGGAAAGATCCTTTATTTCTTTCGGTTGTTATTATTACTTATTGTTACGTTACTTAAGATATAGGGTTTATTTTTGTGTTTTATTTCTTTTAACATAAATAACGGTATTATGGTCAAGTACAATTTCTTGTCATTATAACGATAGGAGTAGGGTTTTTGTAACACGAAAAATAGAGAACTCATTATTGAAATTCACGATCTATTTTTCCTCCTCTCTTCTTCTCTTCTTCTTCTTCCTCTTGCTTCTTCTCTCTCGCGACTATATTCTACGGATTCTTTAATCAGCATTGTCACATGGTATCGGAGCGGATCCGATCACGTGATTCCTTCATCCTATTCTTTGGTTTGAGAGTCCCCCAAATAAGCCTTTTCCTTCTCGGCGTGCAGCCACCTAAAGCTGTAAGTTCTACTTGTTCTCTCTCCTAATCTCGATACGTATAAGACTAGGAGACATCGGATCTACCAGAATTTAGTTGTGGCTATGGATTACAATACTTACTCGATCGGCGGAATCAAGGATCGAATGTTTCATTGATTATGCGACTGAGATTTTAGCGTCGGTATATCAATTTCAGCACCTTTTTCTTTTCTTTTTTGTGAAATCGAGTGGAGCCAATTGCGTTTGATCATACGTCGTATTAATTATGTTGAATCAAGGGTTGCTTTGTTCCTTGCTTTGAAGTTTCAGTCTTCCGATTCGTGATATATATTTATATCGAGCTTATCACCATGAGTGATGCGAAGTCTTCTGCAGATAGTGTCAATGTTCGGATTACCACTATTAAATTAAATGGAGCCTCTAATTACTTGTTATGGGCTCAAGCCATCAAGGTCTATATTAATGCCAAAGGGAAACTCACGTATCTTACAACAGACCCTCCTAATGCAGATGCTAATGACTATGGTAACTGGTTGAGAGAGAACGATACACTTTTAGTATGGTTATGGAACAATATGGAACCAGCCATTGTTGCTAATGTCATATTTCACAAAACTGCCAAGGGAGTGTGGGATGATATTAGACCGAGCTACTCACAAGACAAAAATATGTCTAGAGTCTATGAATTGTATGAGAAAATATTCAATTTTAAACAAGGGGACAAATCTCTTGGAGAGTATTACAGTGCTTTGAAAGGCATGTGGGAAGAACTCAATCTTTATCACCCATCACTTCTAATCTTCGGAGACTAAGGACACAAAGAGCTGAATTTCAAGTTGCTAAGTTTCTATTTGGGCTAAATATCGACTTGCAGCCTGTGAAGAGCCGCTTCTTCTTTGGAGAGCAAGTTCCTTCTATGAATGAAGCATTTTGTCGAATTTAGGGCATTTTCTCTCCATCTTCTACATTATCTAGAGATAGTTCAGCACTTTTGGCTACTAGTGGTGGTCATGGTGGTTTTTCTAATAGAGGCCATGGTTCATGGGGAGGTCGCGCCGTGTTGGTGGACGTAGTGGACAGAGTTATGATCGAGATAGCCGTCGGTGTACATACTGTGGAAAATATGGTCATACTAATAACACTTGTTGGGCTAAGCACGACAAGCAGCTGAGTGGGCTCAACGATTAGCTATTGCAAATGTTGTTGCATCGAAGGTAGTGTTGGAAATGTGTCTTCTTGCGACATGAATCCATCTATCCCAACTCGGGTGTAGTTTATCCGAGTCTTCGACTCGAGATGATCTGGTTACACAACTTATCAAGCAAGTTCAAGCAACTAGAGGCTTCCAATTCCTCATCCACTGCCACTCTTGCACGCACGGGTAACATGGCCCTTCTTTCTCCTTCGTCTCCTAGCACTTGGGTCATTGATTCGGGAGCTTCTAGTTATATGACGGGTAAGCAAGAACTATTCTCTTCCCACCACAACTCTAGTTACGTATCCGAAGTAATTTTAGCTAATGGTTCCTCTACTCGGGTGGTTGGATCGGGGCTGTTTCTCTCACACCTTCCTTATCATTGTCCTCTGTCTTACATGTTCCCTAACTTCCTCTGAATTTGTTATCTGTTAGTCAATTAACGAAAACCATTGGTTGTTCTATTACATTTTACCCCTCTTGGTACTTTCGGGACCTTCAGACAAAGAAGACGATTGGTGGAGGGCATGAACGTGATAAACTCTATTATCTTGATGGTGTCTCTATCGCGACGCCAATGGTCTAGCGGCTAGTTCCTGCTACCCCTATGTTATGGCATTCCCGTTTAGGACATTTATCTTTATTTAACTTACAATAAATAATTCCCGAGTGTAATCGGTTTCTACTCTTGAGTGTGAGGCTTGTGAACTTGGGAAACTTCATCGCAGCTTCTTTTCCTCAACGTAGTGATTCTCGTGCATTTACTTTACTTGAACTTGTTCATTCGGACATTTGGGGACCTTCACGTATTGCTAGTAGAAATGATTTTAAGTACTTTGTTACTTTTGTGGATGATTATTCTCCTTGACATGGCTCTATATGCTTCATGACCGTTCTGAATTTTTAACTGTTTTTCAGTTATTTCATAGTGAAGTTACTACTCGGTTTAATACATTCCTTAAAATTTTGCGAACCGATAATGCTCTAGAATATTTACAAAAATCAATTTCTTTGTTTTGTTCTAATTTTGGCATTATACATCAAACAAGTTGTACTTATACCCCTCAAGAAAATGGTGTGGCCGAGAGAAAATACCGTCATCTTCTAGAAGTTGCTCATTCACTCTTGATTTGTATGAATGTCCCAAAATTGTTTTGGAGTGATGCTGTCCCTTATTGCATGTTACCTCATAAATCGTATGCCTTCTATTGTCCTTAATAATCAGTCACCGGTCGGTGTTGTGTTCCTCGACAAGCCGTTACTCCCTCTTACCCCACGTGTCTTTGGGTGTGTCTGTTTTGTTCAAAATTTACGTTCCGGTGCTGATAAATTATCTCCTCGTGCCACTAAATGTGTTTTTCTCGGGTATTCACGTACTCAAAAGGGATATCGATGTTATGATCCTATGACTTGTACCCAATATATCGGTGCTGATATTACTTTCTTCAAGGGCACACCATACTATTTTGTTGAGGGTAAAGAGTTTTCGGTTGACATTATGGCCGATCCTCCTGTTCCACGCCTTATTCCCTTAGACTCGGTTAGTCCTTCTCATGTGTCTCCTCCCTTGCGGGTGTTATCGGCGAAAAACAGTCACTGGCACCACCAGTCTCCAACTCTTCCATGCCCTCCGTCCAATCTCCCTCCTTGTCTCCCGGTCAAGACGATCTTCCAATTGCCCTTCGCAAAGGTACTGTTCTTGTGCACAAAAATACTCTTTTGCTTACCCCTGTCGAGCATTATGTTTCTCTCTCACATCTTCCTTCTCCATTACAAAATTTTGCTCTATCATTACATACTTACACAATTCCTAGTTCTACCATTGAGACTTTATCGCGCCTTGAGTGGAAGAGAGCTATGGATGTGGAAATGGAAGCTCTTATGTCTCGCCAAACGTGGTCTTTGATTGATCTTCCACCCGGGAAAGATGTCATGAAGTATCGGTGAGTGTACACTATCAAGTACAACCCGGATGGCTCCGGTTAAGCGTCTTAAGGCCCGACTTGTTGCTAAAGGTTTTACTCAAACCTATGGGGTGGATTATTTTGAGACATTTTCTCCTATGGTACGTCTTAATTCTCGTTCGTGTTATTATTTCCCTTGCTATGAATTTTGATTGGCCATTATATCAATTGGATGTGAAGAATGCTTTTCTTTAAGGTGATTTGTCTAAAGAAGTATATATGGAGCAACCTCCAGGATATGTTGCTCGGGGGATAATCATTGTAAAGTATGTCGGCCGCATAAGGCTATTTATGGGTTGAAACAATCTCCAAGTGCATGGTTTGAAAAATTCAGTTTAGTGATTTTCAAGTGTGGGTTCCACCAGGTGTTATTCTAATCATTCTGTTTTTGTTCATAAGAAGGAGTCGGGGATGGTCATTCTTGTTGTGTATGTGGATGATATAATTGTCTATGACAGTGACGTGACCAGCATTTTCGAGGTCAAGTCTTTTGTTCAACAAAGCAATTTCAAATTAAAGACTTGGGAGCTCTTAAGTATTTTTGGGTATTGAAGTCTTACGAAGTAAGAAAGGTATTAATTTGTCTCGGCGAAAGTATGTTCTTGACCTTTGGTGTGAGACCGGTACACTAGCTTCCAAGCCGTTGATACTCCGATGGATCCAAATCGAAGTTTGGAGTTGATGATGGAGATGATATTGAAGATAAGCATCAACATCGACGTCTAGTTGGGAAACTAATTTATCTTCTTGTTACACATCCCGATATTTCCTTTGCCGTTGGTGTAGTGAGTCGGTTTATAGAGTCACCCAAGAAGGATCATTGGGATCTTGTTTGTCGAATTATTCGATACCTTAAAAACTCTCCCTGGTAAGGGACCCGATTTATAAATCGAACGGTTCTTCCACTCGATTGGCTATTCGATGCTGATTGGGTCGGGTCAGCATGTGATCGGCGGTCTACGACTGGTTATTGCACCTTTCTTGGTGGTAATTTGGTTACTTGGAGAAGCAAGAAACAGACTACCATTGCCGATTTAGTGCGTAGGCTGAATATGGTGCAATGGTACATACCGTGGCTGAATTGTTGTGGTTGAAATCCCTTCTTCAAGAGCTTGGATTTTCTATTAATCAACCTATTGATATGATGTGTGATAATCATGCAGCTATTTATATTGCTGGAAATCCGATTTTTCATGAGCAAACTAAGCATATAGAAATTGACCGCCACTTTGTTCGTGATCTTTGTGAAGCGAGAGTTGATTGCTACTCCTTACGTTGCCTCTAGAGAGCGGTTCTTCGATATCTTCACTAAAGCGTTATTTCGTCCCGCCTTTGTTGCTAGTTTTTCAAGTGGGCATGAGTGACCTATATACTCCAGCTTGAGGGGGAGTGTTACGTTACTTAAGATATAGGGTTTATTTTTGTGTTTTATTTCTTTTAACATAAATGAGGGTATTATGGTCAAGTACAATTTCTTGTCATTATAACGATAGAAGTAGGGTTTTTGTAACACGGAAAAAACAGAGAACTCATTATTGAAATTCACGATCTGTTTTTCCTCCTCTCTTCTTCTCTTCTTCTTCTT
Source organism: Rhodamnia rubescens (assembly GCA_021437795.1). Classification (NCBI taxonomy): domain Eukaryota; kingdom Viridiplantae; phylum Streptophyta; class Magnoliopsida; order Myrtales; family Myrtaceae; genus Rhodamnia; species Rhodamnia rubescens. The sequence continues at coordinate 76,439 of JAILYA010000151.1, forward strand.
CCTCTTGCTTCTTCTCTCTCTATCGGCTATATTCTACAGATTTTCTAATCAGCATTGTCACACTTATGTAAATAACGGAATTTTATTAGAAAGTAAAAAGTATGTTACCCAGGTATGCAAGAAGTGTCTAAGAGGCGCAAGGTCAAAAATTGCCGCAGTAAATGCCCTGATTCATCACATTTGTGTGTTAGTTGATTCCATCTCGACAGTAAAATTCGTCTGAAAACGTTAACCATAGGAGAATTACCTACCCGTGTGAACTTCAGATGGACACCTGTGGAGCATCACAGCAAGGAATCAAATGGTTTTAATTCAACTGAGTTCACTTAGGTGAGAAGACTAGTAGAGATTTGAGAAGATCCTGTCCCTCGTGGAGAAACTAAATAAGAACGTCCAAAGGCATACGGAAGTTAAGATTTATACTTCTGCACACTGTTGCTGAAATTCTATAGATTAAACCGTCTTTTGCAAAAAGCCCTGTGAAAAATCTTCCACAATTGAAAGTTTTCCTATTTGTATACTGACATGAAGGAATGGCTCAAACCCCAGCACGAGATGAGCGGCTGCAACAACCTCTTTAATTCCTAAAATCTCTGTTTTATGGAACTTCTGGCCATGGTTCATGCAGTTGCCAGGAATTTGCTATCCAAGGCATGGTTCCTCGAATGCTTCGTCGAACATGGTTATTGATCTGGTCTTGCTGGCACCCAAAATAGTGTGCATTATCAACCATCATCCTTCTCACCTTTTGTCTTAGGTAACTTATTAGCCGGAAAGTGCAGCCTGGCCATCAATGGACGGGGTGCCCCAGTTTTCCTGTCAAATCCCCTCACACAAACAAATCCTGCAATTGTAACTCCACAGTCGGTAATTGCTCTTCTAGCATTTTCTTCCAATGCACATGATTGCATGGAAGATGCAATAGAACAAGATCTCTATACCTACGAAGTATTTTGTCAGTATGCACTATTTGCCTTGGGATATATTATGAAGTAAAGTAAAGAATCGCTGGTCTAGACAGCTCCAACCTCGTAGGATATATTATTTCCGTTGGAGTGGAGGAACTTTGTTCTCTAGGCAATTTTTTGGAGGACATGAGAGCTCATGTCATTCTTGATATATCCATTTATAAAGACGTATTTATTGCCGGAGATGCTTGACATTCCAGAGTTGATTGAGCATCTTCTTGACTTTTTCCACTTATAGAGGCGATAACGTTGTCAGCCAGCCATCCTACTTGCAATTATCATGACTCTGTATCGCATCATGTCTCAATGTTGACATTCTTCTTTTATGTCCTTTATTGGCAGCATAAGAAACATTAAATAGATGCGAAACCTATGTAGACCTAGATTTCCTGGAAGAGAGACATTTGGAAATAAAGGACTGAGAATTATTTTGACAGACTGAATGCTTCACGAATCCTTCACAAGGCTTCATGAAGTCCTTGTGAAGATACTGCTAATCTCAAATGTGCCAGTTGATTGTGTACATGACTCCCTTTCATAGGCAACACATGATTCAAAAGGATGAGAACTCAAGTTGTCACATATACTAACTGTTCCATAGACAATGATGACAATTTTTTCTTAAAGTTGCCATGAGTTGTTTATTGGATGCATCTAAAATATTGACGCTGGGAATAAGTTCTAAAGAAGCTTACTCAGTGAAGGTCCTATAATGGAGGCGCAAGTAGATATGACTGCAGAATGGAGGTGTAGGGTGAGTGGTGAATTGGAGGCTTAGTGGATGGCATTCCTAACCCTAATCAGGATCAGGTCTTCAAATCACTTGAAGAGAGAATTTACGGTGTGGATGAAGACTCATCAATGCTATGATCGAATACTTCTTTTAATTAGAGACTAAAGAGATGATGATGCATGCTGTCGCCTTTCACCTATTATAGTAGAAACAGAAAATATTGCGAGCTAGCCATTGGAAACCATAGCTAGTTATGCTTTGGCTTAATTAGCCAGAGGCTATTCACAGTCTTGTGGGCCCTGCCGCTAATTGCCGTTAAAATGACTTCTTTTGTCTACTGATTTCAGATGCCTTTAAAATTGGAGCAAAAATAGGCATATGTTTTTCTTGCGAGTTTGAGAGTTACTGCATATTCATTAAACAGTGAAGAAACAGACAAATGATTAAAATCTGCTTATAGCGCAATAGTTGTAAGAAAGAGAAGTGGCCATTTACGTACCTCTCCTGAAGCAGTGCTGAAGGCCTTCTATTGACAAACCTATAACACAAAGATTGGCTTTTAGAAACCATTAGGATATCGTGGTACTAAACAATTGTTTGTCATTACTTACCCCTGAATATTGTGGGTATATAGGTTCCAAAGTACACAGTCCTCCTTTGAAGTTTCCACAACAAACTCCTAGGAACATCTATAGGATTTATACTGGTATCATGGTCAGCAAATACCTGCATTATAGCAGTCACTGTTAGCATGATCTTAAGGGAGGGTATTCAAGTTATGTAGACAATCAGAGGATAATCAACATCGTTAACTTGAAAATATGTGCCATTTAGTGGAAAACTCCCCCTCATTGCTGTACTGCATGGAATATGCTTAATCATGTGTACTCCAATCAGATGGTTTTTATTACCTGAGATACTGCTATGTCAGATACTAGAGACTATGGATATTCTAACCAGAAATGTCCCACAAACAGTCTGCGAATTTGCTTCTCTTATACTGCTACACAAGACACAAGTTATTTCATTGCAGAGTGCTTCAAATTCTTGGGAATAGGCACATATGTTCAGGTGGTTGAACAGAAGCAGCCATTTCACCTGATTATGAAACAATTTCAAAACACCTAAACAAATACACTGGAGTCAACTTGGCCCAAAACTTTCCACTTTTTATTATTGATATCACTGCAAACAGCCATCAATGTCATGAACTTGAACTCCTTAAGCTTGTTTATGTTATTTACTCACCCGTTGTCCATATAGAGAGGAGGTATTTTGATGGATCACCTGCTTCTAGCTTGTCCAGCTGCATATGGGAAAATGGCATTAACACGAAGTGAATGTACATTGTCATACTTCCAAGAAGATGCAATGTTAACTGATCCCATTCATAAGAGGATGTCCCTCTGGTATCTCATACATGCAAGATAGTAAACAAAAACCATTAGATTGCAGAGGACCATTTGGCTCCTATGTACATTTTACTAGGTATTGCGATGAATTGTGACATATATTCTTTCATTTGGATCCAAGGCTATCCTTATCAAACTCTTGTTTTCTCTTATTCTTTGGTGTCCTTGGCTGTGTGACCATTGTTTGACATAAGTTGAATTAAATTAGAAAGATTACATGGCAGATATAGAAAATGCAAGTATCATTGTCTGCTAAATCGTCTCACCACCAGGAATAGTATTATCACATTCAAAGAATGAGAATCTTATGTGAGTAACTTGAGTGGTCAACAAGGTAAGACTTACACTAGGTGTTCCGTCCGTAGCCGGCTCACATTTTTAAGCTTAGGCACAGGAATGGAGGCAGCTTCTGGGGTTAAAGCAACTAAAGCTTTTGACATGTCATCTTCTTGAAGGTCCTTGTTGTGCTGCATGTACTTCTGTAAATTCTGAGTAAACTCTTCCATGTTAAGTTTGATTGTAGGTACTTCGTTGAAATCATCTGAAAACATATCCTCCATGTCTGGTATCTGAGTGCAGTCTGGTTCTGGGGTTGCAGGTTCCTCTATAATAGGTTGACAGTTACTTGCTCCGGGCCTTGCTTCTTGTTGCCGTTCTTCCAAGTTCTCCTTTGCCAGTGGTAAAGACAGAGGCAATGCCTCGCCAATGTTTTGGCTGGCTATGTTTTTTCCTATTGCATTCACTACGCTCTTCTCCTCTGGCCCAGGTAGAGTAAGTCTTGCACTGCACAAAATACGAGTGTTGACTATATGGCACAATATGTGCTCGTCTGGTTATATTTGCAGTACTGCAATAATGATATTCACACTACCTATTGCTATTGAAGTATCACAATCACAATGAAAAGAAGACAATAATGGGCCATCAACTAATTAGAATTGAATGTAGAAAGTCCAAGTTTTCTAGATTTAAAATCTTCCTTGCAGTACTGAGCAGGCGCATCTATTACTGGTACTGTTTGCCTAGGCCATACTATTCAGCTTTAATTTTAATGTATCTAAAACTCAGTTGTTTTGAAGCAGTGGCCCTGCTTGTGTGGAACTTCAATGTGGTTGTGTTCACATAGGACAGGAACATAAGTATTGGATATGACGATACCTTGCAAAAGCACTTGCAAAGTATTTGCATTCTCCTCTCATAGGACAGGCATTGCAATTTGGTTTGCTTTTGGTACAGAAGACCTGCATTAATTTCATACTACTGATCACTGTTGACACCTAAATTTTGACTAATCTATTTCTTGCATAAAAATTAGAACTAATTTTAGTTCTAAACAAAAATCATCTCACATAGCATTGGCATATAATTCAAACTTAATTCAACAAGCGTCTGGACTAGGCATGGGGTGAAAACGTACCAAGAATATTTAGGCTTGAAAGAAATATATTTTTTTTGGGATCATGTATTGCAAATACTAGAACTTCAAGGATCAGTATTGCAAATACTAGAACCTCGGGGACTGCATTGCGAGATACCAAGAGAAGAGGATGAAGAGAAGATGGAGAAAGGAAGATGATGAAGAGAAGATAATGAAGAGAAGGTGAAGAAAAGAAGATGAAAATGGAAGATGGAGAAATGAAGGTGAAGAAAAGAAGATGAAAATGGAAGATGGAGAAATGAAGGTGAAGAGAGAAGATGAAGATGAAGAAGGGAAGATGAAGATGAAGAAGAGAAGATAAAGATGGAAGATGGAGAAATAAAGGTGAAGAAGAGAAGATGAACATGAAGAATGAAGGATGAAGAACTTTGCCTATAAAAAAGAAGAAGAGTTCTTGAAGAGAAGGAGTTTTTTTTTTGGAATAGGAGAGAATTGAGAGAGTTTTTGAGGAGAAAAGAATTGATATAGTCATTGAGAAGAAACCGGAAAAGAAAATTGGAGAGTGAGAGAAAAAGAGCTTTGGTCGAGCATCATCTTCGACGAGTCCCGTTACATACTTCGCTCTCGCCACCCAACAACGTTATCGCTTGCCATTTTCGACGACGGCCACGCTCTTCAAGCTTCGAGATCTTGAAAGAAACTATAACGTGTACGTGAGTAAGATTTTGTGTAATAGAAGGTAATCGTCTCCATCTTGATCTACAAAGATGTAATCATTTGATTTGAATATTTGATTGTTTATTTTAGACGTGTCACGTGTTCGAAGTTTAGTATTATTACATGTTAATTTATTTTTGTGAATACTTGTGATTGGCCGCGTTTTCTTTCTTTCTAAATCATCCATGGTGTATATCGCATAAAACTCAATGTTTTACATTTTCGAAAAAAGAAGAAAAACACAAAAAAGAATAAAAAAACTGCACCTTTGAAATTCAAGTAAATTACCAAATCAAATATTTTTCATGAAAATGGTACCGAAAGGGCGTTAGAATAATTTAGCGTAATCAAGTCCCCCGGACTCTTAATCTCCGGTACCTTGAAATAAGATAGTTTTCTCCCGCTATTTTATTTGGGTTTCTAGTCAACCTACCGAAAATGATTAGTGGCGACTCCAAATTCAAATCACATTGCATGTTAATCATTCGAACCTTAAGTGGCGATTTGGTATGGATTCGGGAGAGTCCGAGTTAGGTTAGTTAATTAATTAACTCGATAATCCATTAGCTTTGGAATTTAACTTGTTTATTTTTTAGGTCGCGACGACTTAGCGACTCATGGGGACGTAAAGAGGACTTAGGCCGGATAATTTCATGAAAAAGAAAATCACTTGGTTTGGCAATTTTTGTTGAATTTTAATCCCGAGTGTTAAATGGTTTTGCGGGAAGGGAGTTATAAGGGAGGAGTACTGGCTAACCTCTATTTTGCGGGTTTGGTGATGAGAATTTTATTTTTTGAACTATCGAGTGCTTGATTGCCTTTAAAATGTCGTGCATGCCCCTAATATAATTGTACTACACCACCTTAACTTGTGACCAACCCGAGTCACCCGATAGTTCAGGGATGGTATTTATGTGGTTCTTTAACCTTGGCGGTAAGGCTTCGCTAAAGGTTATCCCACTTGGATCCCGAATTTTTTCAAAAAATGGCTCAAGGGTTGTTCTCATGCACGTGAGGCTATGATGCATGAGAGTTGCCCTTGTCGACCCGAACCAAGCCGAGATGATTGGACCCGACTAGTCATGACTATGTATGCGAGGCGGTAACTAGTCATGATGAACGTGCGCGAGTCTGCGACATGTCTTCTCGTCCTTCATTTCATTTTGCTAAAAGAACTAAAATTTGAATCCACGATTCATGCGCATGTCTTTGTGATTGACATTTTCTTCCTATGAGCGGTAATTTCCTGTCTCTTACGCCCTGTTATCGCATTTTTATTTTGGGCTGGTCCATGGTTTAGGTTGATTGTTTATGAATCTCATTGTCTTGTTTCCAATTTCACACTTTGTTTAGTAGTTTTTACAATTTCATCGAGTTGTCCTCGATTCTGATTTGGCTCGTTCTGTTGTACGATTTTTACTAAATTCTACGATCGAGCTTTGAGTAAGTGTCAAACATGAAAGTTGTAGACCTATGTTTCAACTAATATCCTACAAAATTTCAGAATTAAATTCATGATTTAAGATGGCCTTTCGTTTTTTCAACTACCTGCGGTTATAACAGTTTTCTGAATGCGAATTTTCGGAAAGACACATTAAACTGATTTGATCCGCTCATTTCTAGTCCGATTGGCCAACATAAAAGTTGTTCATCATCTTCTCAACTATAAGCTCGTAAAATTTGGACGTATTTTGACCAACGTGCAAATTAATACGGATTTTTTCGTAAAAATCAACGAAACTGAAAATTGCCCGATGCGATCTTTTGGTCATGTCTAGTTCGTTCATTGAGTCTAGAAGGAAGTCATGGACCGGCTCTCTATCCTCGCTCATTGTACTTACTCTTGACTTGTCGCTTTTCAGGAAATTTATCACGGATCCTCCGCATGTTACTCGATTGGTGGCGAAGAGAATGGCCGACATTAACGCCATTGTCCATGAGACTTTGAATGAACAGCTCGGTGCTCTAACCGAGCGATTTGAAGGGATGATGTCTCACAAGATGATGGATAACTTCATAGCCAAGCTTCACCGTCCAGCTCAAGCCCTCCGCCCGGTTGTGCCAGCTCTAATTCCCTCGGCGAGCAATTTCAGCCAAGGCCGGAAGGTGTTCCCTATCGTGCACCGTTGGAAGATATTATTATAACGAGGCACGGGTTCGAGCATACCACCCTCGATTCCAGCTCCCCAAACCAACCCGATGACGATAACCAACGACCAACGAGTTTGTCATCATGGGGGATATACGAGGAAGGAAACCTAGTGGATTCAAGTATACGACCTAGATGAGTTCGATCCAGATTATGAAGAAGTTCGTCAAGATTTCGAACGACATGAGGAGGTCAAGCCCTTGACCAGGTGAACAAATTATCTCGGTCGGCCTAGGCGATGCAAAAAACCCTAAAGAAGTTAAGATCGGGGCAAGCCTTTCCTCGAAATGTCTCGAGCGCCCGATCGGACTCTTGAAGGATTACCAAGACGTTTTCGCCTAGTCTTATGCAGATATGCCCGGTCTTGACCGTTCCATTGTCGAGCATTGTTTGCCGATCGATCCTTCGGCTAAGCCCGGTCGTGCAAAAGTCAAGGAGGGCCGCACCTGGAATTAGTGCGGAAGATCAAAGAGGAGGTCATGAAGCTTCTCGATGTAGGATTCATTGAGACTACGGGAATATTCCGATTGGGTCGCTAACATAGTCCCTGTCATGAAAAAAGACGGCCGCATTCGGGTTTGTGTCGATTATCGAGACTTGAACAAGGCCCGATCCTAAAGATGATTTTCCCCTCCCGCATATCGACGTACTTGTTGTGACGCATCGCATGGTTTGAATTGTTTTCATTCATGGATGGTTTCTCCGGTACAATCGGATCCCGATGAATGTCAATGACAAGTTGAAAACCACTTTCACCACACCATGGGGAATGTTCCATTACCGGGTAATGCCGTTCGGTCTCGAAAACGCCGGAGCCACTTACCAACGAGCCATGGTTGCCCTTTTCCATGACATGATGCATAATGAGATTGAGGTTTACGTCGATGACATGATAGCAAAAACAAGGCATGGAGAAGATCACGTCGCAACGCTGAAGAAATTGTTCGACAGGACTCCGAAAGTACAAGTTACGCCTCAACCCCGCCAAGTGTGTCTTTGGAACCAGCTCGGGCAAGCTAATCGGTTTCGTGGTAGCGGTAAGGGCATTGAAGTCGACCCTTCGAAAGTTAAGGCTATTCGTGACCTTAGGCCGCCGACGACGGTTAAAGAAGTTCGAAGCTTGATGGGTAGGCTAAACTATATAGCTCGATTCATCTCTCGGTTATTAGAAACCGCTAAGCCATTCCTCAAGCTATTAAAGAAGAATGCACTAGTCCAATGGGATAGCGAATGTGAAGAAGCTTTTGGAAACTCAAGCAAGATCTTATGAATCCACCCGTGTTTGTTCCTCCAACACCGGAGCAACCTTTAATCCTCTACCTCACAATCCTTAGTGAATCCTTGGGTGCTATGCTAGCCCAAGAGAAGCGGGACGATGGAAAAGAACGAGCCATTTATTATCTCGAGCAAGAAATTCACAACTTCGGAAATGAAGTACTCAAGTAGAGAAAACATGTGCGGCGTTAGTGCCTGGGTCGCACAGGGCTTCGGCAATATACCTTGCATTACCAAGTACTTACTGGTGACAGAATGCAATCCCATCAAATACTTGCTTAATCAACCCGCCTTAATTGGTAGACTTGCCAAATGGCAAATCCTCATCTCCGAGTTCGACGTTCAATATTTGTCCCAAAAGTCAATCAAGGGACGAGCCATATAGCGAGATGTCCTAGTTGACAATCCGGGGCAAGATGATGATGCCTATCATTCGAGGATCGAATCATGTCGGTGGAGGATTACATCTGGACTATGTATTTTGACGGAGCTGTCAATTTATCGGGGGTCGGGGCACGGGCGCGGTTACGATATCTCCAGGTGGTCGGCATTATCCTATGGCAGCAAAATTGGTATTCCCTTGCACAAATAACGTAGCGAGAATATGAGGCATGCATCCTCGGTGCAGGCTGCGATTGAAATGGGGATAGCCCGACTCAAGGTGTTCGGAGATTCCGCTTTGATTATCCTTCGATCGTTGGAAAGTGGAAGACGAGAGATGCCAAATTGCTACCCTACCATGAGTATCTGGATGAATTGGTGGAGGAATTTGAGGATATCTCATTTGAGTATACGTTCAAGACTCATAATCGATTCGGCGATGCATTGGCTACCTTGTCTTCAATGTTACAAGTCGCCAATGGACTTGAGGTTGACCCATCGAAGATTGATGTATTAAAAAAATCGGCATATTGTATGACCGTGATCAATGAACCCGATGATAAGCCATGGTACCATGACATCAAGACTTATATTCGAAGCAGGAGTTCCTGAAAAAAGTACCATATCGACCAAAAGTACATAAGGAAGATGGCCTCGAAGTTCTTCTTGAATGGAGAGAATTTGTACAAGCGATCATTCGATTCTCGTCCTACTAAGATGCGTTGACTCAACCGCAAGCGGTTCAATCGATGATGGAAGTACATGAAGGGATACGTGGTCCACACATGAATGGCCACTTGTTAGCTAAGAAGATTATGAGGTTGGGTTATTACGGCTCACACTCGAAAGAGATTGTATTCAAGCATGTTCAAACGTCACAAATGTCAAATTCATGGTGACAAGATTAATGTCCATCCAAATGAGTTGCATCGATTATCGAACCATGGCCGTTTTCTATGTGGGAGATTGATGTTATCGGTCCTATCAACCCTAAAGCATCCAATGGGCATCGATTTATCTTAGTGGCGATTGATTATTTCTCCAAATGGATCGAAGCCGCATCCTATTTAGCGAACACGGCACGAAATATCGCGAAATTTATCCGCCGGGATATCATTGCTCGATACGGTTCACCTGAAGCCATAATCAGCGACAATGGCTCGAACTTAAACAACAAACTAATGGACGAATTGTTTAAGGAATTCAAGATCAAGCATCTCGAACTCTTCCCCATATCGTCCTCGGATGAATGGAGCGGTAGAAGCCGCCAATAAGAACATTAAGAAAATTTTAGCGAAGACGGCTGAAAATTATCGCGATTGGCATGAGAGGTTGTCATTTGCACTTATGGCATATCGGACCTCAATCCGGACATCTATGGGGCAACCCCGTATTCTCTTGTATATGGAACGGAGGCTGTTCTACCAGGTTGAAGTGGAAATTCCTTCCCTTACGTATCTTGTCTCAAGCTAAGGCGACGGAATTCGAATGGATCCGGAAGAGAGCAAGCCAATTGAATCGATCGACGAAAAAAGACTTAAGGCTGTATGTCATAGCCAGTGTTATCGGCAGAGAGTTGCTAAATCATTCAACAAAAAAGTTCGGCCTCGATATTTTCGGATCAATGACTTGGTCTTGAGAAAATTATTGCTTAATAGTCCCACTCCCGGAAGGGAAATTCGCTCCAAACTATGGTGGTCCATATATAGTAAAGAAGGTGCTTCCTGGTGGTGCTTTGATTGGCTGAGATGGATGGTCGTGTATTTACCAATCCAGTCAATTTGACGCTGTAAAGAAATATTATGCTCGATTCACTCGATGTTTTCATAATCGAGTTATAATATTAATACTGATTCACGAATTGTTCACATTTGAGCATTCGTTTGTTTCCTCGCTACTAATCTTTGTTGAGAGATTGTTTCGAATGGGGGAGCCTTTACGCCCAATTGGATTGACCATCGGGAGCATGAGATTTATATATTCGCGAGTAAAAGGGGTTATCTTGCGAAAAAAATATGACGACCAAGATGAAATGAGTAAAAACTTGCATTCATTTCATTCATCGACAAGCCTCACAAATCCCGAAAAAGTTACGAAAAGATTTGAGGACCCCACCATGTTGAAAACCGAGTGGGAGACAAGCATACTTTTCGAGAGAAAAAACAGCAATTCTTGCAGAGCACGTTAGTTACTCGGGTGAAGTCGACGTGAGTCACGGATCTACCATCTCAAGCCTCTCAAATCCGAAGAAGTTACAAAAAGATTTGAGGACCCCACCATGTTGAAAACCGAGTGGGAGACAAGCATATTTTTCCGAGAGAAGAAACAGCCAATTCTTGCAAAGCCCACGTTAGTTACTCGGGTGAAACTACAGCGCGTTTCATTCATTGGATCCTGGATCTATCGTCAATCCAGTGATCTCGAGCCCCACAAATCCGAAAAACTACGAAAGGAGTCTGAGTCCCACCATGTTGAAAATTGAGCGGGAGACAAGCATGGTTATCAAGAAAAGAAAATCGGTGCGAATGGATTCGGGGTCCCATCACGTTGAAAAAACAAGGCAAAGCGGGAAACACGAAATCTTGGGAAAACATCGGCTTAGTGATTTTCATCCGCGTTAAAAGGGAGGCTTTAGAACATATCCGATTACTCGAAAGAATTTGGAGAGAGTAAGCATACGGCGGAGAATAGAGTGAACAAAAGGCAAGTAAGAGGTATTTCAATCCAACATGTCAGAAGGCTATCGGCACTTACTAGAGGCAACCAACCTAGACATCCCCGAAAGCGAATTGCTGGATTTCGAGACCAGATCCAACGCCGAAGCCGTAAAACCCAACTCCTTGGCGGTGAAATCCAAGATCTCGACAATAACAACAATGGCAACAATGACACTTGATTAATCCCTTAGAAAAGAAAACATCAAATCGAGTGCTCAAGCTGGCTTCAAGGAGTGCTTTTTACGTGAATAAGAGACGCAAACATGAATTGAGCCGGATGCTAGGAATGGAGCCTTTGAAGGTGAAGTTTTGGTTTCAAAACAAGCGGGCCCGATTGAAGGTTAAAAATGAAAGTCATGAACTTGTGTTTCTAAGGGAAGAAAATGAAAAGCTTCGAAAGAGAGAACAAGAGGTATAGGGATGCTATTAACACCGCTGTTTGCCATGTATGCAGAGAGCCCCATCTCCTTTGGTGATACGTTCCTCGATAAGCCACATCGAGCATTGAAAATGCTCATTCACCGATTCACCCCCTAGAGCAAGTTCTCGTACAATCCGATTTCGTTGGAGATACATCCTGAAAGTCGGTCTTGCGAGGCAGCGAACCGACGCTTTCGAGGGAAGAGACATGCATCACTACAATTGGAGTTTCCTTGATGTCATACCCAGCCAATTCAACGCCGATGGAACTCCGAATGTGTAGCCCACATGAAGCTTTAGTTTTTTATGGGCTCTCAAAATATCGCTTTTTCGAGCATTACTAGCCACCCTTACGAATCCTCAAGAGAAGTAGTGACATGTATGAATGAATGTCTGTTTGTTACAAAATCCCCATGTGAAACATTCTTCTTTTAATGCCTAGAGTTAATCCATGGGCAAAGAACGATTACTATCCACAAACATCATCATGCTTAAATGCGTGAATTCCTCGCCAGTTGACTAAGCATTGAAAGCCTTTACGTAAGTAAATGCGAAAAGATTTGAGGAGGGAAATAATCGCCTCGTTAGTGGAGAAAGCGAAAAGATTTGAGGAGGGCAAATAACTGTCTCGTTCGTAGGAGAAAGCGAAAAGATTTGAGGAGGGCAAATAATCGCCTCGTTCGTAGGAGGAAGCGAAAAGATTTGAGGAAGGAAATAATCGCCTCGTTCGTAGAGAAAGTGAAAATATTTGAGAGCTCCTCCATATCATAAAAGTAAAAAAGAACGACGGATTGAGCGAGAGGTAAGAGTTATTAATGGATCCAAGGCACTAGGACTCGAAAAGGAGAGAAAAGGCATGTCATGAGACCAACGGATCGAAAAAAGTTTATAAAGGACTTGAAGTCTTCATGCACCTCCGGAACTCGTCACGAAAGGCCATCGTCACTTTTGCGATTTTCTGGCAATTTATTTTTGCAAGTCCAAAGAACATCTAAAGATGCCAGTCTCTAGTCGAAACACCCATTTTTCGGTCTACATATGGAAGGTTTTGAAAGGAAAATAAGTATGCGTACATTCCAAGGCGGAAGTATGGGAAGCCTCCTATCCCGAAGATCTGCGAGTCATGGCCATTGATGGTAACCCCGTTTCCCTCTCGATCCTCGTTGCCACTTTGCGAAAGTGCATGTATAGGATTTCACTTATGTGAAAGCAACGGAAGCCTTAGAGGAGCCGAGACAAGACAAATATGATTTTGACATCGTCGTCGCGCCATGGTAGGGATCGATATGGACGGTCTCGGTCTCTTAAAGATCATTGATTCCCGAGTTGAATATACCGGTCATCGTCACATCGCAAGTGATGATCGGCAGTTCATAACGAGGGCCACATTGCATGGTGCTCGGGGCATTCTAAAGAAGCCGGTCTGCGTTCGAGTGCTCCAAAACATTTGGCAAGATCTTTGTAAGGAAGCAATTACTCGAACAAAAGAACTATGGCCAAGCTGCCTACGACGATTTTCACGGAAAGAAAAGGCCCTTTGGTCCGCCGAGCTTCATTCTATATTCATCAATGCAGTTCGACACTAGGAATCAATTCAAGACGACCAATGGCCGTACTCAAAATAATGAATGTAGACGGACTCACCTCTACGAGTGTCACAAATCACCTTCATGATTTAGAGAAAAGCTGAAAAAGCACGACGTAGCTTGGAACCAAGGCGACCTGAGCAAAGTTGATCGGAAGATTAATCCCAGGAAAACCTACGGAGCAAAAAGTACCCGACCACTTCACAATCAAGAATACCGGTCATACCGACCTTCCCTGGTGGTTCTAGCAGCGGACCGGTTGATCATCCCTACGAGTTCCCAAAGCAACGGCGGAGGCTCAAACTCAAGGAGTCGGACCGCTCACGCAAAAACAAAGTGGAAAATGCATCGCCGGTGTTAGCAAGTAGCAATGCCCAATTCGAGTATCAATTGCCCGAAAAATCAAAAGGTTACTTTGATGATGAGCTCACCGCTTTGGTCGGCCGGTTCGAGCCGAAAGACCTCCGAGTTGTGATCCGAAGCAAGTGACTATGGATCCTCAAACAACGATCGCGGTGTATGATCCAAGACAAAATCACCGATCATTAGAATGGCCAAGAAAAGAGGTGGAACCAATCTCACATGAATACTCCTTTAATTCCATGTATAGTTCCCTGCGTGGGATACTTTTACTTTCTAGTTGTCTAGAATTAAAGGGCGAATTTTCTCCTCTCTTATCAAATGCGTAAGTTCCTTATTAAGCTAGGCTTCAGCTAGCAAATCAATTTGTGGACGACGCCCGAACGCCCATAAAGAGAGATTCCGAATAGCCTTACTTGGGAGAATGCAAGGAAAAAAAACCAAGCGGGCTCAAAGATGGGTAACTCCGTATCGTCCCAATTGACTCTCGATCGTTTCAAACTCTAAGTTAAGCTTTTTTTATTCTCGATAGGGGATCGCTTAATTGCTTTGAGAACAATATAACGAAAGCGAACCACCCGTGGACGCCAACAACACCGCAAAGATAGTGGTTGGGGAATGACAGGTGGTCCGAGGCATCCCGGGATCGATCTTGGGATTTGGCATCAATGTACAAAGATTAATAAAAACATTTTTTGCTTCGCAGATTGAAGCTCGGCCAGACGGTTATAGAACCCGGGAGAGATAACGTCCGGGACATACAATCCGATCCGGATGAATCGATCTTTTCAATTCAAAGTTCGCAAGGAATACGTGCATGAGTAAAGTGCTATCGTTTCAATTCTTTTTAGAACATGAGGACATACATTGATGCTTTCCTTTTGATTTTTACAGGGTCATGTTGTCCAAATAGAGAAGTATCCCTCTCCCTGAAAAATTAATGAAATGAGAAATTCCTGGAGCCTTTAACAATCTCATGTCTCAGGCGAGACAATGAAGTTTTGCAACGCATTTGCATGAACAGGGCAACTCACAATCCACGCCTCTAAGAAATTTTTTATGTACTTGCGAACTTTGTCGCCAAGCTAAAAAGTTGCTGCATTTTATATGCTCGAAAGTACTCATACACCGCATGGTTTGCACATGATTGTTCCTCATGTTTAATTTACCAACTCGAATAAGGAACATGAACTACATAAGGTACATCGAATGTACGAAGAAGAGGCATTGACGGATGATGAAAGGCAATCCTTTCCCAAACACGTCCAATTTTTTCAGGCGAGATGAACGGTGACAAAATTCCGCACTCCCCAAGGTAAAGAGTTCTCTCGCGAAAGGTACGATAACCGAAGTGATGGAGGCATTCATTTCTCTACCCTAAACACTGCAAGTTATCCGTTGATCAACCCATTTGAGCGGAGATTTCACTTCCACAACCCTGCCAAGAACCACCCCGCATTGGGGCAAAACAGAGGTAATTCCATCAGCATCACGAGACAAATGGTTAGAAATCTTCTTGCTTGGACTAACATCAATCTTCGGGTGGTTCTTTGCATTGTACTTGCGCTTTAATTCAAGTGCCTTAGGGTAACGAAGAGCATTTCTTTTTCTATCCCACACATCTATATCCATTTGCACAATCCATTTGAGCTCGCAAATTCGTTTCTAAAAGCCCTTATTGGTGATCATTGTTGTCCCAAAGCAAATATGGCCCATCTTTGAGTAGAAGGACCGAAAAGTCGGATCAACAGAAAATCTCCCAATGAACTCATCAAGATGTAATAGTAAAAGAGAGTTGGGAGTAAAAAAAAAAAAAAAAAAAAGGAAAGGCTGATTCCACAAAAAATTCCTAGGCATTTAAAAAGCAAAGTGCCTACCAAAAGCAAGGCCAATGCCCTTTCAATTCATTGTTCATTTGTAGAATATTTCGAACTTGAATGCACAATTTTCCTGTATATCCTAAAAGGATTGAGAGAAAAATCTCCATGAAGTGTCAAATTGTAAATGCAATCTTGAGTTCATACCATCCTCGAGCAATGATGGTATCCTAGAAGGCCACGATCGGTGACAAGATTGTAATGATCTCCAACATCAAGCCCTTCTCGAATATCTTCGAGCCAAAACGAACCCTTTCGTTTCTCGGCCCCCAAATCATTACCTCCATTACAACCCTTTAAAAGCCTTTTCGACTAGGGCACTTGAATTAATGTGGAGTTCCATGATTTTAAGCATCACTCGAAGAAGTTCGAGCAAGATTACTTCTCTCTCATTTTTGCGAGTTCTTGACTTGTAAACCCCGGAGAGATGACGAAGGAATTCATTTCAAAGACATTTCGACTCAACTAGAGTCCCCTTTGTAAACCTTTGACCTAGCCCTCATTACGGTCCTAATCAAGACCTCCGGATCGGCTCGGTCGTATCAATTGCGAGATTACTCGGATCCTTATCGAATGCGATGATGGAAAGATTGAGTGATTCCTTTTGAATCCCCAGACGGGATAAATAACTTTTCTTGAGAGTGAGAGAAAACCCTTTGATTTGAAGTCCCCCCATTCGGCTCACATTCGAGGTATTCATAATGTGAGAACATCCTTGGGACAGGATTGATAATGCAAACTTGATAGAATGGTTATGCATAAACCATGGTATGAGTGATTGCATTATACACATGTTATTTCTAATCATTGCAAGCTCGGTAGGAAAGTTTTGCATGAACTCATTGTTGAATATGTTTGCGCATGTTACCTCCGACATTCTATGATGGGTAATACATTCTCGATGTTTGATGTCCCTCCCAAGGTCTCGAAATTCATCCAAGGATTATTGAATGAGCAAGTTCTCCTAACAAATGCCCGCCATGTACGATACGAGCGATCCGTTTCGTTCTTTGATTAATCGTTCGGAGAACCCAGGTAAGTTTTCGAACCCATTTTCAAATCAACAACTCCTCGATGATAGTTGTTACGATTCAATTCAGGCAATATGCCTCTCTGTCAGGTCGTGTAGACATATGCACCGGCGATCTTGACATCTTATCATGACGACGTAGCTCTTATGATTTCGGTCTCGGATCACGAAGACATATGCACTGGTGATCTTGACCTTTAGTCGGCTCATAATGACATAGCTCTTATGATTCTCGGCTCCTTTATCAAATCACGAAGATATAAGCACCCGTGATTTTGATCCAAACCAAATCATAACGACGTAGCTCTTAAGATTTTGGTTCCCCTTTGTCGAATCGTGAAGACATATGCACCGGCGATTTCGACATTTAATCAACCACAACGACGTAGCTCTTGTGAACTTGATTCTACTTCTTTTGACTCACAACGACGTAGCTCTTGTGAACTTGATTCTACTTCTTTCGACTCACAACGACGTAGCTCTTGTGATCCGGAAGGATACTACATATCTTCTTATTTGTCTCGCATTAGGGGAGAAGTCTCCGATAATGGATAGGCCGAATACCTTAAGGTCCTCGTGTTTGCAAGAAACTTGGAAATTAAGGGAATCACTAGCTTATGAGGTATTTGGTAAGACAGGTATTCTCGTATGCGATCCATATGCGAGTTTCTCTAACATGGAAAAGAGAAATTATGACACATGTTATTTACGATCTTGCATATCATGCATCACTTCATTACAAAAAATGGGATTAAAACTCCCCACAAAAAAAAAAAAAAGAGTTCATCCATCATTTGCACTATCAAAATTTAGGGTTCAATTTTATCTTTGAGCGGAACCTCTACGAGCCTCCACTCAAAGAGGGCAACTGTTGACACCTAAATTTTGACTAATCTTTTTCTTGCATAAAAATTAGAACTAATTTTAGTTCTAAACAAAAATCATCTCACATAGCATTGGCATATAATTCAAACTTAATTCAACAAGCGTCTGGACTAGGCATGGGGTGAAACGTACCAAGAATATTTGGGCTTGAAAGAAATATTTTTTTTTTCGGGATCAGTATTGCAAATACTAGAACTTCAAGGATCGTATTGCAAATACTAGAACCTCGGGGACTGCATTGCGAGATACCAAGAGAAGAGGATGAAGAGAAGATGGAGAAAGGAAGATGATGAAGAGAAGATAATGAAGAGAAGGTGAAGAAAAGAAGATGAAAATGGAAGATGGAGAAATGAAGGTGAAGAAGAGAAGATGAAGATGAAGAAGAGAAGATGAAAATGGAAGATGGAGAAATGAAGGTGAAGAAGAGAAGATGAAGGTGAAGAAGAGAAGATGAAGATGAAGAAGGGAAGATGAAGATGAAGAAGAGAAGATGAAGATGGAAGATGGAGAAATGAAGGTGAAGAAGAGAAGATGAAGATGAAGAATGAAGGATGAAGAACTTTGCCTATAAAAGAAGAAGAGTTCTTGAAGAGAAGGAGTTTTTTTTGGGGAGTAGGAGAGAATTGAGAGAGTTTTTGAGGAGAAAAGAATTGATATAGTCATTGAGAAGAAACCGTAAAAGAAAATTGGAGAGTGAGAGAAAAAGAGCTTTGGTCGAGCATCATCTTCGACGAGTCCCGTTACATACTTCGCCTCTCGCCACCCAACAACGTTACTGCTTGCCATTTTCGACGACGGCCACGCTCTTCAAGCTTCGAGATCTTGAAAGAAACTATAACGTGTACGTGAGTAAGATTTTGTGTAATAGAAGGTAATCGTCTCCATCTTGATCTACAAAGATGTAATCATTTGATTTGAATATTTGATTGTTTATTTTAGACGTGTCACGTGTTCCGAAGTTTAGTATTATTACATGTTAATTTATTTTTGTGAATACTTGTGATTGGCCGCGTTTTCTTTCTTTCTAAATCATCCATGGTGTATATCGCATAAAACTCAATGTTTTACATTTTCAGAAAAAAGAAGAAAAACAAAAAAAAGAATAAAAAAACTGCACCTTTGAAATTCAAGTAAATTACCAAATCAAATATTTTTCATGAAAATGGTACCGAAAGGGCGTTAGAATAATTTAGCGTAATCAAGTCCCCAGGACTCTTAATCTCGGTACGCGAAATAAGATAGTTTTCTCCCGCTATTTTATTTGGGTTTCTAGTCAACCTACCGAAAATGATTAGTGGCGACTCCAAATTCAAATCACATTGCATGTTAATCATTCGAACCTTAAGTGGCGATTTGGTATGGATTCGGGAGAGTCCGAGTTAAGTTAGTTAATTAATTAACCCGATAATCCATTAGACGGAATTTAACTTGTTTATTTTTTAGGTCGCGACAATCACTCTCAACTGCCATGAGAACAAGAAGTGAATACTTCATCCGTAGTGGCCAAAAGGGGAAAGGGGAAGAGAGAAAAGAGGGGGCGGAGAGAAGAGACATCTCGGAACCGAATAATATCATGCCTCTCCAAATGTTATCATTTGGTAATGCAGCTCATACCGCTTGCAAAGATTTTGTTACTTAACCGATTGTCATAAATTCAATCCAGTTGGGTAATCGTGCACCGAATTAGAAAATAGCATCCTTACAATGTTCTCTCGATCGAGCTTGCACAATCTTGGCCACGAGATATTGTTGAATAGATTCTAAGACAGGATAGCTGCACAAACCCAAAGATTAGTTTGTCGAATCGGTTAATCGGTGGCTAGATGATACCGTCAGTTCCAAGAGATAGAGCTTGCACAATCTTAGCCACGAGACATTGTTGAATATATTCTACGACGGATAGCTGTACAAACCCAAATATTATTTTGTCAAATCAGCTGCTAGTGGATGGATGATATTTATAGTTCCAAAAGATGCAATTCAAGTGACTCAGGCAATGGTTGTAGTGGTACCCGTCCAAGCCTTACAGCTATACGTCCAACATTTGCGTCTACCTGTTCACAATGGCGGCTAGCTAACATTATCTGTCAAAACAACGCCGATGTATCCGGTTATGCCTTCAACTTACCGGAAAAGCAAGGTGGTGGAGTGTTAAAAGCCACACACACTCGACACTTTTCAACCCCAAGCCTTTCATGCTTAGCGGATATTCTCTATTGTTAGAAAGTCCAACCCAAAAACTTAAGCTATTAGGTGGAGAAAGACCGCATGAATATAAAGAGCATATAAGACCCGTTCTTAAGTGATGTGGGACAACAACTTCAACACCCCTCTCACGTGCAAGCCGGATTACGAGCGGGGCACGTGGAATTTGACTAATAGGGGGTGGACGCATGCACATTTCCGAAAGGGTAAACAACGGCTCGATACCATATTAGAAAGTCCAACCCAAAAACTTAAGCTATTAGGTGGAGGGAGACCGCGGGAATGTAAAGGGCATATAAGACCCGTTCTTAAGTGATGTGGGATAACAACTTCAACATCTACAAACCCCAAGCTAGACGTGAGGATTGAGGACAGTTCCATCCATATATAGACTAGAGAACCGACATTCCCTTACCTCAAAATACTCTATAATAGCAATTATCGGGCACAACGCATGAAACTCACTTTCGAGAGGAAAAAAAATATAAGCATTTGACTGACACTTGTCAACAAATGCATTTTGCCATAATGTGCAAATGAAATCAAAAGTGTTTTAGACCATACTTTGCTTTGTCAGGTGGAACATCCCTAAGCCATTCTAGATCAACGCTTCCATGCTCTCTTGCAAGCCGATTGAGGAAATCCTGCACATTGCCAGGCTCATGATATTATATGAAGCCTCCTTAATGTAGCTAATGGTAATTTAACTAATGGGTTGTGTATTACCTTGATTCTTTCTGCAAGTAAGTTATTCATTCCTCGTTCCTTGATGGCATTAGCAATTTCATTGACATCTGCATGTCTGACAGCTTCCCAGTCCGCAAAGTCCATTGTGTTTGGCATTCTTACTCTTTTCCTTCCATTGGATTCTGCCTGTCTTCTTAAGTTATCCCAGTCAAAATCTTCTTTTTTCTCCTTACCAGCACCTCTACTCTTTCCTTTCGAATTTGTTATATTTATCTTGTTTGAGTCATCAGCTAGCGAAAGACCATGCTTAGAAGGGTGCGTATGTGCAGATTCTTGATCAGCGCCTTTTTAAATGTCCCTTGTGTCCGTGCTTTCTTTTTCCCCTAAAATCTCTGAGAAGTTCAAAACATCTGAACTTGATCCTGTCCTTTCGGCAGCCTGAGCTGGTGGTGAGTCCACAGAACTTTGAGATGATATTACTGAACTTGGAGACGAACTTTCTGCTTTTCCATCTCCTTTAATATGACCCTCATCTATTTGGGTTATGGCAGCAGTTGAAATATCTACAATGGAAGGAGATAACTTCTCTGAAACACTTGCTACACTAATGCAACAAGCTTTGCTTCCGACAGAATTATTGCTGTTGACAACCTCTTTTGTTTCATTCTTCTCATATTCATCGTTGGTGATTGAGCTCTGTCCAAACACTGTTTCATTTGGATTTTTCTCACTCAATGGGTTATCCAGCTCCAAGATTTGAGGGTCTGGTTCATTGATAATTATTTTCTTTCCTTCATCAGAGCACATTTCAGGGGAGGGTTTTCGGGGAAAACAGGATGCCAGTGTCATGAATGCCGAACTGCAAAAGCAAGAAAATTGGAAGAGAGAATCCTTTTCAGTGAAAGATAGGAAGATCTCTAGAATATTGCATCGGAAACGCCGATTTACCTAGATTGATGGTCTGATGCGTTTTTGAGTTAGAAAAACTCCTACAACTGAATCAACCACTGATCCTTTCCACGGAGAAAACCGTCTGTCACCTGCAGAAATATATTGTCGTTATCTTCTTTAAGCAGTTGGTGAAGTTGATGAGTAATGGCTAAGACCTGTCACATAAGTGCAGTGAAGTTCTTGAATGACGTTTTATAGTATCAGCACCTTGAATTTTGCATGGATTTAGTGAATTATTTTACGATAGCTTTTAATGGAACCTTTTTACCATGGGTACGGTCGGTTTGTATTTCCTACTTGCTGCCCTGCTTCTATTCCTTGACAGGTACCTGTCATTTCTACAGTCAGCACTCCTGCTTAACAGCTTTACAAAAGGTTTTACAATTTCTCTGATATCCTCTCGAATTCTCCCACTTAGTGTCATTTAGCAAAGGGTAGGAAAGGTATTGTCATGAGTTAATCTGAAAGGTCAACTAAGATGTCTCTTGGCACTTTTGAAGTTTAGCAAGTCATAGTCCTTATCCATGTTGATGGCATGACTTTGGTCAGCAAGCAACGAGGGGATCCAGTAGAAGTTAAGTTCCATTTGTGCTCTAACGTGAATAGTGTTCGCTCTGTCTCTCTCTCAAGAGGCAGTCAGGGAAATAAATTAGTCGGGCTGTGACAAGGAAAAACTTAATCGGCTTCTCTTAATTTGGTGGTAGGTGGACTAGATCATTATCCACCTAGCGGGCAGATTGATTTTGGGAGTCGCATGGAGCCTTTGAATATAGATAACATACCTTGTACAAGACGCATACATGCGATAAATGAGTCTGCACGCCCCTGTAAGACTCTACATTCTTTCTCCCACCATCTTTCCTTTTCTTCATCCATTCCATCAATACCTTCCCCATTTATATTCTCCAAACAAGGCTTCCACACTCGGCTGGTTTCTTCATCAAGGTCAACTTTTGATCGTGGTGGTCGTTTCTTCATTGGAACAAATGAATTGTCGAAAGGCCTGCCCAAATTATAGAGAACAAGTGCATTGTCTGCCATTTCATAAGATGCTAATGCATTTTGAATTACATCAGTCTCTTCGTTAATATCTAGGTGCTCCGATACAATTGCATCTATAGAGGAGGTCATATGTCTCCATAATAACTCTGTTTGAGCACCTGCGGAAAAGAAGAATTCAATTACTTTATAGATTAGCATTTTCGAACACGGTTGGACAAGCCAACCCAAAGGACTGGCCACTTTTCGCTTAGTTACCTGATAATCTGTTGAGAGCGCTTTGATTATTGTGCGTGATAAGTGTTACATGCAACTGCAATGCAGCGCAATAGGCCGAAGTAACAAGAGAAGGTCTCTTCTTAGTCCGTTTCTTTCTAGGTGGTTATTCGCTGTCGAAGTTCAAGGCCTTCCTGCAAGACCTTTTGGGCAGTTGGCGTACTTTTAGATCAATGGAGGAGTCCTCAGCCCCTTCTCGGGGTGAAGCTGGTGGTTTCTCAACTCCTTTTCTCCTCACATATTTTCTCTTAACCGGGGTCTTCCCCCCATCAGCAAGCTTTGAAGCTGTAGACCTCGGAGTCCATTTTGGCTTTCCCTCTTTCGCCACCTTCGGCCTGTGTTTTTCCTTCTCGTCTTCTGTCGCGCAGTTCTGTTCAAGCTCATGATCTGGGGGTCTCCCTTCTGAGGGTCGTAATTCTCCATCAATGTGGAAACAGCTGAAGATGGTGACCCCATCACAGGCTCTTGGAGCTCTTCTTCTTGTCCACCGAACTCAGGTCCGAGCCTCTTGGTGGCATCTCTGCCCAGCTCCTCCATGTTATGCTCAAGCCTCCACCTTTCATATGTGCATATGTTATGCATTTGAGAAGCGATTTTCTTTTCTGCTCCGAGAGCCTTTTCTGGGGTGATTGGAGCGAAATGAAGAGACCCTTTCGTTATTACATCTTCATTGATCTGCCTATTTACCTCGACATTATTCCTGTTTGAGTGCTCAGAACACATATTCTTCTCAATGTCACTTTGCTTACCACAAGCTGAGCAAAATTCCTTCACAATATTTCCATCCAATTCAGCCAATTGTGAATCATAATTTGGGATTTTGTTGAGCACATAGCTCTTCCCAGAGACATTCTTCTTAGCTGTTGCCTCTTTTTCCTTCCTCCTCTTCATTTCCTTCTTCTTTGCCTTTCGCTGCGTGGTTGGGCAATATGTCCCCCTAGCTTTTGCCTCTTTTTTCTTCCTCCTCCTCCACAAGTTCTTCTCCTTGATCTTCTCCTTTCTCTTTTGCTGCATAGTCAGTTAGTTTGTTTCACCAGTTGATTGGATCTTCTCATGCTCCAAACTTTGATGGGAATTGCCGGATGGGCATGGTATATTATCTTTAATGTCCGGCTCATTAGTTTGCAGCACAGAATATGGGAGATCACCACCTAGAGTAATGCTTGTTTCTTTTTTCTTTTTCAGTGTTCTACTCTTCCTTTTCTTTTTCTCTCTCTTTGCTGGTGGAAGTGAAGGTGGGAGAGGGAGAGGGAGAGGGAGAGGTGGTGGGGGTGGGGGGAGATACAGGAACCAAATTTAGGAGGCCTGAATTTGGATTGGAGAGTGAAGGACATTGTACAGAACTTGGCTGCTGAGGATGCGAATTGACGGGGCACCAGTATATACTTTGCTCTTGAGCAAGAGGAGACAATGGTGCTGATTGATAACTGAGATAAGGGCCTAACGGCATTCTTCCACATGTCCCAACATGCAAAGAATAATGTGGGCCACTAGGAGGAGCCCAGAAAGGTGGACCATCGTTTACAATAAAAGGTGGTCCTCGAGGAGGAATATTACGCTGATAGAGGTTGGGCAGAGCAGAAGTTGGAGGACGGAAGGCAGTGGACAGATGATGTTGCACCTCAGGACCTTGACCCGTCTGATTACCATAGTTTCCCTGAGCATACATACTAAGAAGTCTTGGCTTTCAGTTCGGGTAATCAGCTACCCAGGGAATAAATACAGTAATGACAGTTTAGCTTCGGGCCTTGCAATAGAGACTGAAAAAGACAAACAATAGATCAAGAGAGCTGCCACTCGCAACATTTGGAATAAATCTATGCCAATTAGCTTCAAGCCTCACAAAGGGATAAAAATGACATAAAATAGGTAGAGAGAGATTGGCACTCCAAAATTCAAGATAATAACAATTTCTGTCAATGACTTGTCTATTAAATCTTTTAAGGGGAGCATAAATAAAAGGGGGATGCAGGAGTTCTTTTAACAGTAGCATCTGATGAAACTCTTACTGGACCACAGCTTCAGCTCCAAGTATTCACCATATTTTTGTTTTACAACATCTCCTCATTAGGGGGATGTGGACAATCACATAACAATAAATTGAGCTTGCTCAAAGAAGTACACACTTCTTAATTAATTTTGCAAGCCTCTGCAGTAAATTGTTTTGAAAAAATAATTAAACAAAGTAAAAGGACCACTAAAGAAAGTTATATACTTAAGAAAAGCATGAATAGTACAAATATCAAATGAAAGTGCGTCAACTACTCCAAGATAAATACCTTGAGCTAATTAATTCAAAGTTTACGCATGTTGAGGAGTCAACGTTTTGCAAGATTAACAATATGAGCATACTGAATAGAAGTTTGAACCCACCAACACTGAAAAAGAAGTCAGTTCACCAGACAACTCACACTATCCAAGCTAGTCTCAAAGGCATTATACAGAAAACGTAGATGAATATGCTCATTTCACAAACACAGTCAAGACATTAGATACCAAAAAAGGGGGCATATGAATGACAAGCGACAAACACTACGTCAAAACACTTCACATAGGCACGTGCTCGTCAGATTAAAGCAAATGGAAGTAGTGAGAAACAGTTGGCAATTTGCCATAACAGCGGGAACTATCGAGCCAGAACTAATTACTAACAGGACAACACATATGGAACACATGTACCTGGCATTAGACTTGTCTAGAAACTCATCTGGATATCTCCTCCGATGCTGCTGACGCCAACAAAATCTAAGCACGTATCAAAAACAAGCAAACCCGACATAGATTATTAGCAAACGTTATTCGGTCCAGTCACCAAACCATTTAAATGATTCAGACCGGTCACCAAACTCAAGTCTCCCGACGACTTTGTCCCAAAAGTAAAAGCCCTTAATTAGCACCCACCAGGAGCTGTGTGAATCCATTAGTTTCTCAGCTTAAAGTAAGAATGAAGAAGGAAATGACGAATCCTCACTCTCTAAAAAGCTACATATCACGAGAAATTGGGATGTAGCTTCAAAGTGCAAAGGTAAAATTAAACGTGTTAGTCTTGAAATAAATCCCCGCCAATCTTTGAGCTTATTGAGATGACCATCAGTTCATTTTCGAGTAAAGAAGCAAGGAGCATTTAGCTAAACCATAGCCTAAGTCAAAGTACTTCACTTTCGGAAGAAAACGAATTCAAAAACCTAATCGACAAATAACTCTCTCCTATTGCGAGCATCATCCTCAGCTCCGAAATAGAACGAAAAGCATAGAATCCACATAAACAGAGCAAAGAAGTGTAGTAACTCGCGACAACTCCTGAAATGCGTAGGATTCTGTGGATGACGACGGGCAATCTCTCCAACGCGACGACGGCGACGACGACGGAGGAGGAGGCTGGGCTGCGAAGTTGTCACCGCAAATGCAGGTAAAGCTCCGGTCGGTTTCTCTGCAGAGTCGTGCTTTCTGTTTGGGGCCGAATTGGGCCGGGCCGATCTTAGGGCTTGATTTAAGATTTAGTTCGGTAGATTCGGGATGCTGGGCCTGAGAGCCCAAGCGTTAAATATCGAAACATTCTCGATAAATAAGACATAAATTTAAAGAACTACAGAATTATTTATACGCCGATGACATTAATTAATGATCAAGCACCAAATCCTCCAAAGGGAAAAGGAGTGATGCTATGAGTCGAAATAGAAAAACGAAAAATGAATACATTTGGGCTCTTGATGGTTAGAGTTTTAAATTTTCCCTTTTCATGAAATATACAATAAAATTTGTGAACATATAAGAGCTGAATTCATGGAATACCCCAAAAAGAATTAAGGCATGTATATGTCATGATATCGATGTGAATTCGATAAATTTATGCACTAGTAGGCGGCATCCCTGCCGACATTAAAGTGGCTAAATTTGAAAACATTCACATTTTCATTGGTAGAATGGAATCGTTATCCGGATACACATTGCATGCATAAGAAAGAGGTAAAACAAGATCGCCATGGTTTGATAACATTCACTTAGGGGGCAACTCCAGCCACGATTAGCCACTTTGGGAAAAATGAACAAGGAAGCCTCGTCTTAGGACGACATTTAAGTTGCTCCCCACTTGTCTCTCACCTTCCACTTCCACCGCAAATCATAACATTTCTCTGCTATGTCACATAGCAGACTCGTTTTCATGATTGAGATGTTAAACGGCAAGGGGAAAACAATAATGCCGACCAGGAGTTCTCTTTCCTGCAACCCATTGATTCTTCATTATCTGTCAATGATCGCTCCATGGAGCAACGAGCAATCATGTGGCAATGGAGGACAAGGATATTAGCAAAGAGTTGTTGTTCGCTCGTTCTGCGATGACGAAATCTTTTACTGAAATTCGTTCTTCAGTTTTTATTAAGAGGGTTATGTGGTTCAACTATCGAGGACGTTTCTTGCGAAAAACAGTTGCAAGACGAATGTATGAAAATGGATTTAAAATAGATGGATCAAATATGAATTTGAGATCAACAAAGTTTTGAGTTACATTACAATACTCCTAAGGAAGCAAAGAAATGACTAGAAAATAAATTTGGTTGCTTTGGAATTGAAAGTGCATGACACGTAAAGTGCGACAAAAGTTAAAGCGCAGCGGAAACCGAGTGTTTTTTTATGTGTTGTTGATCTCCCTTTCTCTGTTTAATCCCTGCATATTTCTATCTTCTTGCACTTTGTAACTACTCGGTCAATTATTTTCATGTTTTCAAATATTGAATATTGGCGCCTTCAATAACTTTCTTTTTGCCACGTTTTCCGTTGCTTTTTATCCGCCGAAACTTGATCTTCATTTGCTACAATGACTTCGAATTTGAATCCTCCGAATAACTTCCCACGATCCGCCCATATCTATTACTTTCGTTTCTTTCGTAACTTCCCTACGGACGTGGCTAACTTGGTTGACTCACGGTTCTCTTTATACCTGCATCCTTGTATTGCTCGTTTTTGCGATTTTTGGTATGTTCCTAAATCTTGCCGAATTTCAAGACTCGATTGCCTTATTCTCCCACTTCCCGAATATCAAGTTTAAATTTCTTGCCATTTTCGATATGTCGCAGGTCAACTTGTCAAACTTCGGGAAGTGATTTATTTCTCCCGATTTACCGACTTTGGGATATGGTGACAACGATGCTCATTCGGTATTTGTGTTTATTATTATTTTAATGTCAACAAATGCCGATTTTAAAAGAATTAAATGAGTTTCAATTCTTTTAAATGCCAAAGACGAAAAGCCACTTATTTTTGTTTCATTGGCTATTTTGCTGCCTCGTTTCGCGTGATTGCCTTTTTCAACTTTTTTCACATCGGTCTATATATATCCAAATTGTCCCCACACAATCGATTTCTTGCACTTAGACTAACTTTTTGAGACTCATCTTCTTCGTCGCTCTCTTGCCATTTCGCCTTCTCGACTCTTTGCAACCCTACTTTATGTCCGTCCAACTTCCATGGCTCTTCATTTCATGCCCCCTTGTGGCCTCATCCAAGGGAAAATCTTCTTGCTCTTGGAGGTAACGGGTTTATTGGACCCTAACATTTACTCGTGTTTGATACCTTACCTCTTCTTCTTTTTGCAGTATCTTCTTTTAGTCGAGTGGTCCATGATGATTGTTCCTTGTAGAGAAGGTTGTATGGACTATTGTCGCGGGGGTATCATGCATTACTACTCGAACCGTGAGCATAAGCCGGAAGTTACCGAATTAATGACATACTCATATCCAAAATGTTTTTATCTGAGACTCCCATTTCTTGGATCCGATATGGGAACTATGTTCTCTTGTTCCCGCTAGCCTAGATGAATTTAGGTAGAATGTAGAAGAGATTTGGAGCCTTGAACCTTTGATTGTTGAAGCCAATGTTCTTGATACTAGAAGAATCTTTGCAACTACGTGCTTTGAAAGAAGAATATGCTTGGGCTAAAGATGCTTGCATTCAATCCAAACGTGAAGCTAACCTAGCATTTAACCTTCTCAATTTTCTTTCCAATTCCATTTTGGCATAAAGTAGGGCGCGGTCACTTTGGAAGAAGAAATAATTCATGCTTTGAGACCTTAGCTGAACACTCATCAAGCCGACATCGTCAAATGGCTCGTGATGTTAGGGAGACGATCGAGGTCCTGCGAGTCCATTCACGTCGTGGCGTATCTTGAAGAGTACCGATATGAGCTTCAACATGATCTTCGACAACATTCCAATCTTGTAGCAAAGAACGCTAGACTAATCAAAGCAACCCGAGAGCCTTTGCAATCAAGATTGGAGTGTATTTTCACAAACTAATACACTCGTGAACCGCCATATGCCATCCAATTTAGCAATTTGGTGGTTAGATTTAATAAAAACTAATTTATGGTAAATTTATCATATGTGTACCCGGGTTTGGGGTAAATTTGTCACAAGTGCATCAACTTGGATTTTTTGGTGATCAAAAAATAACTTGGGGTAAATTTATCACGGATGTATAAATTTTAAATTTTCCGTGATATTAACTATTTTCTTAAATATTGACTTGAAGTGCTTAAATTGTCCCAAAAAAGGATTTGACCGCCTTAAATTTTTTTTTTTTTTTCCTTTTTCTGTTTTTCTCTTTTCTTTTTCTTTTTTTCTCCTCTCCCCCATCCATCGCCACCCTCACCCACCTAAGCGAGGGTGACCCCCCCCTTCCTGGCTATTGTGGAGGCTCGATGATGATCGGGGGAGGGAAGAGGAAAAAAATAGAAAAAATAGAAAAAAAAAAAAAAAAATGAATGACGAGAATGCTTTTCCTGAAATTTTTTAAAAATAATGAAGGCACTTCAAGACCATGATTGAAATAAAGTCTATTTTGAGTTCATTTAAAAAAAATAAGGGCACTTTATTCCCTTATTTGAAATCTTTTCCAAAAAAATTGTTAGTCAACTTGTGGCGGGGTATGGGAGTTACTTTATCCTGAGCGTGTTGCATCTAAACATTTTAATCTTCTCTTTAGAGGGGCGACCAATAGTAGGGACTCTAATCTAATTGTCACCATAAAATTCTAGTATCCGCTCTGTTCAGAATTTTCACTTAAATTATCAATGTGCGTCCTATATTTGTTTTACATTAGTTTCTAAAATAATTAATTTGCTACTTTAATTGTTCACTACTCCAAAGGTTCATAAGAAAAGTTTCTACTTGAGAAAAGGTAAGGCTGGCAAGTTTTTGGCTAAGTGAAAATGAGAAGCTTGTGATGTTTGAAAAGTTATTAAACTTGAAATGATTTTTCTTTTTTTTGGCTAGACTCTGAAATTGTTTCAAAAGTTTCTGTGTGCTTTAGAAATAATCAGTATTTAGCATCGGTAAAATTTCAACGATACTTAAAAGCAGCATATTGTTTTAACCGAGTAATCTTGAAATTTCACGATTTTCCCCAAGCCTTTCTGACTTCAAATCCTAATGATTAGAGGTGAAACGACCGGTGAAATTGGTAGGATTAATGTCAAAAATAGTGAAATTATGAATCGGGTCAATTACATGGGGTTTGAACATGAACCCAAGATTAAGTATTTTTAACATGAATTACCACCTTAAAGATGTAATTTTGAATGAAAATGCAATCTAACTTAAATATTTACAAGAGAGTTTAAATATGCAATTTAGCTACATTATTTCTATTTTAAAACGATACAATCTTATCTCGAACATGGAAATTGATGAACTAGAAATCTTTTAAGATTTCGAAATTTCACATCATGCCATCAAATATCAAATTTAAATAAGGAAAGATATGATATGCTAATTGATTTGAATATTTCGCGATATCCAAATCCAATTTTTAATCCGCAATTTGACGGATTAATATATTGGACCAGAATCCCGCCCGATCAAATATCCTATCTATAATCAAGAGAGATTGACTTTTTTGACCATTCGGTGAGTTCGGACTAGGAGACTTCGTAATCAGCATTGTTTGAACATGCAATTTATGCCCAATATGCAATATGCTACGCAGAATTTATCTGTCCAAGTGAATATTTTCAAATTAAGATAAAAAATTTATCGAGAATTGCTTTCCAATTTTGAATTTCGCCTGAAAACCTTTGCATCAAGTTTCTAGATTGGTCCGACTCGGATTGGGACATGCTTGGTGATTCACTGCTGAGCAAGGATTGCAGCTCGCGATTTTTCTTGTGAATTGCGATTCACAGCTTTAGCCACCGAACAGCAGCAGCAGGAGCAAGGACCAACAGCGGCAGAGGCACCCCACAGCAGCAATTCAAATAGAAGCAAAGCCGCCGAGCACGAGTAAGAGTAGAACCACCAAGCAAAAGCAGGAGCACAGTACGCGGACAGAGATAGCAACCGCCTGGGCTCTAAGCGGCTGTGAACATTCAGGGGAGCAACTCCAACACGCTTCGCTGATTACGATGCATTAGTACGACGCGAAATCGACGGGCTTAGCTTGGGCCCTACCTGGCCCATGCCAAATCCAGGAGATTTAATTATCGGGATCAACCATAATGGTCGTGTGACATATGCAATGTGTTCAAGCAAATGGAGCCACCATCGATTTTTTGGAAGGTAGACCAGATATCTTATCGATTGGTTGAGAGAATCCGTTCGGTTCTCAGGAACCGGGAGAATTTGGGTCGGGACTTTAGTTACGCCGGTATTTCTATTGATGCTCTTTCGGCATTGAGTGCTTTTCCTAACTATAATTTCTGGCAGGCTCAATTTTCAGGCAATATAATTTAGGTTTCATGCAGATTGGGAGGATTAATCCTATCAATCACAATCAAGCGCAACCAAGGGTCCAAAATGTATGGATAATACACATCAAGACAAGTTATGGCCTCCATAGTATAACCCTAAAAGCTTAGAGAGGGCTTAGAATAAGTGTGATTAGGTTTGGGATTTTATTTGGGGACGATTGCAAGCAATTTTCCCGGATGGGCAAATCGTCATTTTTTAGAAGGATTGGGGTTAAGAATACCCAAAATAGATTTTTCCTGACCATTTCCTAATTTTTAGATTTTCTTTTTTAGAATTTTTTTATGAATTTTCTAATTTTTTTATAATTTATAATTTTACCTTTCTATTAATTTTTTAATATTTTTTCTAAATTTTTTAGAATTTTTTAGAATTTTTATAATTTTCATTTCAAAATTTCTCTTTTTATAAATTTATTTGATTTTATTTTTTGACTTTTTATTTTATTTTATTTTATTTTTAGGAGATTATCCGGGTCGACACGACCCGACTCGTGCCTTGTGGGCACCAACTTGAACAAGATGGGTCCGAGTCGGCTTAAAACGACATAATTTACCAATTTGTTTTTGAATTTTTTAGGTTTTTATTCATTATTATATTTTTTTGCAAATTTCTAATCCGAATGGCCGGCTAGTCTCAAATTTTTTTTTATTAATCATTTTCCAATCTAATGGCACAAGAGGTGCCACTTGGATTTCACTAGATCAATTTTTAAATTTTAAATTTTCAAAAATCATTTTATTTCCAAAAAATCATTTTAAACTTCCGATTAAATAGAGTCGGGCTCTTTAAACGCCTTAAGAAGCTTAAGTCATCGATTCCCTTTCTTTTCGGCACCCCTTACTCCCTAGAAAGCCTTCCCCATCTTCTTGTCCTCTCTCACTCAAAGCCGCTCTCGCTATGTCACCCATCCGGGTATTGGTGCCGCTCGTGATGGCGTGTTTGGGCAGCCCATTCCGGAATTGTATTGGAGGAAGCACATGTTGGGTTAGCATTATCACCTCGAGGGGGTGAATAGGTGTTTACGAAGTATTTTGAAATTCAATGCGTAATTATAATAAAAAAAGCTCGGGCTTAACCCTCAAATGATGAACATACGTAAGATTACAAAATATGTTGAGTGCACAGTTCAACTATCACAAGATATAATCAAGTATAAGTAAGGGGAGAGAGAAAGCGCACGAGAAGATTTATAGTTATTCGACTTTGTTCGCCTACGTTCACTTCTTCAATCTGAGCCAATCGGGCCGGATTTCATTAGTTGATTGCTCAAAGGTTACAACTCGGTGATCTCCCCTTGAGACAAAAGACTCCACACTTAACGCTCAACACTCGTGTCTACACTTCTAAGAATTATAGTGAATAGATCAAGGAGAATATAAAGAATTGAAGCTCTCTCGATCTTGGAATTTAGAATCCTATTCCCTGTTACACCAATCTCTTGATTCTCTTCACCTTGAGATATCTTTTATACTTCTCTATCTCCAACTATTCGTTGCAAGGCCTCCAAGTCCTCGCTCTCCAAAACTGCCCATTTAGATGAAATCGTATCCAAAAAAGATCTCTTTGCCAAAAAAAAGTATTTTCCGTCGGATCAAATTGCCCATATAATTATGATTCGGGGGTTTCCATAGATGGAATTCTCCAATGCTCCAATGTTACGCCGTCTCCTTTGATCCGCGTCCTTGATTGATCTTCATTACGGAGAATCTTCAAGAACGATCCAGCCTAGATTACTATCCATTGTAATGATGTAATATGCCAATTAAATTTTGAATGTCTCTTGAAGTTCTAGTTAATCGCGCGCAAAAATACTTTTCTCGTAGCTTGAGCATCATTCCAACGCCCGAGCTCCCCTACTCAACGCCTAAGCTTTACACAAAGCATTTGAGTCCCCTAGAGTAACATATGGTATGTCGGCATTCAATCCTCTGCATCCCCACACCTTTGGATAATTTTTGGATAATCAGTAAAACAAGTATTTGACCGCATTATCCCAAACCAAGAGTGCATGGATTGTTTTATCAACTTTAGAATCACTCGGGGAATTTTCTCAACACCTCTTTTTGATGATGATAAAACCATCCATAGGAATATCAATTGTTAAGTAAAAGAGGCGAGTAATACATAATTTTGTTACTCAAATGTGGTCTAGCTAAATGATAAATCATCACATAATATCTTGTATTTTAGCAAGAGAAAGTTTTGAAATAGAGATGAATTCAAAGTTTGAATTCATTGTCATTACGATTGCTCTGAACTTATGGAACCTATATTAGAATGATTTTCGAATTATGTACACACACATGTAGAGAGCTTACTACTGAAACGTGTGAACAAAGGATTCTTCATGATTAGAGCACATGATTTCATGAACCTGCATTAGTTAAAAATCTAGAGCAATATGATATTTCAGAGCATAATACTTGTAATTTGGACATCTCTGTACTATGATGCTCAGATCGTTTTGTTCTGTGTTGCTCTAAGAACTTGTTCCTGAAGTTTAGAACCTGTTCAACTTAATCAATATGTTCAACTTACTTAGATTATAACTTGTTCTGTTCCACCTGTCCTGTTTAGAATATAACATGTTCATAACTTTATTTGTTCCACCTGTATAAAAATGTGACTCTCTGATCACATAATTTGTTTCTGTATTCACATGATATCTTTTTCTAAAAGATGTGGAAATTTGTGGATCATTATAATCAAGAAGAGTTTGACATATCTTGTCCCTAACTTCTCTCTTCCTGCTGATCATAATCACACAAGAGGAGAATAATTGATATCACATATCCTTTCTTCTCTCCCTTTTGTCATCAGCACAAGAGGGTTATGGCGAATGACCAATATATATATATATATATATATATATATATATATATATGCAATAATGGCTCATATAAATTCGACCATAACATTGATCAAACAACTTAAAACAACTTAAATCCAATCAAGTTAATAGTTTAAGCATAATTGTAAAATGAAATTAGGTCTTAGGATGAGGCTTAAATGAATCTAGAATAGAAGTAAATTTGACGAAATAAGTATGCAAGGCAAGGTTTATTTAGGAATATTTGAGTCCATATAGGATGATGATTAAGCTAAAGGATTTCTGATTGTGGAGGATTCATGATAGATTTAAAACACTGCAATCTTCGACAGTTGAGATATCTTAAGATAGATGCTTTCTTCCATCGCATTCATCTTCTTTTCTGCTTGTTCGAGTTCTAGTGATGTAAGATCAAATTTCTTGTTCATGTATTCTCTAAAGCTCTGTCCCATCAGAGTTAGCTGCCATTTGATTTGAGGCATATCAATGCACAGCTCCATTTTGAATTTTCTCAGATTGTCCTTGCATAAGATGTCCTTATTTGAATAAGATGTCCCATAGTTTGTTAGTGTCTGAGACTTCTTTCTGTTTCTCTGAGTTCCAGCAGCTACACCATTCACCCTGAGTCATGATGCTACCTTTCTGTTTAGTTTCTTCTTTTGTTTCCTTATTCATTTGAACATATAGTTTTTCCAAAGCGTATATCTCAGTTAGATGTAGCTTGGGTCCAGCTCGCATTTTTCTATAACGATCCTTGCATACTCTGCTCGTGCTATATCGTGCTTATTCTCTTTGCAGAATTTGATGAGATCTTGAACATTGAAGTCATCCAGACTCGAGTCAATGTCATGGACTTTCTTTCCTTTTCAGTGAGGCTATTTTCAATTCCTTCTCAGTTCGATGCATACTTAAGTACGTCTTCCTCAGAGACAAATCCGTTATTCTTTATCAAAGCCTTCACGGAATTTTCATTGTCCCCTCTTATTCTAGTGCTTTTAAATAACTTTCATGACAATTCTAGAAGTTTTATTTTTCTTTCAAAATAGAAAGCAGCGTTTTTAGCAGAGAGGATTTTACCAGATTTGCAAGCTTTTCAAATTCCTGTCTCATTTAATGATAGTTTGGACTGACGCGGATAGTGTAAAGTCTTGAGGGAACTTCATTAGCACGAGTTTGGAGAACTCTTCCAGCTTTATATTGTTGGCGTCTCTAGGATTGTCCATGTGTTCTACCTTAAGAAAGGTAAGACCTGCCTTTTCAGACATGTTCTCTCTAATTTCATAAACTCATTGGTTAGTTCTCCTTTCACCTCATCTACCTCCTAAAAAGTGCCTTATACATATCTTGAGTTTGAAGCTTCAACTCATTCTAAAAATACATGACATCTTTCAGTAGTTCAGAGTCATTATTTTCACTAATCTCTTCCTCTTCTTTCTTATCTGAGATTCCATAGGCTTCCCTTTAGAATGTGCTTCTTTGATTTCAGTAAGTATCATTTCATGTCCAATTATCTTCCTGTTCTCATTGAGGAAAGCATGGAGCTCTTTCTACCATCTCCTTGTGATAGATCTTTCTTCTTCCATTTTTTGTTTCACGTTTTGCCCATTATGGCAACTCTCTCTCCTTCCAAACTTTCACCTGAATTCTTCAAGAGTAAGATGATTTTCATCTTTCAAGATCACTCAAGGTAAGCCTTGAGTTGCTCGAGGGTTTCTTTTGAAGGAGAAATCTTTGGAAGCTATGAGAGGATTGAAGAGAATTTTGAGACATAATGTCTTTTTGAAGGAGTGAATGGAGGTTGTGTAAGAGATTTTTGAAAGGAATCTTTAAAGAGTTGGAGGAAAAATGTTTGGAAGGTAATTGACAAAGAAGGGATTCCAATTATATCTTTTGAAAACTGATCATTGTTTTTAATATGTGAATAAATATTTTGAGAAATGTGATAAATTAATTTTGCAAATACAGTAAATAATCAAATCAATCAAGATAATCACATCAATTACAATATTTTATAAGATTTAAGAAGATTGAGAAGTATTTATGTGTTGCTAAAATAACTATTTACGATGCCAAAAATTTGAACGATCAAATCTTATGTGTACTTATTATAAGATATCGAATTTTCAAGATGCTTAACATCTTCTTGCTTTCTTCGTATGTTGCATTATGCTCAAGCAATGTTTATTTGTTTAGAGAACTGCTAGCAAAAATATCCAATTTTGTATTCAAGTATTTTTCAAGTGGTTTGTCGTAGCTAATTGATGCTTTGAATCAATAAATGGTATAAAGATTGGATCATCCTCAAATTACTAAGGGGATTAAAAGATTGTTTTCTTTCGAAATCACCAAGGGATTAAAAGATTGTTCTTTGGAGTCACCAAGGAATTAAAGATTTAATAAGAGAGCATGATCCTATGACTTTTGAATAATGAGAAGATATTATTGAATACGATTTGCTAATGAAACTTGTCCAAACATATCGTTAATATCCACATCAAACTCCGCTGGGAAATTTTGAATCTTATGACTTGAATATTCTTCAAGGGATGTTTTAAAAGATTCAAAAGGGATTTCTCAAAGAGGTCTCACCATTTCAAGGCTTAAGCAAAGCAGGAGCACAGTACGCGGACAGAGATAGCAACCCGCTCTAAGCGGCTGTGAACATTCAGGGAGCAACTAACACGCTTCGCTGATTACGATGCATTAGTACGACGCGAAATCGACGGGCTTAGCTTGGGCCCTACCTGGCCATGCCAAACAGTTATCAATGTGTTCAAGCAATGGAGCCACCATCGATTTTTTGGAAGGTAGACCGGATATCTTATCGATTGGTTGAGAGAATCCGTTTTAAACAGGAGAATTTGGGTCGGGACTTGGTGTTTCTATTGATGCTCTTTCGGCATTGAGTGCTTTTCTAACTATAATTTCTGGCAGGCTCAATTTTCAGGCAATATAATTTAGGCATGATTGGGAGGATTAATCCTATCAATCACAATCAAGCGCAACCAAGGGTCCAAAATGTATGGATAATACACATCAAGACAAGTTATGGCCTCCATAGTATAACCCTAAAAGCTTAGAGAGGGCTTAGAATAAGTGTGATTAGGTTTGGGATTTTATTTGGGGACGATTGCAAGCAATTTTCCCGGATGGGCAAATCGTCATTTTTAGAAGGATTGGGGTTAAGAATACCCAAAATAGATTTTTCCTGACCATTTCCTAATTTTTAGATTTTCTTTTTTAGAATTTTTTTATGAATTTTCTAATTTTTTATAATTTATAATTTTACCTTTCTATTAATTTTTTAATATTTTTCTAAATTTTTTAGAATTTTTTAGAATTTTTATAATTTTCATTTCAAAATTTCTCTTTTATAAATTTATTTGATTTTATTTTTTGACTTTTTTTATTTTATTTTTATTTTTATTTTTAGAGATTATCCGGGTCGACACGACCTGACTCGTGCCTTGTGGGCACCAACTTGATATGGGTCGAGTCGGCTTAAAGCGACATAATTTACCAATTTGTTTTTGAATTTTTTAGGTTTTTATTCATTATTATATTTTTTGCAAATTTCTAATCCGAATGGCCGGCTAGTCTCAAATTTTTTTTATTAATCATTTTCCAATCTAATGGCACAAGAGGTGCCACTTGGATTTCACTAGATCAATTTTTTAAATTTTAAATTTTCAAAAATCATTTTATTTCAAAAATCATTTTAAACTTTGATTAAATAGAGTCGGGCTCTTTAAACGCCTTAGAAGCTTAAGTCATCGATTCCCTTTCTTTCTGGCACCCCTTACTCCCTAGAAAGCCTTCCCCATCTTCTTGTCCTCTCTCACTAGCTCTGCTATGTCACCCATCCGGGTATTGCGGCCGTTCGTGATGGCGTGTTTGGGCAGCCCAATTCCGGAATTGTATTGGAGGAAGCACATGTTGGGTTAGCATTATCACCTCGAGGGGGTGAATAGGTGTTTACGAAGTATTTTGAAATTCAATGCGTAATTATAATAAAAAAAGCTCGCGGCTTAACCCTCAAATGATGAACATACGTAAGATTACAAAATATGTTGAGTGCCAGTTCAACTATCACAAGATATAATCAAGTATAAGTAAGGGAGAGAAAGCGCACGAAGATTTATAGTTATTCGACTTTGTTCAAGCCTCGTTCACTTCTTCAATCTGCTAAAGTTTTTTAGTTGATTGCTCAAAGGTTACAACTCGTGATCTCCTTGAGACAAAAGACTCCACACTTAACGCTCAACACTCGTGTCTACACTTCTAAGAATTATAGTGAATAGATCAAGGAGAATGATTGAAGTCTCTCGATCTTGGAATTTAGAATCCTATTCCTGTTACACCAATCTCTTGATTCTCTTGACCTTGAGATATCTTTTATACTTCTCTATCTCCAACTATTCGTTGCAAGGCCTCCCGTCCTCGCTCTCCAAAACTGCCCATTTAGATGAAACTGTATCCAAAAAAGATCTCTTTGCCAAAAAAAGTATTTTCCGTCGGATCAAATTGCCCATATAATTATGATTACGGGGTTTCCATAGATGGAATTCTCCAATGCTCCAATGTTACTCGTCTCCTTTGATCCGCGTCCTTGATTGATCTTCATTACGAGAATCTTCAAGAACGATCCAGCTAGATTACTATCCATTGTAATGATGTAATATGCCAATTAAATTTTGAATGTCTCTTGAAGTTCTAGTTCTTAGGCGCAAAATACTTTTCTCGTAGCTTGAGCATCATTCCAACGTCCGAGCTCCCCTACTCAACGCTTAAGTTTACAAAGCATTTGAGTCCCTAGAGTAACATATGAGGCACCTTTCTGTCGATTCAATCCTCTGCATCCCCACACCTTTGGATAATTTTTGGATAATCTGTAAAACAAGTATTTGACCGCATTATCCCAAACCAAGAGTGCATGGATTGTTTTATCAACTTGAATCACTCAGGGAATTTTCTCAACACCTCTTTTTGATGATGATAAAACCATCCATAGGAATATCAATTGTTAAGTAAAAGAGGCGAGTAATACATAATTTTGTTACTCAAATGTGGTCTAGCTAAATGATAAATCATCACATAATATCTTGTATTTTAGCAAGAGAAAGTTTTGAAATAGAGATGAATTCAAAGTTTGAATTCATTGTCATTACGATTGCTCTCGAACTTATGGAACCTATATTAGAATGATTTTCGAATTATGTACACACACATGTAGAGAGCTTACTACTGAAACGTGTGAACAAAGGATTCTTCATGATTAGAGCACATGATTTCATGAACCTGCATTAGTTAAAAATCTAGAGCAATATGATATTTCAGAGCATAATACTTGTAATTTGGACATCTCTGTACTATGATGCTCAGATCGTTTTGTTCTGTGTTGCTCTAAGAACTTGTTCCTGAAGTTTAGAACCTGTTCAACTTAATCAATATGTTCAACTTACTTAGATTATAACTTGTTCTGTTCCACCTGTCCTGTTTAGAATATAACATGTTCATAACTTTATTTGTTCCACCTGTATAAAAATGTGACTCTCTGATCACATAATTTGTTTCTGTATTCACATGATATCTTTTTCTAAAAGATGTGGAAATTTGTGGATCATTATAATCAAGAAGAGTTTGACATATCTTGTCCCTAACTTCTCTCTTCCTGCTGATCATAATCACACAAGAGGAGAATAATTGATATCACATATCCTTTCTTCTCTCCCTTTTTGTCATCAGCACAAGAGGGTTATGGCGAATGACCAATATATATATATATATATATATATATATATATATATATGCAATAATGGCTCATATAAATTCGACCATAACATTGATCAAACAACTTAAAACAACTTAAATCCAATCAAGTTAATAGTTTAAGCATAATTGTAAAATGAAATTAGGTCTTAGGATGAGGCTTAAATGAATCTAGAATAGAAGTAAATTTGACGAAATAAGTATGCAAGGCAAGGTTTATTTAGGAATATTTGAGTCCATATAGGATGATGATTAAGCTAAAGGATTTCTGATTGTGGAGGATTCATGATAGATTTAAAACACTGCAATCTTCGACAGTTGAGATATCTTAAGATAGATGCTTTCTTCCATCGCATTCATCTTCTTTTCTGCTTGTTCGAGTTCTAGTGATGTAAGATCAAATTTCTTGTTCATGTATTCTCTAAAGCTCTGTCCCATCAGAGTTAGCTGCCATTTGATTTGAGGCATATCAATGCACAGCTCCATTTTG
Organism: Rhodamnia rubescens; assembly: GCA_021437795.1. NCBI lineage: Eukaryota > Viridiplantae > Streptophyta > Magnoliopsida > Myrtales > Myrtaceae > Rhodamnia > Rhodamnia rubescens. The sequence continues at coordinate 117,279 of JAILYA010000151.1, forward strand.
AATTTTCTCAGATTGTCCTTGCATAAGATGTCCTTATTTGAATAAGATGTCCCATAGTTTGTTAGTGTCTGAGACTTCTTTCTGTTTCTCTGAGTTCCAGCAGCTACACCATTCACCCTGAGTCATGATGCTACCTTTCTGTTTAGTTTCTTCTTTTGTTTCCTTATTCATTTGAACATATAGTTTTTCCAAAGCGTATATCTCAGTTAGGATGTAGCTTGGGTCCAGCTCGCATTTTTCTATAACGATCCTTGCATACTCTGCTCGTGCTATATCGTGCTCATTCTCTTTGCAGAATTTGATGAGATCTTGAACATTGAAGTCATCCAGACTCGAGTCAATGTCATGGACTTTCTTTCCTTTCAGTGAGGCTATTTTCAATTCCTTCTCAGTTCGATGCATACTTAAGTACGTCTTCCTCAGAGACAAATCCGTTATTCTTTATCAAAGCCTTCACGGAATTTTCATTGTCCCCTCTTATTCTAGTGCTTTAAATAACTTTCATGACAATTCTAGCAAGTTTTATTTTTCTTTCAAAATAGAAAGCAGCGTTTTTAGCAGAGAGGGATTTTACCAGATTTGCAAGCTTTTCAAATTCCTGTCTCATTTAATGTGATGTAGTTTGGGCTGACGCGGATAGTGTAAAGTCTTGAGGGAACTTCATTAGCACGAGTTTGGAGAACTCTTCCAGCTTTATATTGTTGGCGTCTCTAGGATTGTCCATGTGTTCTACCTTAAGAAAGGTAAGACCTGCCTTTTCAGACATGTTCTCTCTTAATTTCATAAACTCATTGGTTAGTTCTCCTTTCACCTCATCTACCTCCTAAAAGAGTGCCTTATACATATCTTGAGTTTGAAGCTTCAACTCATTCTAAAAATACATGACATCTTTCAGTAGTTCAGAGTCATTATTTTCACTAATCTCTTCCTCTTCTTCTCTTATCTGAGATTCCATAGGCTTCCCTTTAGAATGTGCTTCTTTGATTTCAGTAAGTATCATTTCATGTCCAATGCTATCTTCCCTGTTCTCATTGAGGAAAGCATGGAGCTCTTCTACCATCTCCTTGTGATAGATCTTCTCTTCTTCCATTTTTTGTTTTCTCACGTTTTGCCCATTCATGGCAACTTCTCTCTCCTTCCAAACTTTCACCGTGAATTCTTCAAGAGTAAGATGATTTTCATCTTCAAGATCACTCAAGGTAAGCCTTGAGTTGACAATCGAGGGTTTCTTTGAAGGAGACCAATCTTTGGAAGCCATGAGAGGATTGGAAGAGAATTTTGAGACATAATGTCTTTTTGAAGGAGTGAATGGAGGTTGTGTAAGAGATTTTTTGAAAGGAATCTTTAAAGAGTAGTGGAGGAAAAATACGTTTGGAAGTTGGTAATTGACAAAGAAGGGATTCCAATTATAGATCTTTTGAAAACTGATCATTGTTTTTAATATGTGAATAAATATTTTGAGAAGATGTGATAAATTAATTTTGCAAATACAGTAAATAATCAAATCAATCAAGATAATCACATCAATTACAATATTTTGCATAAGATTTAAGAAGATTGAGATTGTGCGTACCTTATGTGTTGCTAAAAATAACTATTTACGTGCCAAAAATTTGAACGATCAAATCTTATGTCGTATTTGCTCGGATGATGACTTATTCATATGATACTTTAAGCCCAGAGGTTCTTTTCGGTTATCGAATCTCTTCGAAGATGCTTAACATCTTCTTGCTTTCTTCGGATGTTGCATTATGCTCGGAAGCAATGTTTATTTGTTTAGAGAACAGCTCAAGCGGGCATAGCAAGTAATATCCAATTCTTGTCGATATATTCAAAAGTATTTTCCTCAAGTGGTTTCGTGAATATGTCGGCTAATTGATGCTTTGAATCAATAAATGGTAAGGGATTAAAGATTGGATCATCCTTCTCGAAATTACTAAGGGGATTAAAAGATTGTGTCTTCCTTTTCGAAATCACCAAGGGATTAAAAGATTGGATCGTACTTTTTGGAGTCACCAAGGAATTAAAAGATTTAATAAGAGAGCATGATCCTATGACTTTATGAATAATGAGAAGATATTATTGAATACGATTTGCGAAGGAAACTTGTCCAAACATATCGAACATAATATCCACATACAAAACTCCGCTGGGGAAATTTTGAATCTTATGACTTGAATATTCTTCAAAGGGGATGTTTTAAAAGATTCAAAAGGGAGTTCCTTCATCAAAGAGGTCTTCTCACCATTTCAGCAGGCTTTCGACTCCATGTTGGGAAAATTTTTCAACGAGACACTCGAACTTCCTCACAAACCTAAATCTAAGATTTCGGGGTTATTCATAGTGCATACAATCGATTAATCCGAAAAGGTCTTTTCGAGAGACCATAATTCGTGCTAAGTTAAAGGCTTCACAATTGATAGGAACTTTGCGGCTTAGAATAGAATGTATGTCGAATTAACTCTTTCGGGTTTACAAGTCAAGAACCTCAAAGGTGAGATAAGACAGGATTGTACATACTTCTTTATGTAGTATCTTCCTGCGTGAATTCCCATGTTGACCCGAAATATTCTGATCGGAGAAGTCTTCGGTTGTAATGTTGGTTTAGGGTAGGCTCAATGAGAGACCAATTTTCTGAATGAGGGGTAGGAATGATTATCTTTGTATCATTTCCCGTTCTCGCATCCACCGGGGATATATATTTGGAATCTTTCTAAATTTAACATATGCTCATTTTCTTAGGCTAATGAGACTTGGTCTTTCCTCTCGTCATGTTTTGGTAACTTTGTCTTTCGCCTCTCGTGGCTCTTTTCTAATGCTCAGAAGGTATTTTTTTTTTCAAAATTTTCCAACATTGGGCTTTGGCCTAGCTTTTACAAGCACTTTGCTTTTGCTTGCCCAAGGTTTCAAATGCTCAATAGTCTTTTCGATTCTTTCACTCTGAGCTCTTATGGCTTATCCAAAGTATCTCAATATCGTCTAATTTTTTGGTAAGTCATGTGCATTGCCCCGGTGTAGGGAGGTAATCACCAACAGAGCTGAGAAATGAAGATTTAATGGCTCAAATGAGTTTAATCAAAGGATGAAATGTTGAGATAGAGAAATGAACTGTTTCTCTTCACTTCAAGATGTTTCGAGCATCCATGAGATATCACCTGGAGCTATCACCAAAAGATTGATGCAAGTTAGTACAATTGAGTCTGTCTCTATCTTTTTTCGATCTCGTTAACCAACGAACTTCTAAACATCCCCCTAGTGTGGGGTGGTTCTTGACGGGGCTATATTAAAAAAATCTCCTTTTGGCTTGAAAAGGCTTGCAAAGGATTTATAAATGTGTTTGGGGATATGAAATGAATGCTTTTCGCCATTTCAATCGATGTAATCAATGCGAATGATCCTTGTGCCCATAGATCAAGGCTTTCTCTCAATCTTTTTCTTTTCACTCATCTCTCAAGTGTATGGGATGTGTTTGGGATAAAACTTGTCTCTTTTCATCTGAGGTAATATCCTTTATGAAAATTTCATTTCAAACAATTTCCTTTGAAGAATTTTGTGTCATTTTCATCAAAATCAACCTTCTGTGGGGATTTCCAATATAAAGTGCATATTCAAACTTATCTAGATAGCTTTGAGAAAAACTGGTTCTCTTTGGAGACAAAACTATTTTGAAATTTGCATGCTTTTTCAAAGAATCTGAATTCACATAATTCTAAGCTCTAAGATTTTCTAACCTTTAGAAGAATTCAGATTTCTAGGGAGAAGTAGGTCATCTAGCCTTTTGCTCCGTCGTTGGATGCATCTGATTGCGACTCCTAGGGAAAGTAAAAAAGCAATGTTAGTAGAAGTACTTAAGACCAGAAGAGTCAGAATGAATTCATCTCTAGTATTTACTTGTTGAGATCATCTTTCCAGTTTTTGGATTTTCTCTTGGGACCCGTGAAGAGAAAAATGCACATGTATGCATGAAATGATTTTGATGTGATTTGGATTCGCTTGTGGAAAAGAGTGTTGTTCTTACCTTTGACAATCATTCCCCAACTTTTATTTCTCTGATAGTTTTTTAATCTCCCAAATCGACTATAACTGTATTTCCTGTGGTAAGCAGTTTACATTCTTCATACCGATTCCAATCCCGCTTAACATCACTCATATCACCCTTTTCTTCATCAATTTCATATAGATAGTCATCGATTAATCCGAGTCACATAATAACTTATTATGCATGGGAGGAATGATATGCCCGAAATGCGATAGATATGGTTAGTATGTTTTGACAACCATTATAGATGCATGACTTTTATAAAAAGCATTTTCAAAGTCATTTTGGAAGAAAAGAAAAGAGAAAGGGGAATTGGTCCTCATTTCATCGAGCGTTACGGTTCCCTTAAAATGGTTTTTGGAAATCGGGATGGAGATGGCGAATCAGGCCTCAAGTTTCAAAATTTATGAAGTCAAATAACATCATTGAGCTGATTTGTTGATCCATATGTCCTTAACAAAACCTGGAATGCTTTCATTGATTTACGAAATGAGTTTCATTACAATATTGCACTTCTTGGACCAATGGCTAAGGTTCCAAGTGTACTTAAAAGGAAATGCAGCGACAGAAGCTTAAATTGCAATGAAGTAAATGCAACAATTAAATGCATTAAGGAAAGATTGAGAAAGAGCCTCTTTACTCAAGAACATGGGTGTCGTCCTCGAGCCACTCAATAATCACGTTCACTCTATCATCAAAGAAGGGTTGAATAGATCTAGTTCGGCGACAGCATGAACATCCTCATCTTTGAGCCACTTAGTGCCTTTGTAGAATACCATACTCAATGAGTTATCGAACATCTTCCCTTTAGCTTTCCAAGTGCTTTGGATCCAACGAACCGATTGTTTCGGCCTCTATAGCGTCCATGGCCTCCGTGGTTTTTACCTCAGCCTCCACAACGATCGAGTCTTTCCTTATAACCAAGACCAACCTTGTGGTCGTTCGATAAACTCAGTGGACTATGAATCCCTTGGCCATGTTTTTCCAATCTAGCCCTAGGAACAAAGCCGTTCATCAATAAAAAAAATTTGGCCATGATAGAGGACTTAGAGAATCCTGAAGTAATGATCTTAGCACCGGATGGCACATGCGTGACAGATACAACATCGAAAGTATGGTCGCTCAATTCTTCCTCCTTTGAGGCTCAATATAGGGAACCGTTTCCTATAGATATGCTCGATGCCTCATCTCACCATGAATGGTAAGCAACCTACCATTGATCACTAATTTAACCTTTTGGTGTAGGTTGGATGGTATAGCTCGGGATATGTGGAACTAGGGCCTTCGAGTAGCATGGCAAACATACTCGAAATATCTAATACTTGAAATAGGATAGAAAATTTAGCCGGGCCAATGATGACATCCAATTCGATCTCCCCCACTAAATGTTTGAAACTCCGTCAAATGAGCGAATAGTCGCCTTGGATATCTTGAACATCTTGACTAGATCTTCGTTTATTCCCAAACTCTTTAGAGTGCTTAAGGGATAAAGGTTAAAAGCAAAGTTGTTATCAATTAGAACATGGGGTACTTCTTTCCCATGGAACCTCACTATGATATAGAGAGCTTTGTCGTGGACGCGCCCCCTCTCTAAGGAAGTCCTCGTCCGAGAAAAAAATCTAATCCTTTAGTATAATAGCACTCATGAAGTCTTCAAACCGAACTTCGTTTATGATTTTCGAGACATGTATTTCATTCTCCACTTTCATCAAGGTGTTTTTATGCTTCTCGGAATTTATGAAGAGGTATAAAAGAGAGATCCGTATGGGTATCTTTTGGAGTTACTCTATGATCCCATACTCACTCATTCTCACATTGGATTGGAGTTGCTCATTTTTTCATGGCTGATGCTTTCTTTTCGGAGTTCGCCTTCTCTTGGCGCATAACATCTTTCGACCTCATTACGGCGTCAATCTCGCTAGTCCCATAATTTTAATATACTTGCTTTCGGGCGATATTCCTCAACAGGCGAGAATCTTGGTTACCATTTGACCTTATCATTCTAGTCCTTCGGGATCTCACCCGACTCGTCCTCCGATAGTCGATAACCCGGCGATTGATAGGTACCATTTCCATCCTCACCCACGCATCTATCTTATTAAAATCAATCACAAAGGGAATTGGTAGCTCAACCATCCCAATCAGCTCATCCTCATGGATCCTTAGAATTATACCCATATTATGCTTTAGCCTGTATCAAGCTTTCGGGCTTCTTCTCATCAACAATCCTCCAACGGTCCCTCTTAATTCTCATCGTTATTAAAACCCTCTACCCCGTGCCTACCTCCACCAAATGATCTAAAGAGCTATGTACCAGGAACAATATGCAGTAGGAGTGATCCTTAAAACATACAAGACTAGAGAGAAAATCACCCCGAAAGTCGGGAGTTTGAACTAGCTTCAGACCTTACACCCAAAAAAAATTCCAAAGTCAGGAATCCACCATCCATAGAGGTTATTTTTGAAGGACATAGCTCACACCTCGATCGCAACCAACAGGAAAATAATATATCAATGCGAAGAGCTATGCAATAGGAAGATATTCGACCAAGAATCATCTAAAAAGTACATAAAATGAGAGAGAAAAACGACCCCAAAGTAGGGGTTCCGCCTATTACCTGGTCAAAACAGAGCAGAGGTCGGATCAACAAGGTATGTTCTCAAGCTCATATCTCAACATCTAGATATCGTCAATAGCAAATCTAAACATCACTACGAGGCACTACTACGCAGAACGTAACAAGCCCAAGAACAGCCAAAAACAATCACTGGAAGGCATCAAAAAAGTATTTGAACAATGACTGGCATTTCATCGAGCATGTGACGTGCAACACAAAAGACACCAATCTGAGGCTTTATGAGTGAAACCGAAGCATGTAATCACTAAAAGGTGTGTAATAAGCATATATGCATGTATGGGAGTGGTCGATTTGGTTCCGTTCGACCAGAAAGTCGAACGAAACCAAACCGACCCGAAGAACAAGAACCAGTGCAAGGCTGCTTGGGAAGGGATCTTTGCACTACCTTTTCGAATGGTTTCGGTGACGATAGGAGGTGGCAAATGGTCCGGTGGATAGGGAAAGTATGAAGCAAGGTCGAATGGGGTGGTCGTCGCTCGAGGCTTTCCCGTTCTCTCAATTTTTGATTTCAAATATCACTGCTCACTAGCCAAACAAACAGCCATGGCTGCCTCACTCTCTCTCAAATCTGTGCAAATTCCTAGATCCCCGACCTCTACGGCCGCTCTCTCGTTTTATAGAGCTCGACTAGCACTGTGTGCACACCCTCTCTCTCTCTGTACGCGAATGACCAGCTCACCATATTCTCTCTAACGGCCATTTTTTTTTTCCTTTTTTGCTTGTACCCGAGCCAGTTAGCTCGTTTTCGTACGAATTTCATGCAAATGTTGGGTCCAAAAAAGGCCAAAAGATGATGGGAACATTCTGGAATGAGGTTGTGAGGGATACGTAGCATGGTGTCGCAAATGTCGGCGAATTGGACCGATATTCAACTGGTATTGAGTTCGGGGCTCGGGTGTGGGCATTGGCAGAAATGGGGCTCGACGTTGCAGCTCCGACGACACCACGCCGTGAGAGTTGGCTCATTCGAATCGGCATTGAACTGGCTACAAAGCCCAACCATGGGTATCGTTGATTGTGTCCAATTTGCCGGTCAATTTTGCCAATTTCCCCTCGAGGGTCATGCTGCGTGAGAAAGGGGGCAAATGGAGAAGATGTTGAATAGTGCTGGATCTCTGGGTTGGATTTGCCCGATCCGGCCGACCGCTTTCGAGAATTTCGCCAAATTAAGCTTAAAATGACTCATTTTCCCAAAATTGAAGCTGGAATTGGGTTCCACAATATGTTTTCCATCTAAGAGAGGTGTTGTTGGGATTAAAACATCTTATGTAGTACAAAAATGCAAAATTCAAAGTTCGACCGGAAAATGAGTTTTTAAAAACCAAGGCCTAAACAGAAAAAATCCAGTCAAGCCACCCCCTCCAATGGATGTAGAATGATGAAAACTATAGGGTAGTGGAATTTCATGGATACCCCTATAAAAATATTAATTGCGACTTTGAGTGAAACCTAGGGACTAAATTGAAACATATTTGTGCGTCTAGGTCCTTTTGATAAAAAATTGAGCAATTCTGCGAGTATTGGCCGAAATTAAATATGACATATTAGAGGGAAATGTCATGACTCAAAATATGTGAAGATAAAAATTAAAAGGACTCGCGTCGGGGTTATGTTTATAAAGGATCAAGTGACCCCAAACTAAATTTTCAATGTTTCAAATTTCATATATGAAAAAGGAATTAAAATAAAAATATGGACTTTTTTTTCATATTTTTCTGTCCATGAGTACCATTTTTCTTGGTTTTTGGTTATTTTTATAGTAAAAAGAAATTCGAAAAAATATTTAAAAAAATAAGGAAACTATTTTTTTTTCAAAATTAATTCCTAAGGCTGGTTTTTGGTTTTTTTTTTGTTTCAAAGTTGATTTTGTAATTTTATGAATTTTTTGTATTTTTAATTAACTTTTTTAAAATTAAATAATAAAAAAATCAAGGTGTCAACAATATTATGATCGTTGAATTGTGAACGCAATGAGAGCATCTCGGATCTTATTAGTGATCATCATCGAGCTAAGCTACGAGCTCATCTGTTTTAATTCCGCATTGATTTCTATAGTTTCTTGAAATCACCTATTCACCCCTCTAGGTAATAATGCTAGCCCCAATAAAAGTGTGTGGAACAGGAAAGCGAATGCTCCTCGTCATTCTAAGGCATTGAATTAAAACTTGAGCTTAAATTCAAAGAAACGCTCAAAGATTGATGTTAGTCCGAGCAGGAAAATTTCCAACCATTTACCTCAAACTACTGCTAGAATTACCTTCGTATGGCCCCGATGTAGGATAGTTCTTAACATGGCTAAAAAAATGAAAACGCCGTTCAAAGGGGTTAACAAATGAATGCATTGGAAAATCCTTTACCTTGGAAAACGCAGAAATTATCTACTGCTCAATTCGCTTGGGAAGTGTACCTGGGATATATTTGGAAAAGGCTTACCTTTCATCATCCTATCATTTCCCATTATGTGCAATGCATGAACATTTTCCAAGCATGCAAACGTGGCAATTTGAAGTGGCGTGTAATATTTGGTGAAAAGCTCATGCATTTTCTTAAGGAATGAACTTCGCAAGAACATTAGGATTTCTAATTTCTAAGAACATCCTTAGGAATGGGGAATTGTGGTTTGCCCCTGCTCATGCAAATGGATGACTAAAGCTGGAAGTTTTGATCCTCATATTGACATATAAATGCATTACTGAAGAAAGATGCATAAGAATGTGATCTTAAAATAAATTGAGTGAAGGCTCGAGATGTTCTGGTTGTTCATTGGTGATGACTTTCATTAGAGTCAATCATACGCTTGAATTTGGTACCCACAAGAAGGAAAACAGAGTGTTATTTTCAAAATTGATTAAGCTTAAGTAGAAATACTCCTTTTTGAGATCAGGTGGCCTTGGCTTGCCCAACTTTTTGTCAGAATGGGTCACATCAAGCCACTATCACCTTGCACGGATTGGGTGACATTGTTGCAGGCAGTAAGTGATGGCGTCATGGAGTGGCAGCGAAAGATGGCGGTCCTCGAATGAATATGGTTGTATCCATGTCGCTAGGAGACTATAGTTGAGGCCTTGCCCTAATTCGACTGGACTAGTTGACTTGCTAATCGTCATTGGCATTTGACTTGCCTTAGTTCCGTTACCTATAGGGAAAAAGGGGGAGGGTGTCATTGAAGTTAGTTAAGTTCGGAGAAGAGTACCCACGTCTTGATTTGCCTGTCACGACTCGTGACAATCATTGAATCAGGGCCACATGACTGCTCTTGCATCAATGATCCAAACGATCTACTTGGGATCTTGCCCCACTGAGCTCCGTCACGGCCTGTCTACTTGGCTGAAATGGGCTACTTTGCGAAAGGGGCATGATCGGAACATAATCAGCATTTGAGTTTCGGATCGTTGCTATTTCGCATTAAGAACAATGGATTTTAAATCAGGTACATAAATCTCTTTAAACAAAGCACTACTGTGTTTCTAGATTCTAGCAATGTAATCCTAGGGTGTTGTTTCGGCGGCTAACAATAACAAGAGTTTTATTCGCTATAATTGGTGAAGATCAAATTCACCCTACCTATGAGAAGGACTGATTCGGAACAAAACAATTAAAATTAGGCTCGGTCGAGTGGAACATATATTATCCATATAGAGAATCTTCCAATCGAGACGATCTATCGACCCGAGATGACGAGAAAAGTCTATCTATTTTAGTTAGTTATTCAGTAAAACTTAAACCAATGATTCGTTGTTGGAGAAGATAGCAGCAACCATTTCATCCAACATACGTAGTTTTGATTTTTCGATAGATTTACATCTTTCATTAATGGAAATTTTTGGATATAGTGAGTAATAGCTTTGGTTGTTCGCTGTTAAAAAATTCTTGTTTAGACAGTTTAGCTAATTGGACATCTGTTGACAACAATATCCCTCGGTGTCTCCGACTATCATGCCGTCTTCCACAGAAAGGCTGCATGTCATGTGGGAGTTTGCAGTTAGGCACACATGCCGTGATGCAGATGATATTAACAACGGGATCGGCCCAAGAAAGAGCCAGTCGCTCGACTATGGACCTGCCAAATTCTTGGTACATATTAAACTTGCCTGCTTTGTCAATATCTCCTACATGAAGAGTGAAAGCCACCAAATGATAAGCAATTCTCTCCTCAACCACAAAAACTAGCGGGTTGCAATTTGATGAATGTGTTTTGAGGATGAGTATAATTAGCCCTGCTCCGTAGTAATAAAAGTGGATTGCTTTGATGGCACTCTCTCAACGTTACAGAATAGCAAGTTAGCACTAGTTACGCGCAATGTTGAAGCTTCCCCAGTCGTGTGTTTCTGTCTCTAGGAATGTCCGAGTCTTCTTCAGTTTTGATGTTACCAAGAACAGTTTCTTATATTACAAGTAACGCAAAACTACCATTGCTCGCCAAATATCTGTGTAAAGCCGTTTTGCCTGAATACAAGCCAAATTTGTAGTTTGATACAAAGCCAAAAGACTTCGGTCTGGTCAGTCGAGTCAGGAGCCATTCCAACTTGACACACCAATATTGAAGCTTCCAATTAAATGATCATGTGTCGTGCATTGTTTCGACAATGCATATTCATATCACTGTCTAGCTCTGGAACAAACCGAACTTGTTTAATCAGGCTCAGGATTTGAATTTAACACCTTGCTGCAGCCATAAGACAAAATAATAAACAGCTAAACTATAAATTACAGCATGACTTGCCTTCGTCTGTCATTGAGTCCATCATGGTCATGTAACTTTTCATCTTCGCATTGAGCCCCGGTTCCATGGGAAAAACCTTGATTCAAGAGAACCAAACCATTAGCCTAGATCATCGACTGATCTTGACATGGCACATGCTAGTGCATTCTCATGCATTCACTTTGCACGAATCTCAAAATACAAGCATCGGATGAAAAGATAAAGCATCATATCCAACGATGGAAAAAATACAAACCTGGCCTATGGGACCCATTTTAAGAGTGTTCTGAACAAGTCCATACATAATTCTAAAGGTAAGCTTCGGTTCAGAAAGCTTTTGTAGAAGCTCGGGCTGTTGATCTTTAGTCACCACTTCGTGAATTTCTTCCATAAACCCACCCATACCTATGTGTGTCCACCAAAATATCAAACCACTAAAGAATGCATCTCCCGCTCATACATATCAAAAAGACACATTGAAAGGCAGAACCCACATGAAATTACCTACCTAATAGCCGGCTAACAAAAGGCTTAACATCAAACACTCCAAACTCATCCATATGTTCTCCAGTTCCAATAAAGATCACATGACTTTTCGTTGCTGCAACGCTGCACATGTGAACAAATAAACTCAGACCAAAGGTACATACATAAGCATTTTTATATTCCTAAAGTATCATAAGTTTGAGTAACCTTTCATGGGTAAAACTAATCCACGTTGCATTCCCAACTATTTTTTTGTTTTCCTATAGAGAATATTTCACCTTCGGTCCCATGAAAATAATAATCACTTTCTATTACAACAAGTAGAAATTTTTCTTTGGTGATCTTTCACCTAAACTGACGTACATTAACATAACTCCTAAAGTATGAAGCTCCAACAATTAGAATCCAGCAAAGAATATAACCAGTGATACTCATTCCTGAGCTATAATTCAGAATAGGATCATAGCCGCCACGATTTAAAGAAACACACACATACACACACAACATATATATGCGACTGCAAGCTAGCAGCAATCTACTCCAAAGACTCGTTTAGCAACCGTTTGCAAACATTTTGGGCATGAATCCACTATAGTAACCCATTCAAATACTGCAAAACCACTTCAATGGTGGCGACTATGAAGAGGGAAAATATGGAAAATGAAATGGTATGTCTCTGACTTAACAAAAATAACACTTACGCACTAAGAGCACCACCACCCTTTGCATGACCATCCATCTTAGTCAAAATAACAGCCCCAACAGGAACACTTTGCTTGAATGCCTGTGCTTGATCAAATGCAGCTTGACCAATGCTACTGTCCATAACAAGTACAATGAGATCTGGTTTCTGCAGCATATCAACCAACATGTTAAAATCTTAGAGAAGCAGAGATCCCATTGAAAATGCCCAAAAGGATCATATGCTACCGTTGCTTCAGAAACTTGACGCATTTCTTCAAAAAGAACAGCCTCCTGCTTGTGACGCCCACTTGTGTCAACAAGTATGAGATCACAATTCTCCTTTTTAAATGTTTCCACACCTTCAACAGCAATTTTTACAGGATCCGATTCCGTATAACTGTCACGGAACTTGTATCATTGATGGCCAAGAAATTGCATCGAAACATGACAGTCCTAAATGCTCAATTCTGTGAGCCCACTCATGAGTAAATGAAGGATAAACCAATCAACATGCGAAAGAATTCACGCATGATGAAAAAATGTGCACTTGGAGACCTTAACTTTTACGAAATCTGACAGTCCTACTCATTTTGGTTGAGGAACTAGGTGTCTGCATACAGGAGCAGACCAAAATAAAATGCATGAAAGAAAGTACCTTCCATAAAATGGAATTTTAGCTTTAGTGGCATTCTGCTTCAACTGATCAAAGGCACCAGCTCTAAAAGTATCAGCACAAACAAGAGCTGACTTCCAACCTTTCTTTCGATGATAATATGCATACTTGGTACATGTCGTGGTCTTACCCGATCCTGCCATAATAATGCATACTTGAAAATTCTAAATACACATCAAAGCATAAGCAGTGTATAACGCCTCCAAACAAATTGTAACCACTTGAAGAGAATGCATGGATGCAACAAAGCATAATCCATATCCCAAGTAACTAAATTCACAAGCATAAACTCAAGTTACAGAAACCTTTAATCACCTTGTAAACCGACAAACATAATGACACTTGTCTTTCCTTTCTTAGGAGTAAAGAAAGGCTTCCCCGGATCCAACATGTTGCATAGCTCATCAAATATGGCCTGAAACAAAAGTAGCCACAAGTGAACCAGACAAGTACTTCTTGATCACATCCAGTCGCATGAGAGACAAAAAGCCTGACAAACAATGCCAGTGACACACATGTCCTTAAATTATGCCCAAACAGATCAAATAACACAATATGCACGTATCCAGGATATTCCACTTATCCCCAAAACACAGAATTTTATTTGGAATAGAGCTATGCTGAAAGCAAAGACTATATCGACACCAAAAATAAGAACAAGCATTTACAGTCGCATTAATGTCTTAATGAGCTAAAGCTCTTCCACAAGAGATGCCAGCCGAAGTAACACATTATATTTGATCTCCACATAGCAAATCAAAATTAACTACAAATCTAGAAAGGAAAATAGGACATTTCCTAATTAATGCTTCCTATCAAGGCACTTTTTCAGAATGAGCGCCTACCAAATTGAAGTCCAAAGTCTAACACACCATCCAAATTGACAAATTCCAATCATATGAAGAAATAAGATTAATATATTCCAGCTTCAATCAAAGAAAACTTAATCGCGATTTGCTGATTCACACAGTGAAACATGTCGAATCTTCTAATAACACTGAGCTCCCAGCCTACTGTCCAACACAGGCATACCAATAACTCTATATGGATGAAGCACCTTCATACGCATCGTGGTCGAGCATTTTCCTAATTCAATCCAAGACAACTTCTATATAAACTTCATCAAATTATATGCAATTATTCAGCAAAATTTCATCAAAAAGCCCAGTCAAATGCACGGACAGCTTATAGATAAATCAATCCAAAAAAAATGAGTTCCCAAAAAAAAAAAAAAAAGTACCTGTTGGATGACCCTGCGCTTGTAGTGCCCGGCGTCGAGATCGCCGAAGCTGATGATGCGCCTGATGTTGTTCTGCATGTTGCGGACGAGCTGGAACTGGACGTCGGCTATGAGGAGGGCCCGGTAGATCTCGCTGAGGCACTCGTTCAGAACCTTCTCGTCTATGATCGTCGCATTGCGCATCCGCTGCATCGCGCGGGTTATGGTCCCGCCTAACTGTGCCAACACCATCTTCGCTCGCGCAGCCGACGAAGGAGACGAACACGAAGCCGATGGCGATGAAGAATCTGAGACTCCAGGGCCAAGGATTCGACGGAGGAACGGCGATCGAGAGTTTCTGGTCTTTCACGTATTCCTTTCCAGATTTAAAACGGGAGTGTGATTTGAATCCTAAACTGTTTTTCGGATAGTGCAATCAACGTATCATTAACAATCAAATCTTTCCATTTAAATTCATTTCACTTGACTATTCTGACTTTTTTTCTTATTAGTTTTTCTCTATACTACGTAACATGGACGTAGATAAAACATGAAAAAACGAGTCAAAAAATTTACGTTTTGATTAGAATCTAATTTTTTTAAAATTTAGTTAGTATTTAAATTAAGTTTTTTTAATCAACTATTTAAATTAATTTAAAGAATTTAAAATTAAAGACAAAAGATGAGGACCGTAAACCAGGCGGTGAGGGTACAACGAGGGTCGGTCGGGATCACCGGCCCTGAATAGTGGCTTAGAGTTTGTGATCTTTCACATATTTCTTTCTAGGGCTAGAGGATGAGGAGGACGACGAAATTAAGATAATTATTATCTTCGGAGAATAATAAGATAATAATTATTGGAAAATAAGATAGAGGAAATTCGGAGAATATCTTCTCTACGGGCTGCGTTTTGGGCTCAAGTCGGAATGAATCGAAGGCTCGATATATAATTTGGGCATATCGTATTCGCGGACCGAAGCAAACTTGCATGGGCACGAAGAAAGCAAAACCAACTATGGATTCAAATTCTTATCCCTTGGATTTGGTTCGAATAAAGTGTTCATTCGAGCGAGAAATTTATCATTAGCCGATATCAAGGGCAACATAATCGAAACTTGCATGTTAAAAGAACGAGAATGTTGGCTCAAATCCTCGAATTGCAAATTCATAAAAGACGGGCGCTTTCCAACTTATGAACTTCAAGCGATGGAACGGATCGACATAGAAGGCAAAGATTGATGCAAGGAATTCTTGCACGTGCCCTCGCGCTCTCGAGGGACTTATAAGCAGCATGGATTTTTCGATGTATGCTCATAATCGATAGATTTTTGGCAAAGCCGTAGCTAGTTAAGATGGATTTTTCGATGTGTGCTCATAACTGATTGATAATACAAGATTTGTATTAAACGCCAAAAATTTTAGGAAAAATCATTTAACCCTATGTCTACATTTTTTTAAGTTAGAATAGATTCAAAAGGGTTTTATTTATTGCTTGTGATCCATTAGATAGTTTCGACCAAAAAAAAATCCATTAGAAAGTCATGGCATCCCTAGTGCAGCCCTAATATATAACGTGTCCTCAACACATGTCGGAAATTTCTATTTTTAGAAATGCCATGTTATTGTGTAGTATTGTTTGTCGTGTGTTGGTATTGATACTCCTTAGGGGAGAGGGTGCCACGATAGAGAACACACGGCCATGGCAGGGAAAGCTTGAACAGGTGATGACCGCAGATTCTAAAGGAAGAAATAGGCCATGCAATAACAAGTTGAGCCGTTGCCGAGCTACTCCACCTCCGTCCGGCCGTGTGTATAAGACCCTCCCGAGCCAGTCCATTGGTTCGCAAACCCAATTCGAATTAGGAATGTGAATTTCGCAAGATAAGGTAAAATCCTGACTTTTTTCATAATTAGAATATTTACATGCCTACTTTGAGCATATTGCATCATCTCTAAGCTCATAGATAGAACATTTAATCAGGCAGGGGATTTAAATCCGACAGGTTGATCTGTAAGATTACAAATTATAAATGGGATTTAAATATTGCGATATCTTTAGTTATCCACTTTCCAATTTTGAAGCATTTTATCTTTAGAATATTTGATCGCACGATTGAAAATTTTAAAAGATATTTCAAGTAGATAAATTTCCATATAGGTTTAGATTGCATGCCATATAGGATAGATTACATATTCAATTTACATTCCTGGATTAGAGCATTCTTGATAATATTTGCATGTTAAATTAAATCTTAGAATCATTTAGATTAGATTGCATTCTAGGATAGAATTTGCATGATCAAATAGATTTTTATGTCTAAAAATAAATTTTTGACAAAATTCAAACCCTAAAATATGCAAGATAATTATCTTTAGGTATAGTTTCATTTAGGATCATAATTAATTTCGAAAATAACAAAAAAAATGTCATCATGTATACATGTCGTATTTGCTACGTCATTTAAGTATGTCATTTAGAGTCGCATCTTAAGTTAATTAATTCATCATGTAGATTGCATGTTAGGATTAATTTAATTACATGTCATATAGAGTTAGTCATATAGTTAATTGAATTCATCCCATGTTAGGTGAGCAAACATTTGTGCGACATTAGTTTTTATATGCCTTCTTAGGTTAGATGGCATTCATTTATATAATTGCATTTAGATTAAATTCATGCATTGCATGTAGATTAGATTTCATTTAAAAAGTGAAAATCCAAAAAGAGAGAATATTGCTTGGCGCATGCTCCCTACTTACTTCGAATGTTGAATGTTCATTTAATTGATTGCACATCCGCATAATAATCTATGTTAGTGACTTAGGTTAAAATCAACTAAAGTTGCTAGATGAAATGTTTTTATGAAATAAAATAATACCGAAAAGGCGTTAGAGTAATCTAACGTAACCAAGTCCCCGGACTCATAATCTCCGGTTCATAAAAATAAAATAGTTTTCTCCTACTATTTTATTTAGGTTTCTAATTAACTTACTTAATGGTGACTCCTATTGAATAGTCTTTACGAAATTGAACCCAAGTTGCAATTTGATAGAGTTTGGAAGAACTCGAACTAAGTTAATTAATTTAATTAACTTAGTAATCCATTAGTCTAACTATGATTTTTAGGTCGCGACACCACAAAGAAGGGCAAAACCCATAAGGATGGCAATGATGTACTAAATGTCTTGGTTTGAATCAATTTGAGTCAAAGGTCTCTCTAGTTTGCGGATCTTAACGTATGCCGTTCACGTTGAGTTTATGTGTTCAAAGCAACAAAAAAAATACTGAAAATAAAAGGAAAGGACAACTTGAATAATGTGAAAGAATATGTCAAAAGTTCAATCTTAAGCTAATAGATAGAAAGAAATTCCATATATACAAAGAGTATATTAATCACGTAAACAAGGTGAGGATACTTTCAAAACCCTTCTCCCGTGCAAGACAACCTCTCTCTCTCTCTCTCTCTCTCTCTCTCTCTGCCAGGTCAAGACAACACATGAGGGACTGCACATTCAAAATAAACTCAGCAAATTTTGCTCTAATATCATGTTAGAACATTCAACCGCAAAAAGGTGGATAGAAGCCACATGTAGGGGAAAAAACATATAAACCTTGAAGACGAGCAATGTGGAATAGTGTAACATTACGATTTGTTCAATGGGCAATATCATCAAAAGCTTGATGCATCTGCCTGTCTTCTCGCAATATATAAGCAGAAAATGGTAATGAAGATGGATTATAAGGGCTAAGCATGGATTATAGATGTTTGTCTTCTTCTTTCGGAATCAGCTCTTTAAGGTTAGGAGCCAAAACAAATACGTCCCGAGTGAGCTTACTTATGCTGGTAGGATTAAGTACAAGGCAGAATCTTGAGTGCAGAACCTTTGCATGCTCTTTCTATATGTAAGAGACTTATATCATAATCTGCTCAATTGCTCAAGCGAAGTAACGCTGTTCAAATTCTCAACCACGCACATGATGATCGCTATATATGAGCAGGAGGATGTTTACTTCATAAACACCCGCAGCTTAGGGCCTGTTGATAACGTTTCCGTTCCAAAAAAGTGATTTTGATTAGAATCAATTTTTTTATTCTATTCCTTGGATGAGTTTTAGAAAATCAAAACGCGTTTGATAACTGCATAAATTTCTATTCCCGAAACATAAACGCATTTGGTAACTACATAAAATTTCTGTTCTGGGAAATAATTTATCTTCCCAATTTGTCATTTAAATCAAATAATTACATAATCACATTTAATACCATGCGGATGATCACCGATGTAGCATGGCACTCCAACAACAAATCAGGTAAAGCCTAGGAACAATCGAAAGGCAAAATCATCAAAAACAGGATTGGCCAATTGAATATTTTTTTTTTGGAATTTTCGAGATGTTTTTTAATGATTTGCCCATGAGGGGCAAAATCGTTATTTGGGAGAAATCGAAAGGAAAAATTGTCAAAAATAAGATTAGCCAGTTGAAATGACCCATCTCCTTTTTTTTTTTTTTTTTGAAATTTTTGGAATTTTTTTCTGGTTTTTTTAGATTTTTTATGAATTTTTCATTTTCTGGATTTTTTAATCATTTTCTATTTTTTTTATTAATTTAACAAATTTTTATTGAAAAAATTATCTGAACCGGGTTGGGTTGACCCGGCCCGCGCCTTTACGGTTGCGGGCACCCGACAAAAGTGAAAGAAGAATATCATTACCTGTTTGACTCTCAAAAGTGTTTTTTTTTTTTAAGAAACTACTTTTTTTTTCTTATTTTTGGTCAAAAGTGTTCCCAAGAGCAGAATCAGAATCATTTGCATTACTAAACATGTTTATAATTCTTTTTTTTTTTTCGGGAAACAGAAACATTACCAAATAGACCCTTGATATCTCGAAAAACTCACGGGAGGTTCCAAGCTACCTACGAGAATCCCGAGATCGATATCTTTGTCTTCAAACTTTTTTATGAAAGGATGACTCTGAAATGACAGATGGAATTCATTGTCAAATAACCATCAGGCAGAATGTCAGATCTCAAACAGTTTACAATCACATATCACTTACCAAAAGGCCCAAAGATGAAGATCTTTGTTGAGGCTCCTTTTGTATGCTGAGAACCGCAGAGGAAAGTGCATGTCAAAAGACAATATTGAGTTCTGATTCTACAAGCAGAAGATGAGGAGAAAGTCGAGGAAAGTATCGTGATTCATCTTTTGCATTCATTTTGGCTCATGCCCAGCCCCCACAAGCACTATCGGTTGGATAGATCCGATTTATACAGAAAAAGCAGAGTGGAGAGTTGAAACAATAGCTCGATCTTTTTATTGAGTCGAAGCTAACTTGTTTCTTTAGGGTTAAGGTAATTCATTATGCCACTCCACTTCAAAGAGGATCATGCAATTGTCTCAGAGAAGCACCAAATGCTTTCCAGACGTTTTTTTTTTTTTTTTAATTCTGATTTTTTTTTTTCGCACGGATAAACAGACAATGAACCAAAACCAAACAGTGCCTCAATCCATAAAGATCACAAATTTGAAGAGATCAAACACCAGTTTTGAGGGATGCAGATAGCTTGCTGTCAATCCAGTCGGAGGCAAAGAATGTGCTAGATAGAGTTTATATTGCAGAGGACTTATTCCAACATTAAAATCCCAAGAGCATGAATTATGAAAATCCCAGAAAGGTAAGGCACAAGCTTGGCTACATGTGAAGGCAAAAATGAGGATACAAGGCAATTACGGCAAACAAGTAATGAGTCTTTAGTCCTTACCAGGAAGGTACAAATGAGCAGAACTCTGGGGAAAACTGATCTGGCGGAGCAGAAGGCGGTGGACTTTCGACAATTGCCTCCAAAAGCTCATAAAAGCTTGGCCAGCCTTGCTGATCTTCGGATTGCATGTAAGGAAAGCGTCCTATAGCACATTCAAGCACTACCATACCCAAACTCCAGATATCACTGCTGTAGTCATATGTGCTTCCGCTAATTCTCTCAGGCTAGAAGTAATAATGTCAGTTAGTTTAACTTATACATATCATTTCTATGCAAAATGCCTGTTCTATGTGCCAACACATGAAGGTAGCTCAACAGTAGAGGTACCCACATACCGACATATAATTGTAAGTTCCAACAAATGTCTCTCGTTGACCCATTGAGCTTTCCAGCATTGCACTGGCACCAAAATCAGTAATCTTCATTTCACCTCTGTGGGTCTCCAGCAGATTGGATGGTTTTATATCCCTGTGTATTACATGTCTTTCATTGTGCAAATAAACCAGACCTTGTAACACCTGAACACAAATAATCAGCCTTTGGTATTTTACTAGCTTCATTGAAACTCTTCATGTTTTACTGGAAATTTTTATCTGAGAACTCAATACCTACTTACAGACCACTGCTAAATATGGTTCTAGGATAGTCTTAACTTGTCTTATCACGTCAGCCAAGGATCCACGGTCCATGTACTCTAACACACCAAGGAGAAAGCTCCATTGTGGTAGAACGAGTGGTAGCAAATCACTGCCTGTGGACATTGAGAAGCTTGATTGATCTTTAGCCCTTGTACAATCTGTTTACGGATCTTTTCTTGTATATTCATCAGGATGACCTACAAGTCCGAAATACACCTCCGATCAATCAAAGACTAGACACATCCGTGCAAGAGACTCAGTAGAAAAATTGTAACCGGATGCCATAGGTATATTCAGCGTGAAACTCTACCCAACACAGAGAGAAATTATAGAAGCAAATGCAGAAACACGGTTCGCTTAGCAAAACATTCTGTGATTTGGATTTCAAAAGAATAGAATAACATCTAAGCCGCTTGTATACGGATAGTTTATACAGGAATACCACTGCTATTCGAGCTTGTTGATAGTGATCACTTTCCGTTTAAGAAACTGATCTTAGTCTAACCATGAACAGTCAACCTATGAGGTTTGGTGGTGGTGTGACACAGTTGCGAGATCAATATACAAATCATGAATGGAAATCTTGGGTCTAAACGTGCATTGAACTAAATCATAAGATCCAGTGAAGTCCTAATATCATGTTCCTTAATATTGACATGTATATATTAAGCAAATTATATTGCAAAATTTGGTGTTTTGGGAGATGGAAATTGTCTTGTTACTAGTTTGAAATGCTCTAATAACTTCAAATGGACAATACGGACATCCACGTTAAAAGTATTGCTATCACGTACTTCTTCTAATAAAATTGTGCCGGTAATAAAAGTAATTGACATACGAATATCATGATGCTAGATAGCAAACTCTTCGCCTTAATTGTGGTAGAACAACTAAATTTTGATTTACATAATAGACTAAGGATCAAATTATTATTTCAGCAAGTAAATCGTGATTATTAGAAAAATTCATTTGTATTAGAGATATATAAATGCAAAATCGATAAATCTGCATACAATTCACAGTTCTACAGATTTCTGTTCCTTTGAGAGAGAGAGAGATGTTGCTTGAGTCTCAAACTGGACAATACTCTAATCATGTAAAAAGCTGATAAATAGATTTTATTTGCTATGTTGTGCAAAATGCAGAAAGGATGCTCCTATTGTTTGTTGGCCCTGGAATATATCCTCCTTTCCAATGCTACTCCTGCCTTGATCACATCGGAAATTTGTTGATGGAAAAGCGATACTCAGAAAAGAATTACTTGCACAAGGGATTTCTTTTCAGATTGCATCGAAGATAAATTGTAGACCAGATGCAACGTAGGATAAGATCAAATAAGAAATCCTTCTGGGCAACAGAGAAGCCTTTCATGTTATTATTATTACCTTAAGAGCAAATAGCTTTCCAACCCATTTATGGCGAACAAGTTGTACCATGCCACCATTTCCCTTTCCTATGACTTTGATAGTCTCAAGGTCTTCCAATGAGAAGTCAAGATCAAGTTCCTTACCATTGGAAGGCTGTCCATGTGGAAAAAGAAAAGCAAATCTCATGAGCTCAAACTGGAACAAATTAAGAAAGAAGTGCTATGAAATCAAACAGATAGTTATGTCAACGATGATCGCCAATAGCAACAACGACAAAGGGAATTAAATGCAAGAATCAAAACCAACTTCATAGGAAGTTCAAGTGGACAAGGAGCTGACTTCTAATTCGCTGAATTTCTAATAGAGAAACACCATCCTCACTATAAAACATTTATGCTGATGTCTTCTACCGGCATTGGCAAAGTTTACACTGCTTAATAGAGCTCCAATGCTATATCTAAAAGTCAAGTAATCCGAAAAGTTACTCCAAGCAGAGAACAGTGGTACAAAGGAAACTATATGTGGTGAAGTATGCAGAGAATAACAGTGGGAACAGGTAAATCTGATGTAACATATAAGAGAACTTTATGACATCTTGGAATCCAAAAATTCAGAGCAAAACAATTAGGCAACTCATGACTTCTTTTTTGTGCACTTATCTAATTGCTCTCGTGTAGACACAGATCTAACATCGTATCGCACACAAATTGAGCAGCATCAATCCATGATACATTTGAGCAGCATCAAACCGACTAGGTGAAATCAGCTTTCCCCCAAAAACTCCACAATCCTGCCAAGTGACCAATCTTATAGCAACGTAATGTTAAAGCAGACTTACACGAGACTCTTTTTCTTCAGATATGAGCAGCAAACCTTTATGATTTAATAGCAAATCGCTATCATGGAACGTGCCACTTGCAGTCCTGCATTACATTCCGTTCTTTAGATTATCCACAAGTCAAACAAACTTTATATGACTAGATCGGTACATTTTGAAGAAAACTTCAGCTGCTAAGTTAACTATGGATATAAAGTTGCACATCAACTACAATAAATCAAGTGGTTGAATCAAGATGCTGCCTCAATCTCAATTTATCACCAAGTAAAAGGCTCCAAAGGTAACTTTATTCGCGCAATGCCTCAATTGCATGTTCTTATTTGTTTCTCAGGCATTTCCACTAAACCAAAGTGGAATATTCTTCAAGCAACAACTACAGTACCCAATCCTAAGGGCTACTGCTGCCGGAAATTCAGAATTTTGATCCACATCTCGTCTTCTCCTCCTATTTTCAGCTGCATGGAAAACTAATCTCAGTTGGAAACCACCAATCTCGTCGTTTTCTCAGTGATCCCCTGCTTAGCCGCCGCAGAGAACTGAACGGCCGCGGGAGAAACCGAAATCGAGGTCAATTTCGAGGCAATCGAAGCTGGCGAAGTCCAATCCGACGCCTAAACGAACAGTTCACGAGCTGAACGGACAAATCGCGCTGCGCGACGATGCTTAAGCAGGGAGTGGAGCTTACAAGAAGGAGGCCATCGGGGCGTCCTGGACGGGGACCGAGAGCTTGAGTGGCTTCAGCGGCTTCGTGCTCCTCATCGTCTTCATGATTGTTAGGGTTCGTCAGAAGCTCAGAATGGCTCGCGATGCTTTACTGGCGGAGAGAGAGAGAGAGGGGAGAGGGGGAATTGTTTAGTCTCTCTCTTGAAGGAGATGGTGACGAGAAGTCCGTTGGACGACCAAAATTCAAACCGGAATGGCCGCGCAGAATATGATAAAGACGGGAGAATATTTTGTCCAATTATTTTTGAAATTTCGACCAAAAAAATCATTTTTGAAACTGGAAATATCATTATATTCACTGTACTTTCAATTTTTTTATTGCAAATAATTGAAATTATATCAACACCGACTAGTTCCTACCTCACCCTGTCTGCCCAATTTAGCGAGCACGGAATTAGCTTGATCAATAATTTGTCACTTGCAAATATTTCGTAATTCTAAAAAGAAAATGTCATGTATAAACAAATTAGGCTTTATTCACATATATTGGCCAAAAAATATATGTACCGGCTTTATTTAAATAGATCATAATAAAGAAAAATTTATAGTTATTCTTATATGCTTGTAGTAGTTAAGAAATGAAATTTAACTTGTGAATTAAAAATAACATATATTTAATTTTCCACGCTACAATGTCTATAGCGATTTCCATATATCCTAACAAAAAAGAATATATTGCGGGCTCAATCAATTGATAATTTCCCGTAATTTTATTTGTGTCATACTTAATTATTTTCTTTAAAAAGATCGAGCAATATTTTGGGTTGTGGCGGAAATTCTTTTCTTTTCTTTTCTTTTTGTCGGAGGTTGTGGCGGAATTGGTTAACCAGTATTTTATTTTATTTTATTTTATTTCTTTGAAAAATTCGAGACATAAATACAAATTGCTTTTTCTCTTTCCGAAGTTATAACACATCTCAGCGCTCTCTCTCCCTCTCTCTCTCTCTCTGGGAATTCTCTTGCGACTCTGCTCCGGTCTCTGCCTCGTCGAAATCAAGTTGAAGGCTTCGAGATCACGTCGTCGCAGGTAAGCTCCTCAAAGGGTCTTCATCTACCGATGAATTCCAAATTTAAACCCCCCCGGCTGATGGATTAGATTTCGCGTTTCCTTTTTGTTGGCGAAATTACTGCTGAATCAAAGCTTTAGCGATTGGATTTTCTCCTCGCTTCTAGCTCAAACAGTTTCAAATTGGACCCATTATTCATAGTTTGAGTGATTTGAGATGTTCGCTGTTCAGTCGCCCTCGCGCGTGAAACCGTAGAGCGAGAACACCGGCGCATTCGTACTGGGGTTCCGCTGATTGTGCTCTTTGTTTTTGTTGATGCTGTTCGTGATTTGGTTGGCAATGCTGTTGGTGTATAGCAATGTGGAAAGTATCGTTTCCGCTGAATGAGATTTTTGTTTACGAGTGGTACGTAATGGGTCGGCTGGAGTTTTGGGAGTGATTCATAGGGAATCTGAATGCACCCGCGAAGTGACGAAGGGTCGGCTTGAATAGGATGAAACCAACCTACATGAGCCACAGATAGTGTTTAGAACATTGTGAATCAATCGGTCCATCGTGATATCAACAGGTCTTCCATCTTGCAAATATGGCGTATATTGGAACTTCAAAAGCAGGGGAAAGAAGTGACATATAATGAAAAATGACTCGAATGCAAGCTCCTATGGAATTGTTTTCGGGTTTGGCGCTGGTGCACTAGTGACTGTGCAGAGAGCTTTCCTAACTACACCAGAGGGGAGATTATTGCCAGTGGATTTCTTATGTAAATGGGGGATTTTCCCAGGGCAAAGTGGGGTGAAAAAGGGGGAAAAAATCAAATGCTCTTCCTTTGCATGTTCCAGGAACCCAGTAAAGTTTCCTTTGAGATAACCAGTGTGAATGTTTACAGCTTCGTTGTGCTACTATCAAGGATTTTGCATATCTTTATTACATGTTGTGTGCTGCACAAGTAAACCACAGTCGTTTTTGTTTTTGTTGGTTTTGCAGAAAACGAGGATGAAAGTCAAGCTCTTGAGTATCCTTCGCATAATGCCTGGCTGCACTTCTTGCTGTCCAGTATATTCATAGACTGGCCAATTAAGGTTTTTTTTTTTAATAATGAGATGAATAAACAGTCCAGTAATGAAAGCTACGTTAGTGTTTCTTCGTGCCGTTGAACTGTCATTCAATTCTCTGTGCTGTCTGACTAATGTTTGATCTATATGTAGCTGTTTCCTGGATATTGTATTTGTGTACTCTTTAAACCTTCCACTACCGATTACTAATACATCTCTCATTCTCTCCCTTTTAATGGGTTAATGGTCATCATTCCTTTTAATATCTCCTTTTCCTTTGCCCCATAAGTATCAAAATCAGTTGTTGTCATTTTCTTATCCATGAAACAGCAAACTTATATAGGATCTGACTTATGACTTAGACGAGAGATATAATCTTTATTAGGTCCGATGCTCCTGAGTTTCTCTCTACTACTACCTTGTTCTCCTGCTATTACCCATTTGTTTTCTTCTCATTGCTTTTTTTTTAAGCCCGTTTATCTGTCTTCACTTATTTGCTTTCATTCTTTTCATAAAAAAGGAATTGCTGATATTCTTCATGTTATGATCCATTTTCAGGACAACACGAGGATTTGTAAAATGGTTATCTTCAATTTGCAGAAATTCATTACTCAAACACAGCGTGGACAATTCATGTGCATGTGTTGTGCAAACTCAAAGAAACACCTGCGCACGTGCTCACACACAAGAACAGACTCATGCACGTGTGCAGGCCACACACATACATAGAGAAATGCCGGTACAAAAGGAGGCCTGAATTTTGGATATATCTGCTTATCGTCCCCACATAGAACTTGCCACAGACAATGTTTAGATTCATTTTCACAGAAGCGTTTTGGAGACTAACATCATCTAGTAGCAAGTATCTGTTCCATTCTTTTGTTACAAATGTTCTACTTTGTGGAGACAGTTTTCCTTGACCTACTTCTTCCTGAATTCGTGCTGGTATTATTGAACAGAGTAAGTGCTCACTTTTAGCAGATAGCTGCATTAGGCATTTGCGTATCTGTAATAAAGAGGGAAGGACTTGTTCATATGTAGTGGCTCTGGAACCCTAATACTTTTATTTATCTGAACCACAGATGGCATGCTGTCGCTTCATGGACTTGGGATGCCCAGGATGAAACCTGTGGAATTTGTAGGATGGCCTTTGATGGCTGTTGTCCCGACTGTAAACTCCCTGGGGATGATTGTCCACTGAGTAAGTTTCTACCGTTCCTCACTCTGTTCTTAGTGAGGTATGACGTTGTAGCTGATATGGCCTCCGGAATATAGATGGAGATTTCCTGTATTTCTCCTCTGAGATGTCTGCACGTGAATCTGAAGTACTTCTACATAGTCAACAAGGATTCAATCTGGCCTAAATGCCCTGTGCTTTAGAAGCACTTTAAGCAAATAATAAAGAGTTGTTTTTTAACATATGGTCACTTCTCCTTTCTTCCCAATTTGCCCCTTCCCTCCCCCTCCTCGAAGCCACAAAAAAGAGGAAAAAGGAAAACAAAGATGCTTTCTAAGAATAGTTATAATGATTTCATATTGTGTGATTGTTCTGCAGTATGGGGTGCATGCAATCATGCTTTCCATCTTCATTGCATCTTGAAGTGGGTGAACTCACAGACTTCTCAAGCACATTGCCCCATGTGTCGGAGGGAATGGCAATTTAAAGAATGATGAGCCAGAACTCACAAATCCTCCCATCTTCATTGGATCTGGAAATGGGTGAATCCAGAGACTTTGCAAGTACGTTGCCCCATGAGTTAGGAGGAATGGCAATTTTAAAGGATTACAAGCCAAAGTGTATGATATCTTCCAACTCTTTCTCGTTTTATGCGCTCGAGTGTTTTTTAATGCACAGACAGGTATATGCCATTGATTTGTGAGGAATGATGTCACTTTGGAGAAATGTTCATATGGATGGCCAACATTAGTTGGTGTTTGGCCCTACCCACTAAGTAATGGCCTTATTGTATTGCATGTCTGATTTATAAGTGGGGTAACTAGTCCTTAAGTACTGTCTAAAGATTGCAGATGCGCATGTTATCTGTGCCTTGCAATAAACTTTAACTGTTCTGGTAAATCTGAGTTTGACCCTTTCTACCATCACCTTTTGCTGTCAGCTCGTTTCGTGCCTTAGACATTTTCTTTAAAGATGTGAGGACCTGTGCAATTTGCTGAGCCCTATACGTTCTAACCTATTGCACGGACATCTTCCTTGGGATCTCAAGTGTTCTCAAAACCGGGGAAAGGCGAGGTGGCTGTATCGGTCCAATTCAAAGCAGGCCTTGATGGTACCCAATTTTGATCGCGGACCATTTGCTCAAAAATGGTTTGGTCCATACATCATCATCTTCGATTGAACGCGATGCATGTCCATAGGCGTACAATATATGGCCTAGTTGCTTTCGCCTGAGGGTCGAAACGGTTCAATAGAGAACCAAATTTGGGTGTCCGGATATGGAAACTGTGTCCTTTGTCGGTATCACAAATCACTTAAGGGACCAAATTTGCTTTCAGTTTATGTTTCTCGTTGCGGATGAACAGTTTGTTTTGTTGGGACATGGACTCATTGTGAATGACCAGAGTTGACGTGGGCTTCAAGTAACTATATTAGTTGACAAACTTTGGCTATTCATGCGTCACCTCCTCACGTCTGTGTCCATTCTTCTGCTCTGCAATTTGTCTTCAATCGTCTCCTGAAGTTGGGAAATAAACCTCTCGACGTGTAGGCAACCGCCTCAATTTGAACAGAAGCCAATGGTTCTCTTTCTTTCCCCTGCCGTGGAAAGAATGCTCGACGTGTACGCAGCCACCTCAATTTGAACAGAGACTAATGGACTCTCTTTCCTTCATCCTTGGTCTCTCTCTCTCTCTCTCTCTCTCTCTCTCTCTCTCTTAAACCATAAGAGTAGAAATTTGCTTCGTCATTAAGCTCCAGATTTCAGCTGGGTTGGTCCATGGTGGGACAAGGGCACGAGGCAAAATGCCAAATGTTGATGCTTCAGTAGGTGCGTAGGTCCTACGCCTATTGTAGTACCATTAACAACTTTTCCAGAGAATCCCCGCATCTTCCTCTCTTGTTTTCACATTGGCTTTAGGAAAAAGCAAGAACTCTCTCACTTTTAACCCTATTGTGAGTATTGTGGTTTTGTTCCTATATTTCAATGTGGGGTAGACGATAGAGAAATATAAGATGGGGATTCAAATGAAATTTAGACTCTGAGTGTCGGTTTTGTCTTCTTGAAAAAAAGCAGGAAGATTGAAAGAAACAAGAGTGCGATTGAAAATGAAATTCCTATGCTTTCCGTCCTATATTTAATTTGTAGGTTTGTTATAATTAGGATCGTGACGGTCTCAAATGCAACTTTTTTTAATCAAATTTCATTGCCCAACATTCCAACCTAGGAGAAGGTTATGGCGAGTATTAGACCATGCAACGTCGAAATGGGGATAACGTGTCCTTTCTTCATTTCCAATGCTAACATTGATAGCATGTGGACCAGTTTGGGTGTGAACTACAAGAAATTGAGACTAATCAATGAATGAGTTCTTATGCTTATCACGGACGCAATTTCATTTTTTTTTCACATGGCATCGATCGCAATTCTTACATTTTTCAATTAATCCCTACATACGTATCTGGTTATTCACTGCCCCAAATTCTGAAGATGTTGATATTTGGGTGTTTTCAAAAGTAAAATTGATCTCTGCTATCTATTGAAATGCCAATTTATTTTTATGATTGAAAACATATTAAAGAAAAGGAAATTTTGAAATGCCATTCATGTTCAGAAATGCCCTTATTATCCTTATCTTCTACAGTAAAAAGCAGGAGTCGATTAATTAATTAAAGAAATGAGATTAAAAGTTACAACCAAAAGAAAAGAATAAAAGATACTGCCGACAATCGGATACAACCACGTCAACCAAACAGTGCCACGTCACTTTACACAAAGAAATTGAATCCACCAAATACAAACCGTTCACAACACCACGCTACTGGACAACTAATGACAAACAAGAAATACGAAGAGCATTCGAAAATCTGCGACCGTTGGATGGAGGACTCGCTAGCCTCCCCACGTGTCGCCACCTGTCAAACAAAAAAAAATAAAAAAAATAACAGTTAGAAAAAATCATATTTTTCCGTTTGGAAAATGCCTTAGCTCCTACGGATCCTTCGTGGTGCTTTTTTCATTTTTTTTTTAATATAATAGCGATGTGTACATTCAAAAGCCAGCCAAAAAAACAAACACGTGTCGAGGTAGTTGGTCTCGAAAGGCGACACGATCCGGACACGTGTCGTGATATGTAATATCTAGTTTTAAAAAAATAAAACTAAAGAGAGAGATTACTCGATCAAGTTCAGTTCTTGGTGATGGCATAGACGGCATAGATGATGCCAGGAATCCAGCCAAAGAGCGTGAGCACCAGACAGATCCAGAACTCCACCTGCACATACATACTCAAAATCAAATCCAAATTCAAATTCAAAAACCCTCCTTTCGACCCACATAAAACTGAAGAAACCCTGCTAAAAACCCAGAGCTCTCAACTTTGAGGCAGACTAGATGCTTTCCCCTCTAAATCGACAGCAAAATAAAGTGAGGGAGATGTGGGGAATATAAGATCAGAAGCGGGGATCATCACCTTGCAGCCAAACTTGAGGAAGACGCCGAGAGGAGGCAAGATGATGGCTAGGAGAATGTCGATGCAGTTCATCGTGTTCTCGTCCGCCATTTCTGCTCTCTTTCTTTCTTCCTCTGCTGTCTCTCCCTTTACCGAACGAAGAAAGGAGGAGCCGATTTGCTCTCTGCAAAAACCCTAATTGAACGAGCTTGGAAGAAATGGCAGAGCGAAGAAAATCGAAGAGGGCAGGAGAGATATGCGAGGGATGTTTCGCCAGTGAGGGTGGGCGAATCGAGACGAGATCGAGGGTCAAACTTATAGGCGGCCGAGTGCCACGTGGCGGCCTGCTAGGGCTTGGCCTTTCTTGGGCTTTGCTGCTTTTTTGGGTCCGTTTATTAATTTATTCTTCGGATGGATAAAATTTCGGCCTTTTTTTTTCTTTTTTAAATGATTCGGAAATACTTTTTTGTTTTTATTTTTATTTTTTATTTTTTGCTTTTGGTTTGCCCGAGAATCATGTACAGCTCAGGATCATGAATGTGATGAAGAAAAGATGTGACCGTGGTGAACCTAGGCCATCCCCCCCATGTGCATGGTTGGACCACATCATGTGATTTGGTTTCGCGTTCCAGATTTGCTATAATAATAAGGGAAAAAAACCACCAAAAACCCTAAACTATGCCATGCACATTTACCCTAAACTTTTTTTTGCGACATAAAAACCCCAAACTTTCACTCATGTGACACATTTACCCCAAACTTTTTCTTATGTCACCGAAAACCCTAAATTTATACCCATGTGACATATTTAACCCCCGAACTATTTTTTTGTGACATAAAAATCATAAACTTATATTTGTGTGTTTCATTTACCTCAAAACTTGGGATAAATATGTCATATGCTTACTAAGTTGGTTTTTTGGTCACAACACAACAAAAGTTTGGGGTAAATGTGTCGTAGGAGGACAAGTTTGAGAAATGTGTCACATGAGTGAAAGTTTGGGTTTTTATGTCACAAAAAAAAGTTTAGATGTAAATGTGTCACAACTGAAGGCATAGTTTAGGGTTTTTGGTGGATTTTTCCCTAATAATAATAATAAAGAAGTATGTTCTGATGATATTATGGTGTTTATGTTTTCATTAAATAGTAATCCCCATGATTTGTTCCCATACTATCTTCATTCGAGTCCAGAGGGAAATCCGATCAATTTTATTATTATTATTAATTTGATCGGGTTTCTTAGTGTGAGTAGGTTTCTTAATTTGAGCAGATTACTTGAAAAGGGTTCGTTTCGCAATGACAACAATCAATTATGCAAAGTGTGCTCTTGAGTTACATCCCGAGGAGATCACGGGTCTTTTGAAATCAATGAATCTTGTGGTGAGATCTTGTGAATCTTTTTGTGAGATTGAAAGAATGCTTTTCGCGATAAATTGTGAGTGATGAACAACGTGTGAGTTATTAAGCGGAATTAGAAGCTAGGAAATGCCGAGAACGTTTGGCTAGTTCAGGTCAATCCCTGCGCTGCTCTCCCATGAAGCAAGTCACACCAATCAAAGCACGCAAACTCAATGTCTGGTTTATTTCTTTTTTTTTTTTTTGTTAAATTGTTTATTTTTACAACAGCCATTAAGAGTAGTTGTCAAGTGCATTTTTTGAAAAATAAAATCGAGACCTGACCTTACTCGTGAACTAGACACGAATAGTTTTCAATCTCTCAGTTTCATGAAATTACATGCTTCCTATTGAAGTAAGTATGAATGACTAAGGTTCTATGATAAACAAGATCCTCATTTAAGATGAATAACTAACATGCCATGTATCCTCCACACTCTCACACATCTTACATTTTATTTAAAAAATTAATAATTGTCTGATGTCCTATATAATTCATATTCTCTCAATATGACATTATTCTAATATATTCCCCTTGGGAGAATAACTCAATCAGTCATAATCCTATTATAAAGATGCTAATTTAGTTATAATTTTTTAAAAATTTTGTCAATATGATCCAAAATCTTTGCGCGAAACTCCAATAAAAGCCTTCCAAAGAAACTATCGACGTGATGTCCAATCATCACCGATCATCCTATGTGACACAATAACGTGAACAACTTGCGAAACGCCATATCAATGATTTCCGCAGCTTGTGGCGGAAGGACTTCATGGAATTCCGCAAAAATCCTTAGGATTATATTGATAAAAAAAAAAAAAACAATAGGACGGAATGAATATCTATATAACATTTTTAGTACCGAATCGATAGTATTCCCTTTTCCCTTTGCATACGCATTCATTATTATTTATTACTCACTCCGAACAAAGTATGTAGATTACATTTATACAATATAATTTTCGTTGTTATCGAGACAATAATAAAAATTTTGTCGTCAGTTGCCCTTTAGCCTTGAGTACAATGTGGGGCCCATGTTGGGAACTCCGATGAGCTGCAACCTTGCTCTATTCGTCCGTTCATCGTGACCGTTTGGATCCTCGTCACGTCGTGTCCGAATGTAACCTTTTCTCCACAAGAGAAAATCCACGTGTAGATGATAAGAGAAGCATAAAGCGCCAGCTATGTTGAACATACAAAATCAGGGCTTTGAGCCTTGAGAGTCTTCGAGTTAGTTCAAGCATAACTCTTTGGAACCAAGGGAACCATTAAAGGAATTAATTGAATACTTTACGAGTATACTTTATCTCCTGCGTGCACATGTGAGGTACGACATAGAAGGAGGAGCATTCACATTCGACATACACAAAATTCGAAAGGAGCGGTCCGATCGATGTGTACTCCGATTAGTTAATTTAATATCCTGAGTTTCAGTTGAAATCGGATCGAATTAGATGAAACCAGATCTCTTCTCCCTCTCATCTTCGGCATGCATCGGTCTTCATCACGAATATCGCAAAACGAGGCATTTCGAGTCTTCGACCCGTGATGTCGATAGAATCTGACAGGCTAAAAATACCGACACGGCATAAAAGTTGCGCAACATCCATCTCGACTTAATCGGATATTGAGAATCCTTGCAGAGCACCGGTTGTACGGCATCGATGCCGTACCCTAAATCGGGAAGCTCATTTTTTTATCCTTTTACGGGGTTTCGATCCTCTCGTTGCCTATTCTCGTCGAGTTTGGGGGCGGACTTGAAAACTATGTGACATTGATAGGATTATAGGGAGGGACGGTCATCGTGGAACCCAACCGGTCCCAACTTTGTCGATTGCCTGATTTTGTTCTCAAATAATCCAACTCCATCGGAGTCACTATAGGCTGAATTATGTAATAATTTGTATTTTTCAAATTACTCTTAAATTTATTGACTTTTATTTAATTTACTCATACCCAAAAAAAATTCAACCAATTTCTCTCCCCCCCTCTCTCTCAAAGAAAACAACTATCCAAAGTAAAATCATATGTAGGAAGCACGACACTCTCTGGAGGTAGGGGTCTTCATGTCGTGTCGTGTCCGATACTTTCTTTGACATGGGATCGACACGTAATCAGCACTATAAACACGCTGGCCGACACGCGAGTTCGGTGTTCGGCGTACGCACAATATCAATTTTAAGCATTTTTAATAAATTAAGGTCACAAATGTAAATTCATTAAAAATATAAATACTTAAGTCATATATCTTTGCCACCAAAAAATTAATATACCTAGTAAGAAAAAAATTAATTGTGACTGATATTTTTATACATATAATCGGCATGACGTATGGTGTATACTTTGTGCATGATGCTTGGACAACGGTCTGGACGGTGGGATATAACCGACGGCTCAAACGTAGGGGACGTGATCGAGCACATGACCACAAAATCTTCTTCCATACGTTCTTCGTTCTGTCGTCCCAAAACACGCATAAATTTATGAAATTATTATTTTAACCGGACACGAAGGCAGTTGTCACCAACCGGACCTCCCCACGTGCGCCAGATATGTCGCGTGGAATTTGTTTTTCCCTTTTTTTTCTAAGCAAGGGAAAAAAGACACGTGGCAGCATGGAAAAAGTGTGATTAGATACTAGATAGCTGTTCAAGACACTAATTGATAGATAAATTGATTAATTAATCATCCAGACAGCTCCACGATGCTGGCGCATATTTTATTAATTATGGTGCAATCATTGTAATGAAAGTTGATTTTATTTGTTTAGGATGAGGTGGGGATGCGTAAAGAGATTGTTTCATCGTGGGTCTTTTTCGAGCTTTTGCAGAGCTAATACGGAGCTAATTAATCAATGAACTAATTAATCTCGGAATGCCGATTTTATTCGTTCAGGATGAGGTGGTGATGCAAAAGAGACTCTTTCGTATTGGTCGTTTTCGAGCTTTTCCAAAGCTAATTTGAAGCTAATTTGAAGCTAATTAATTAATTAAATTCGAATGTGAAAATTCATTTGTTTAGGATGAGGTGGTGATGCAAAAGGGGCTATTTCATATTGGTCTTTCTCTAGCTTTTGCGAAGCTAATTTGGAGCTAATTACTTAGTTAATGGATAGTGGAATGTCGATTTTATTTGTTAAGGATGAGATGGCGATGCAAATGAGACTATTTCATATCGGGTCCAGTTCAAGCTTTGGTAAAGCTAATTTGGAGAAATTAATTCAACTAATCAATCAAAATTTTGGAATTTCAAAGGATTTTTTTGTTTTGTTTGGGATGAGGTGAAATCATAGCCTCAGTCGTCCAGCCCGGCCGGGTCGGGCCTAGCTTCCAGTGACAAAGATTTACCGGGCCGAGCACAAAATCTACCACTACAATACGATTTGCAAGCTCAAAAGTTCACTGAATGGGATCGAACAGGTTCACCGAGCGGACTGGGCTTGGGTAAGTCTTGCGTGAATCTTTGGCTTCAATTTGGGGCTTATCTTGTACCCAAACTAATCTGTACCCCATGACAAAGAGATGTTTGGTCCCATATCGGGTTTCGCACGTTCGGCCCAGGAGAAGTTCCCAAGGTCCGGTCGATCGAGCCGGGTCGAACCAACACCAATTCGTTACTCGAGTCGAGCCTCGACTCGAACGGGTTCGATCGCCGAAGCCGTGCGCAGTTTAAGATTGGTCTTCTCCTCGATCTCGACCTAATCGCTCGGGACACGAGCATCATGTTCCGAAGAAATTTGGAGTCGGATTCTTTTTCATTGTGTTCGATGTTCGCTGATTGTTTTATTATCGCAGGCAGCCGTATAAGTTCAGATTTACGTTGTTTTCCCGGATGATTTAGAGCATATTTTTCTAGGACATAATCGATTATATCGCCCATAAAAATGAATGAATGTAAATTATTTTCAATGTTCGCAAAATATAAAGACATAAATCGTTATCCATAGTGGAATTTTTTTTATTGATCTAATTATAGATGAGCCGCCGTTTTTAGGGAAATGTTTTCGTGAAACAAAACAGAGCCTTGATGTGCAAACTTGCACGAGGACACGAGCATGAAAACTAGGATCGGTTCTGAACCTATGTAGGAATGCCAATTTAGGAATCAACTGTTCAATTTCGACAATCCTATCTAGTTTTGTCGGTCAATTTGCATATGAAAATGCTGAAGCGGCGCTCCAGTTATCGCCCACCGTCCGAGGTGAAAAAAACTCCCGTTCGTCCCCGGCCTCGTGTGTTTCCTCACGACTCACGAGGTTCTCATCCTTGAACTTGGGCTTATAGATCGACTCCCCCGCCGGTCCCCTTGCCGGAGGTGAAGCCGCCCGGCTCGGCACATGAACCTCGTGATCACGCGGTGGAACATCGACCCCTTGAGGTAGAGCGGCTTCCTATTGCGGCCGACGCCGTTCTCACCGGTGTAGAGCAGCAGGAAGTTCGCGGCGGTGCGCGGGCAGTGTCCGTGAAGAAAACTATTATAAGGAAACACACGAAATCTGCACCGAAAATTTGAAAGAGAAAAAAGAAATAAAATAAAAAGGGAGATTCGACGAATTTTGTCTAATTACTCTTGAAACGAGAACTGTCATTAATCATTATAATCACCGTATTTACATCTTTTTATCGAAAATAATTGAAATTTTATCAACAACGCCTATAACTTGTGCAGTCGGCCCGATATATTAAGTACGGAATTAGCTTAATCGAACTTCGGATTAAATAGTTAAATTTCTTTGAAGCCTCCGGGCTACTAACTAAAAGTGTGTGCACCTCCTGAGTTAGCAAGATCGTGGGAAAAAGAGTGTGATTAATTAAGCCATAAAAGAGACAGTAGTTGATCAGCTCCGTCACACATACCATTGCAGACACTTCGAAGGTAAAAGGATTGTCACCAAGAAATTCGAACACCCAAAATCCCTTGCTATCCGCATGATTCTTGATTCATTCATCATCATCTTTGGATTTGAACCGTCTAGCCCTAGAGCAAATCGAACTTGTTTAATCAGGCAAGGATTTGAATTTAAAGCCATCCCGCAGCCATAAGACAGAATAATGAACAGCTAAAATATGTATTACAGCATGACTTGCCTTCGTCTGTTATCGAGTCCACCATGGCCATGTATCTTTTCATCTTCGCCTGGATTTCTTTCTCTTGGCCCCCATATCATGGAGATAAACTTGATTCAAGAGAACCATTAGCCTAGATCATGGACTGATCTTGCTTGTACATTGTCATGCATGCATGCATGCATGCAAGCTGAGTATTCACTTCGCACGAATCTCAAAATAAAAGCATGGGATGATAGGATAAAGCGTCATATCCAATGATGGAAGAAATACAGACCGGACCTGTTGGATCCATGTTAACAATGTTCTCATAATGTTCATACACAATTCTCGAGGTAAGGTTCCCTTCAAAAAGCATTTGTAGAAACGTAGAAACTCAGGCTGTTGATCTTTAGTCACCACTACATGCATGGAATAACATTAACTAAGAAAGAACAACTAAAACGAGCAAAATCACAACGAAAATCCGCCTCAAAGTCGTGGGTCTGAGCTGTTTTGAAGAATTAGGCTTGAACCCAGGCTAGGTAAACTTGTTGCTTGCCCTGATTCAAGCCCCGAAACTTCACACAAGCACACCATACAAGAAAAACCACTCAAACGAAATGAAAGTACGTAAACATTCAACGTTTCGGGGAAATGAACTCACGCATCACAAACGCATCATGAAATAGCCTACATGTAAGACCCATACTCAGAAAACGCAGACTTGGCTTCTCGCGAAGGGTCAAAACACCCACCTATTCGAATCTCACGGGGATGAAAGACAGCGAGAAAAGACAGTGGGAAATGGTCCTTTAGGTCTTTCAAGCTCTCTTTCGCTCTAAAACTCAATGGTCTCACCAAACGAACTCCCCATTTTCCTTCGCGACCAGCTTTTTATGGGTTTTCTCACTTGATTTTTTCTTTGTTTTCTCGAAAACCAGCCCCCTCCCTCTCTCTCATTTGTGTTTCTTGAACCAAGAAGGGATTTTTTGGAGTGGTGTCCTTCTTGAGAGCTAGTGGCCCTATCCTAGGGCCTTTATAGGCTTATTAGGGCACCCTAGGGTTTTCATGAAAGCCCTAAGATCGATCTAATGGCTTAAATTCACTTTTGCTAACCATAAAGGATTTTGGTTGGCCCATGACCTATGATGTGTCATTTAGGATTGCCATGATTTTTTTGGCTCAATTATATCATCAATTCTTATGATTTTGGGGAAAACTATGATGCTAATTGATTTTTAGAGAAAAAAAAGTGACCAAAAATGAAATTTAAATTAAAATAATATTATTGACTATTTTTTCAGATTTTTCTAAGCTCATTTGGTATTGTTCTAAATATTTGGTCATTTTTAAATGAAAAGAAATTTCGAAAGTACCGAAAAATATTTTTTTGGTCAAAATTAGTTCTTTAGGCTCAGACAAGAGTTTCAAAGTTGATTTTTAAATTTTATGAATTTTTTTAAATTTAAATATTTTTCTAAAAATAACAGTCAGTTTATGGAAATAGCCGATTTGAGATTTTCTCCTCTTACTTATTATCGGGTTTTATAATATTCTATTAATCTGTTAAATAGAGAAGTAATTCATAATCATCCGGTTAGGATCGAGGGGCATGATATTAACACTCAACTCAAACAAACTATTCAAGATCAAATCAACAAAGGGAAGATACATGTTGGAAATGATGAGGCATCTACGAGCGAACGGTTAGGCAAGACTACGGTGGTGGGTAAACATCCGGTCAAAAGATTTAGGATTAAATTAACACTATTAAAAGGTTTAGGACTAAATTAAAAATAGATTTATGATTTTTCTAACACCTTTCTCGGAATGTGGAAAGTTTTGTCGTAGTTAGAGAGAAGATTTTTGTTCTAGGTGACATTCAACCGTTGAGTTATATCCCTTCCCTATTCCCATAAAAAAGGCATCCTATAGCACTTTCAAGTACTACCGTACCCAAACTCCATATGTCACTGCTACACTCATACGTGCTCCCGCTTATCCTCAGGCTAGAAGTAGTAATAATGCCAGTTAGTTTAAATTTTCTATACCCGTTCCATGCAAAAGAGATAGTTCTATGTGCCAATGAGTTTCAGTTTCATGAAGGTTGTTCATAAGAAGATTGGATGCTTTTACAATTCCGAAAAGACCAGACACGCTCGTGAAAAAGACTCGGTAGTAATAGAAGTAAGTATGCAGCAGCGGTCGATGAAAATTTGTCAGCAGATGCCATACGTATATTCAGCATGAAACTCTACCCAACACAGAGAGAAACTGTGGAAGCAAATAGAGAAAAATGGATCACTTAGCAAAACATTCTGTGATTCGTTCCACGTCGCCTTTTCTCCTATTTATTTTCATCAGCACGGCAAACCAATCTAAGTCGGAAACCTCAAATCTCATCGTTTTCTCAGTGATTCCCTGTTTAGCCGCCGCAGAGAACCAAATGGCCGAGGGAGAAACCGGAATCCAGGTCAATTTGGAAGAAACAGAGGCCTAAATGCCTAAACGAACAGCTTACGGACACGGCACTTCGCAAGACAAGTGGAGCTATCAGGGCGTTCAGACCAAGAGCTTGAGTGGCTTCGGCATCTTCGTGCTCCACATCGTCTTCATGTTAGGATTCATCATAAGCTCCCAATGGCTCACGACGCTTTAATGGCAGAAAAGAGAGAGAGAGAGAGAGAGAGAGAGAGAGAGAGAGAGAGAGAGAGAGAAGGAATTGTATCCGTTGGAGGACCAAAAATACAAACCAAAGTGCAAACCACGCAGAACGTAATAAAGACAAATGGAGGAAACACGCAAAAAAAAATTCAGTGAAAAAGAAAAAAAACATACACCTGCTCTTCTGTTATCCCAACATAAACAAAGATCCTGTGCATTTTGGCTAGTTACAGCCAATCAATCAATGTGCTGTGCATTGTATTCTTGTTTCGATCTCGTCAATCAATCAATGTGCTGTGCTGTGCATTCATGTTTCGATCCCGTCCCTTCATTTTCGTCCAAATCTTCGCACGCCGCTTATGCATTTCCAACATTTCCTTGACTTCTTCCAAGTGACAACCAGAATCCCTTGCTATCCGCATCATTCTCGATCCATTCATCATCTCTGGATTTGCACTGTCTAGCTCTGGAGCAAATCGAACTTGCTTAATCAAGCGAGGATTTGAATTTAAAACCTTCCTGCAGCCATAAGACAAAATAATAAACAGCTAAACTATGTATGATAGCATGACTTGCCTTCGTTTGTCATCGAGTCCATCATGATCAGGTATCTTTTCATCTTCGCCAGGCATTCTTCTTCTCGACCCTTTGGCATGAACCCCTGTAGCATGAAAATAAGAACCAAACCATTAGCCTAGATCATGCGTTGATCTTCACATACCACATGCTTGTGCATTCTCATGCATGGATGCATGACTATTCACTTTGCATGAATCTAAAAATAAAAACGTGAGATGATAAGATAAAGCATCGTATCCAATGATGGAAGAAATACAAACCTGGCCTGTTGGAGCCACTTTAAGAATGTACTGACAATTTTCATACATAAATCTCAAGGTTAAGTTCCCTTCAGAAAGCATTTGTAGAGGCTGAGGCTGTTGATCTTCAGTTACCACTTCGTTTCTTCCATAAACCCAGACCAGTCACCCATACCTACGTGGAAAAATAGTTTTCCACCAAAATATGTACTCACTAAAGAATGCATCTCACGCTCATACATACCAAAAGACGCATTGAAAGGAAGAACCCAAATGAAATTACCTACCTAATAGCCGGCTAACAAAAGGCTTAACATCAAACACTTCAAACTCATCCATATGTTCTCCAGTACCTATAAAGATGACAGGACTTTTTGTTGTGGCAACCCTACACATGCAAACAAATAAATTCAGACCAAAGGAACATCCAAAAGTATCATAAGTTTAAGTAACCTTCGACGGGTAAACTTATCCATGCTGGATTCCCAACTAGATATATATTTTTTTTTCTATAGAGAATATTTCACCTTCCATCCCATGAAATCTTTCAATTACAACAAGCATAAATGTTTCTGATGTATATTAACATAACCCATAAAGTATGTAGCTCTAACAATTAGAATCCAATGAAGAATATAACCAGTAATACTCAATCCTGAGCTATAATTCAGAATAGGATCATAGCCGCCCGCAGTTGAAAGAAAAAAAACACACACACACACACACACACACAAAACATATACATGCAAGCTAGCAGCAATTTACTCCAAAGACTCACATTGCAACTGTTTGCAAACATTTTGTACATGAATCCACTCCATTACCCATTCAAACGCTAGACAACTTCTTTAATGGTGGCGACTGTGAAGAGGGAAAATATGGAAAATGAAATGGTTTGTCTCTTGACTAAACCAAAATAACACTTACGCACTAAGAGCACCACTACACTTTGCATGGCCATCCATCTTAGTCAGAATAACAGCCCCAACAGGAACACTTTGCTTGAATGCCTGTGCTTGATAACATGCAGCTTGACCAATGCTACTGTCCATAACAAATACAATGAGATCCGGTTTCTGCAGCATATCACGCAACACATTAAAATCTTAACGAAGCAGAGATCCAATTGAAAATGCCCAAAAGGATCATATGCTATCGTTGCTAAATGCATTTCCTTAAAAAGAGCGGCCTGCTTGTGTCAACAATTATGAGATCACAATTCTCCTTTTTAAATGTTTCCACACCATCAACAGCAATTTTCACAGGATTTGATTCCGTGTAACTGTCATGAAACTTGCATCATTTGATGGCCAAGAAATTGTATCGAAACATGACAGTCCTAAATGCTCAATTCTGTGAGCCCACTCATGAGTAAATGAAGGGATAAACTAATCAAACATGCGAAATAATCTTATGCATGATGAAAAAATGTGCACTTGGAGACCTTAACTTTAACTTTTACAGAATCTGACAGTCCTACTCATTTTGATTGAGGAACTAGGTGTCTGCATACAGGAGCAGATCAAAATGCAATGCACGAAAGGAAGCACCTTCCATAAAATGGAATTTCAGCTTAGTGGCATTCTGCTTCAACTGATCAAAGGCACCAGCTCTAAAAGTATCAGCACAGACAAGAGCTGGCTTCCAACCTTTCTTTTGGTCAAAATATGCATACTCGGTACACGTCGTGGCCTTACCCGATCCTGTAATAATGATACATACTTGAAAATTCTATATACACATCAAAGCCTAAGCAGCTTACAAAGCCTCAAAACAAAGTGTGACCACTTGAAGAGACTGCATGGATGCAACAAAGCATAATCCATATCCCAAGTGACTAAACTCATGAGCATAGACTCAAGTTAAAGGAGATATTTAATCACCTTGTAAACCAACAAACAGAATGACACTTGTGTTTCCTTCTTAGGAGTAAAGGAAGGCTTCCCCGTATCCAACATGTGGCATATGTCATCAAATATGGCCTGAAACAAGAGTAGCCACAAGTGAACCAGTGACACATATGTCCTTAAATTGTGACCAAACAGATCAAATAACACAATAGACACATCTCCGGGATATTCCACCTATCCCCAAAACAGAGAATTTTATTTGGAATAGAGCTATTCTGAAAGCAAAGATTATACGGACACTAAAAATAACAAGTAGCATTTACAGTCACATTAATTTCTTGATGAGCTAAAGTTCTTCCGCATGAGATGCCACCCGAAGTAACACATTATATTTGATCTCCACGTAGCAAATCAAAATTAACTACAAATCTAGAAAGGAAAATAGGCCGTTAACGCTTCATATCAAGGCACATTTTCAGAATGAGCGCCTATCAAATTGGAGTCCAAAACCTAAAACCCTTGACAAATTCCAGTCATATGAAGAAATAAGATCAATGCATTCCAACTTCAATCAAAGAAAACTTAATCGCGATTGCTGATTCACATGTGGAATCTTCTAATAACACCGAGCTCACAGCCTACTGTCCAAGACAGGCATACCAATAACTCATATGGATGAATCACCTTCCGACGCATTGAATCCAAGACAAGCTTCTACACGAGCTAGAGCAAATTATATGCAATTATTCCGCAAAAATTCATCAAAAGCCCAGACGAATCCACGGACATCTTATAGATAAATCAACCAATAGAAAAACACGAATTCCCAAAAAGAAAAAACACGTACGTGCTGGA
This sequence comes from Rhodamnia rubescens, assembly GCA_021437795.1. Taxonomy (NCBI): domain Eukaryota; kingdom Viridiplantae; phylum Streptophyta; class Magnoliopsida; order Myrtales; family Myrtaceae; genus Rhodamnia; species Rhodamnia rubescens. The sequence continues at coordinate 160,371 of JAILYA010000151.1, forward strand.
TGATCCTGGGCTTGCTGTGCCCGGCGGCAAGATCGTCGATGTTGAAGATGCGCTGCATTTTCATCTGCATGTTGCGGACGAGATGGACATGGACGTCGGCGTTGAGGAGGGCCTGGTTGATCTCGCGGAGGCACTCGTTCAGAACCTTCTCGTCTATGATTGTCGCATTGCTCAACTGCTCTATCGCGCGGGTTATGGTCCCGATTAACTGTTCCAACACCATCTTCGCTCGCGCAGCCGACGAAGGAGACGAAGACGAAGCCGATGGCGATGAAGAATCTGAGACTCCAGGGCCGAAGATTCGACAGAGGAACGGCGATCGAGAGTTTCTGGTCTTTCACGTATTCCTCTCCAGATTTAAAACGGGAGTGTAATTTGAATCCTAAACTTGTTTTGGAAAGTACAATCAGCGTATCATTAACAATCAAATCTTTCCGCTTAAATTCATTTCACTTGACTAAACAAAGATACTGATCTGACTTTTCTCTTTTTATTTTTTTTCTCTATACTACGTAATGTGGACGTAGATAAAACATTAAAAAAAATAGGCAAAAACACCTACGTTTTGATTCAAATCTAATTTTTTAATTTAGTTAGTATTTAAATTAAGTTAAGAATATACAAAAAAAATTAATTAAAAAAAAAGAGGTGGAGTGTAAACCAGGCGATGACGGTGCAGCGAGAGTCGGTCAGGATGGTTGAGCCTCGACTAGTGGTTGACAACCCTGGCTAATCGCAAGCGAGGGTCGCAAGCACTCGCCTAGATTTGGCTACCCGATAACCCCAGCCAATCCTCGTTGCACATTCGTCGACCCTATGCAACGATGGTGGGTGATAGCGGCGATGGTCCGCAAGTCCTCGCCCAATCTAGCCTACATTTTTTTAAAAATATATTTGTTAATATTTAAATAATATTTAAAATTAAAAAGTTAGATTTAGATTAAAACAATGATGTTTTGGCTTTGTCTTGTATATTTTTGCCATGTCAGTGCTAAGTATGGTAGAGAAAATAATAAAAAAAATCGTGCTAGCTTTTTTCTATTACCCAAATTAGATGGAGTTAATTATACTAATTTGATAAATTTTAGAAATTGATTACACTTTTTTAAAAGTTCTATGACTCAATTTCACTTTCGTGACAAATTTTTGCTCTTTCATTTAACTTATATATATGTGATAAATTTACTTAAAACTATTTTTTGACCACAAAAAATTTCAAACTATTATACATGTGATAAATTTGCTCAAAACTATGTTTTTTACCACAAAAAAATTTAAAATTGTTACACATGTGTTAAATTTTCCACAAATTATTTTTACCACAAGTAAACCTCAAACTAGTACACTTATGATAAATTTATTCATAATAAACCATAAACCAAAGCACGCTTGTAATAAATTTACCCTCGGTTATTTTTTTGTAAGTTGTCTTGTCAAATTACCGAGTTTGCTAACATGTGGCGGTTGACATGTGTAATCTGTTTGTTACAAATGTATCGGTTTGGGATCTTTCGTGATGTTAATCCATTTTAGCCGAAACTAATTGAGGACAAATTTGTTATAGTTGTATTAATTTGGGATTTCTCGTAATATTAACTAAATTTAATGAAAATTAATGGAAGATAAATTTATCATAAGTGTACTAGTTTGAAATTTTTATGGTAAAAAAATAGTTTATGATAAATTTGTCATATGCAATATCAGTTTAATTTTTTTTTGGTAAAAAAATAATTTGAGATAAATATGTTACGGTTGTACTAGGTTTATGATTTTTTATGATAAAAAATAATTTGGAATAAATTTATCATATATGTATTAATTTGAGATCTTTAGTAAAAAAATAATTTTTATTAAATTTATCATAAGTATACTAATTTAAAATTTTTCGTGATATTAATCATAAAAAAATTTAGAAAAATCTCAAAATCAAGTGATTTTTTTTATAGTTCTTCCAATCGTGCCGCGGATCAAAACGACCGGTGATGATTTGACCACCATATCAACACATTTAAGCATATATCAGTTGGAGGGACCATATTAGAAATTTACAAAAATATTTAGGGTTCAATCGGCGTTCGTATAATAAATGTGGGTTTGGTTTAGATAATTTCTCTAAACACGACTCTTTTACACGCGAACAAGATTTCCCAAAACAACCGACAAGGGTACTGGATCGTCCATTGATTAGAGATCAAATCACCACCGTTGAAGATTGTACTTTGTTTTTTGTCACTAAAGGTCGATGGTCACTTTTTTTTCCCCGGTCGGGAGGAATTTTTTTTTTTTTCTAAAGGAGATGGTTACTTGAATGGGCCCAACAAATGTGAAAATTTCTTTATGAACAGTCCAACATTTGTTTTGAGGATGAGAGGTGAGGGAGGAATTAAAAAAACAAAACAACGGCAAGAAAAATACATGGATTGTCTCCAACAACAACAACAAAAGTTGTCGGGGCCAGATTTAGATCTGAGTCTAAAACAAATTTCAGTTTTTTTTGTAAAACAAGGGAAAATTTGAAAATAAATTTAAAATTCGGATTTTTTTTTAAAGAAATTAGACTTTCTTTTGGAATAAAAAATGAGTGCAAATGCAATGCAGCCCGTGCCGGGAGAAGAATGTCTTGTGCAACCTCTTTTTGATATTTGGCTCTCTCTTTGTTTTTTATTTTAGTTTTGTACGCGAAATAAGCGCTTTTTTCTTAAATCAAAAAGTATATTTTTCTCGTATGATTAGTTTACGAAGGGTTGATTGGGATATCATTTCTTGGATTTTTATTTACGCGAAATCAATTGTTCAGTACAAGTTAGGCTGGCTTTCAAGACGAAAAATGACGCAAACGGTTCCCAAATTCTTATATATTGTTGTCCCCGAATTATGGATAAATGTTCAATGCGGTTTCTTTTATTTGCTCAAACGACAAATTAAACGTTATTTGATGACGTGAATTATTATATGTTAAGTTGGATTTTAAAAAATGAAGAGTCAAGAGTTAAGATGCCACGCAAGTTATTATATCATGATTTGAAATGAATATCTTGTTTGGATAATGTATGTATAATTTTATCGTTATTTACCATTCAAGGTTAAAAGATAAAAAGACGAATCGGCAATTCCGTTCATCAAGCGAGCAGAACAAAAGATATTGAATATTTTTATATAAATTAAGAATTGAATTTAATTATTTATTAATAATTTATAAATTATATTGAACGAATTAAAAATAGAGCGCATGTTAAATCGAAATTAAAAGGCTATTTGTGTTATTTTTCGTTTTTCCAGTTTCAAATTCCATAAAAAACAGACGAAAAGACAGACATGCCAAAAAGCAGGGGGCGTACCCGAGGCCGTCCCGATTCAAATCCAATTAATAAAACTATCTGAAGTCCGGTCCCTCTCGGCCATCCCGTACGGCCAACACACACTCGCCACTGTCTGTCTGCAACTCTCTGACACATACGCAGCATCCCTTCCTCCATATTTACAGAAACTGCCACGCCAACGATCCGAAGCGACGCGAGCAAGTGACCGAAAAACGCGGCTCGCTTTTACGATTTACGCTACGCAGGCTCGCACTCGTCGTCTCTCGCTCGAGTGCAGCACAGTGTTGAGTCAAGACTAGTCTTCACTCTCGAGCTCTGCTTCTAAAGACCAATGCTTTTATCTTCCCCCAGATACAGAGAGAGAGAGAGAGACGCGGTTCTCAAGAAGGGGGCGAACGTTGGAACAGCATTTTGCTGAAGTGGGTCTCAGGAATAAAGCGAAAGGCTTCTCAAGAATTCTCTCAGATACAGAGATAGAGAGAGAGCGCTCAAATGGGAAGAGGGTTCAGGCTCATCTTTGCCACTTCGCTGTTGCTTATGCTTCTGGGTTTGTCTTTCTTCTTTGAGTCTTGATTCTTTTTCTTCTTCCTCAATCTTCAACGGATTCGCTTTTTCTACAGCTGTCCTTGTGATTGATACATGTACTGTTTTGTAGTTTCTTCGCTTTGCTTATCTGCAGTATCGATCTTTCTATCTCCTGCCATTTTCTAAACCATTTGAAGGCTTGAAAAGTGAAGAGAGTCACCACCATCTTGGACCTCATATGGGTAGCTTTTAGCTTGTCTGCATTCTGCTCTTGGAGTCGCTCAAGTTTGCATTTTTTTTCCTCTCGTCTTGATACATTTTGTGTTTGGGGGCGTGCGATGCGTGCACTGTCTCTCTCACCACTCAAAATGATGGCTTGGTTTCGTCACACTTCATCGTGACGTATGCTCTGGGACATTCACTTGATCTATTCTCTTGCCCTCGATTACTTGCTCTAATCAGTGTTGATGCTATGCTCTGCATTAATGTTTATGGTAAGTAGGCAGACTCTCATTCTCGCGGACAGCTAGAAATTCAATTATTAACTTAGCTGACCCACATGATAGATTGCATAGAATCTCATGTGGACCAACCTACCTCCCTCTGAGAGAGAAAAGCACTGGCTCATAGACTAACTGCATTTCTTGAATGTGACATGCATGGGCAAATTTTGTGGAAGAAAGGTGAAAAAATTATTTAGTAGCATCTGCAGATAACTAGACTTTGTCTGCTCATGCGCACACTGTGTTTTGGGAGAAACTGGGGATTCACAGATATAGAAGCCATTGAGGAGTACTTCTGGCAAGGCACTGATTAATAATGTGATGGACAAAGTGGTCTAAATATTTGACTGGAAATGGTAGTCTGGTGTTGTTCGAACATAGCCGCCAGCCCCTAGAATAAGAGCAATGCTGGGTATACCTTACACTGGGACCGATCCATAAAATTGGTATATTAAGTAAGTGGCAGACTGGAAATGGGCATTTGAAGGAGCTTATTGTATTCAACAAGGAACAACAATTTGCTACATCACTTAGTATAACAATTTTTAAAACCGATCTTCGTTTACTTAGCATTTCTCCAAAAACAAAGCCTCAAGTTTTTCTATTTGAGAGGAATGCTACAAGATGAGTCTTGCAGAATAGTGTGTGGAATGTTTTCTGTAAGAGAAGTGCCAAAGAGAGTACAGAGAAAGTATAGTAGTGTACGTATCTCGCAACCTCATATTAGCTAGTTGGTCTCCCCATTTATTCAAGCTAATGATTAGTCAGTAGAGGATTTCTCTACTAGGCATTAGACAAGAGTTAAGTTGATTTCCATTGAAGTTCTTATGGTAACGTGATCTTCTGAATGGTTGGTCCAAGCAGATCAACCATTTCTCAAGTATACTCAAACATGATCCTCATACCTTGTCAAATTTATAGTGCACGACATGTCTGACCATCGTCAGATGTTTATAACACTTGATATCTTTTGGCCAATTCCTGACACTTAATTTGGGCGAGTAACTTAGACCCTTTTTCCTCGTGGCAGACATGTGCAGAGGAAGCATTATCGGAATATGCTATGGTAGAAATGCGGATGACCTCCCGACACCTGACAAAGTCGCACAATTGGTTCAGCTTCACAACATCAAGTACCTCAGGATTTACGACTCTAACATTCAGGTTCTCAAGGCCTTTGCAAACACAGGAGTTGAGCTCATCATTGGTATTCCAAACTCAGACCTATTACCGTTCTCTCAGTTCCAATCAAATGCCGACACTTGGCTGAAGAACAGCATTCTCCCATATTATCCTACAACAAAGATCACGTACATCACTGTCGGTGCCGAGGCAACAGAAAGTTCCAGCAATGTCACTGCCTCCGTGGTACCGGCGATGCAAAACATCTTTACAGCCTTGAGAAAAGTCGGTCTACACAAAAGAATCAAAGTCTCCACGACCCATTCTCTCGGAGTTCTATCGAGATCTTTTCCGCCTTCAGCAGGTGCTTTTAGTAGTAACTACGCATCTTTCTTGAAACCCCTTCTGATATTTCTTGCTGAGAACCAATCTCCTTTCATGATCGACATCTATCCTTACTATGCCTATCGAGATTCGCCAAACAATGTCTCTCTAGACTATGCCTTGTTTGAATCGTCCTCAGAAGTGATTGATCCAAACACTGGGTTGCTCTACACTAACATGTTCGACGCCCAGATCGACGCTCTTTACTTTGCCCTCATGGCTTTGAACTTCCGGACCATCAAAATCATGGTCACTGAAACAGGATGGCCATCTAAAGGTTCTGCTAAAGAAACTGCTGCAACTCCAGATAATGCTCAGACTTACAATACAAACTTGATCCGTCACGTGATTAATAACACAGGCACTCCTGCGAAGCCCGGTGAAGAGTTGGATGTGTATATCTTTTCGCTTTTCAATGAAAACAGAAAGCCTGGTTTGGATTCTGAGAGGAACTGGGGGCTATTTTATCCTGATGAGACGAGTGTGTACAATTTGGACTTCACTGGACGAGGCTCTGTGGATGTGATAACTGGAGCTAATATCACCAGTTCTAATGGAACTACATGGTGCATCGCTTCATCTAATGCATCGGATAAGGACTTGAAGAATGCCCTAGACTGGGCCTGTGGACCAGGAAATGTGGACTGTTCTGCTATTCAACCCAGCCAACCGTGTTATGAGCCGGACACCTTGGTTTCTCATGCCTCGTTTGCCTTCAACAGTTACTACCAGCAAAATGGCGCAACAGATGTTGCTTGTAGCTTTGGAGGGGCAGGGTTAAAAGTCGACAAGAACCCAAGTATATCTCTTCTTTGTCACCCATTAGAGCATAATCTCTATTCCTGCTTCTTTATGTTCATATATGCTGAACTTTAAGCGACATCTATGTGATTTGAGTTGGCCAAAGAGGCGTTCTGGGATAGTAACACAAGAACATTTAACACAACCAGTTGTTGAACTTCCATGTTGTAAACCTGATATTAAGAGAAGTTATCATTTTTCGTCCTAACAAGTGTGTTAGTTTTCTCTGGACGATGATCATACCTGATTAGGATGCTAGTGCAACTTAGCTTCTAATTTCAAACGTTTTCTCTGGTTATCTAACTGAGTTTCCGGCAATGCTAATTGGAGCTTTCGGTTGTTTCTTGTGTATCAGGTTATGACAAGTGCATTTATATGACTGCCGGGTAAATATCCGTATGCAATTACAATTCCCTGACATTTTAAGCTTGATAATCCTTGCACCAGTGCTTGATTTCCTTGTCCTTTGTTAAACTCAATGCAGGAGCAACAAAACCGCTACAAGCAATGCTACAGCCATTTCTTCACATTCTTCCTCCCAGGCAGGTGAAGTCCATATCTCGGCATTAAGCTACACTATTATGCCATTTTTCCTGTCATTTATTTTGATTATCGGCACCGTGTAAAGAATCATGGGGAACCCCACAAAAGAGGCCGTGACAAGAATGTGGAAATTTAAATGGATGTATCTGCCAGAAAAAGAATTACCATTTTTGTAATTCATCTGTCCAAATGACAGTAGTCTGTTGAATGAAATTATCAGGGGCCCTAGTTTTGCAGTATCATGTTAATAGAGGTAGGTTCAGGCCCGAGCTGGATCTTCTTTGTTAGGATTTTGGTAGACCGTCTAGTAGTCATTTGTAATTGTAAAAGTGAAAGGGGCTGCGGTGGCCAACCCATGCAAGTGATGCTAGCCGCAAGATGTTTACACTCAGGAAGGTTTAAAGGATTTCGTCCTATGTCTTGGATTTAATGAAACAAGTTGCAAAATGTGAGAACTGAAAGGTTTGGAGGAGATTTGTTCCCTGTCTTATGTTGAGGCTCTCGATAGGTAAACAGCGGTTTGTCGATGGATCATTCTTGGGTTATCGGACGATCGTCTTAAAAGAAGACCATTCTATGCCCCCGCCCTGGTTCCATTTGAAAATTCCATGTTTTGTCGATTTCTTCTATGGTTAGCTGATTATTCTATTTTCAACGTGGACCAAATGTTGGTTTTCCCAATGTACTCTCTTAATGGGAAAAATGAAGTACATGATAATGAGGATATGTTGAGTTCATCTGAAAAAGATGGCAGAATCATAGTAGAAAAAGAGAGACGACTGAGGATTCCTACTCAAAATGGCGCTGAGTTGCGGTGGGGAGGAAATAATTTGTGCTCGATTGTTGACATGATGAAGTTCTTTAATCTGAATTCTGAAGGGTTGATAGTTACGCGAGGACTTGATTTGAATTGCGTTTTGCCAAAGTGTCAGACGGCCGGCATGTACAAATTGATAGAAGAAATCAGGAGGATGATCATTTTTACATGTCATTGCGATTGCTTCCCTTTGTTTGGAGTCTAGAGTCCTAGGACCAAAGGTCATTATGCATCAACATGCCAATGACTTTGTTTGGGAGGAGTGTTCTAATCCTACCGAGACGGAGAGAGGAACGAATTGCCAATGAAATTGCTAGACCTGACAGAGTTAGACGAATAGAGGCGATTCATGTCTCGAGTTCAACAAACATGAGCATCAAAGACATTCAACACATAGTCAAAACTTGAAATCTACTGCCAGCACCATAAACCCCAAAGAGGAAAAGGTCGATACATTATATGTAGATCATCATATGCAAAAAATCAAGGTAAATAAGCCAATAACACCCGGGGAACGAAATACCTTACGGCCACATGGTTATTTCACGCAACTTACCGATCCAGGATGCGCAAATTTGCATGCAGAAGATGAGCCAAAAAAGAAAAGCTAGACCACGGACAGGGATACTGAATAGATGGAGTTGAGCAGAGGCCTACAGGCCCTGATCGATCAGATAATCTCCGAGCCTCTCAACAATCATATTGCACTGTCCTGGAGTCACCGGTTCCTCGTAGACCCCGAATACTAGAGCTTGCCCTGTCTTCTTGATTGTAATGCCTCCAGATCCCTGCGTATCAGAATGCCCTTAAGTAACATAATAGATGTGGGAAAGCCATTTCAACCTCTCCAAAACGGTTTCAGGACTGAAAAAACATGAACACCTTGAGATAAAATTGAAAGATCTGGGGCGTGCTGCAAGAACAAATATACCCTTCTGATCCATATGTACAACCCCACAGGACAAGCTAGCCCAGTAACGCAGTTTTGACATGTTTAATCCTTAATCCACTGAATAAACTGAAGTAAGGAATTGGCCTTGCGAAGGCTTGACAAACACCAACAAAAGAGGCTCGAGAAATCCTCTGGAGCACCCTAAGGAGAAGAAATGCAAGATCCTAGGACGTACTTGTCTGGACAAATGAAGGTCAAATTAACTAACCCACTTACTAAGATTCAAATCCGAGCTCTCTCGATCAAGTTAACAATCCGCGATGTTACTCGCTCTTCCTAAAAGGGGAAAAAAGATTGAAAGATGCATACGACGAACAATTATTACTTCACCTTCTTTCCGCGAATGACAACACCATGCTCCCCTGAATAACCATGTACTTGTTGCCACCAAGATACAAGCCTGTCGGGGCAAGATGACCTGGTTCCTCAAAATCTTTCAGAATACCAGCAATTTCTGGAGCCTTGAACTGGTAGGGGAAACAAAATGCCAGAAATGCTTGGATCAGTTCGACAATACTACTAATAATTTGAAAAGAGCGACGGTTAAATGACATCAGAGAATGAATCATCGTTATGAAATCCACGACGAACACACGATGGTATAAAAATTTCAACTTTTCGAGGATCTGGCATCCGAGTAACAGAGAAGATCGTGTTCTTGGGGCCAAGATCCTTCAGAATCGAAATTAGTAATGGATCCACATCCAGGCATTGCTCGTTTCGTTTCGAGCAATCAACCAGCTCACGCGAGCTCCTTACGCTAGCTCTGTCGGAGAGCAAGGCGGGAATCGCATTTCGGTTCCTCACCATCAAAAGGTTGACGCAACGCGACAGATTTCGTAGCGTTCAGAACGAGTCGACGCAGATTGATCTAATCGCGACAATGCAGATCGTTCGTTCATCCGCACGAACGTCGATGGAGCGACTGATGATGTGACATCGTCGCGAGGCGATCGGATCGGTCCCTCGGGGACGAAAGACACAGAAAATTTCAAGAAAAACCGCGGGAAAGAAGCCGCGAGAGATCCGATCCGATCCGATCAAAGCCCTCCACTTAAACCAAGCACACAAAAGCGCCAGCCAATGCATGCAGATGGATAGATAGCTAGAGAGAGAGAGAGAGAGAGAGAGAGAGAGAGAGAGAGGTAGACCTGGGGGAAAGTGGAGCTCTGAGCCCAGACGCTGCCGTCGTGGCCGACGATGGCGGCGGCGGAGAGGTGCTGGCCCTGGCCGTCGATGTCGCACATGAGGTGATCGTCCACGTAGGTTTGCCACGACATGGTGTGCGCGCGCGTGCGTCGTCGCTCTCAAATCTCACTCTCCAAAGAATCAGATTTCAGCTTCACTATCGTCTTCGATTCGGTGGAAGTGGGAGGGGAAGAGCTTCGGGCTTTGAATTTGCAGAGAGCTAGAGATAGAAAGAGAGAGCGAGAAGGGGATCTGAGTGGCGTGGCATTGATGCTCTCTCCACCCTCCGTTCGGGCGGCGATTTCTCGCGTCCCGCCCTTGATGTTCGGACCTTGGAGGGAGGACCCTCCATTTCTCTCTCTCTCCCCCTCTTCAAATTGTCTTTAATTAGGCCAATCACTTTTTTCAGTTAGGCTTTTTTTTTTTTTCACTAGACTTAGGCTAATATTTTTACATATATTCAATTTTAATGGAACATGATTTCCCCTCTAATTATGATTTACGAGATTATTCAGGAATACGCATTAAATGCTCATATCGGATATTGAATTCTCGCCTGTTATGTGTTCATGTTGCCAAGTGTCGTTTTCAATTATCTTCCTAGAAATTATTTCCAAAGTGTCCTGATGAGATCACCTCTTAGTAAATTATATACACTCCAATGTCACATGCCCCCCCAAAACAAGCACCGGTGAAAAATTAGAAGAAGGGTGTTTTTCACAAAATAAGATGACGAAAATTGAACAAGGAAAATGGTAACTTGTTTTGTGTATAGTAACAAAATAAGCAGCTTGTAAAGTTCGATTTATAGCGACTACTTTTAGATACGTGTCGCATATGCATCTAAATTCAATGTAATTTTTTTGTGGAGAATATAGGTAGATATAAATGTCTTCTTGACCGGTGAAAAAGAATTACATATACAAATTTCTTAGGTTAAACTCCGTTTCTCCTCTAGACAATAGGAAAGGTGAATCTGACCCTCAATGGTTGATGCGATAGCATCGGAAGATTTTCAGCTCGGGAATTAGAGGTTGTCCGTTTAAATTTCACTTCGGCCACATACGAGCTGCTTGGTTAAGGCCACGCGACAAGCTAAAGTCCGAGTTTAACTGATTCATAGGGCTTGCGGGGCATTTTATGGGCCTCTAAATAGTCGGGTCTCCACATCTGTGCCCCTAGATTACAGAAAAGGGAAATTTCTGAGCAATTAATTGAAAAGATTTATTTCATGTTGGATTGCTCCTCCAAGCATTGTAAGGAGAAGAATGAGCCCATGAAACAAACCCACCCACTAATCAGCCCAAAGACAAAAGGCTGGTCGATTCGAACTTGTGGGCATCTCTTTTTCACCTCGAGGATCAAATAGATTCAACTCGTATTTATCGAGTACTTCTTGGGATTAATACCATAAAAAATCTCAAACTGATACACTTATAACAAATTTATCCTAAACTATTTTTTTACCACAAAAACTCCAAACTGGTAAATCGTAGAAAAATTTACCTCAAACTATTTTTTTCAATCACTAAAAACCCAAACCGATATATCTTGATAAATTTACTCTAAAATAATTATTTTGATGATAAAAATCTAACTGCGTGTGATAATTATTTACCCTTCATTAATTTTTATTAAATTGGATTAATACTACGAAAAATTCCAAATTGATACAACGAAGATAAAAATCTCAAACTTGTACATCCGACTTGACGGTAAAAGTAACTAAAATTAACATAGGGTAAATTTGTCAAAGGCATACCGGTTTAGGATTTTGGTGGTCAAAAAAATAGTTTAGGATAATTTTCTACAAGTGTATGGATTCAGATTTTTCGTAATATTAACCCTACTCCTTATGCATTTTGTAGTCGTAAAAGATCAAGAGAAAACAAAACTCGCTATGATACATAGAAATTTTTTCAGTCTATCCTTCCAAAAAAAAGAAAAAGAAATACCATAAATAATCCAACATTTCTTCTTTTTCGTTTCTGTCAAATCTTTGTTCTTTATTGATGCGAATAGTTAAGCCGGAGAATTTGTTTTTTCTGGAACGAGGTGCGGTACAGCAACCTTGTCAAGTCTAAATAATGCCGACCACCAAACCTTGCCTGTTGGCAATTATCAACCCTCGACATCCTTGATGCTTGTGTCGTTCGCCCGGGGAGGGGGCACGAGATAGACCATGCGTTCGCACTTCAGCAGTAACCGCAAGTGGCCTTACTACTGACAAATGAGTTTGAACCGCGAGAAACTAGTACGTGATGCCACGATTTTACTAATCAAAACACTACTATGGCTATGAAAAGTACACAGGATACATTGCCCAAGACCCCATCTGAAATGACCGATTTGCGCCGAGTCTAATGACTCCAGGGTCCCCAGAAAGCTCCATTCATTTCTTTTGCTACCGGCATAACACATCGGCCCCAAAGGAGAACAATTGTATGGGCCTGTTAACGAGTGTTTTCTGAGATACTTGTTAAGTATATCAAGTGCAAAATAATTCGATTTTCAAAGCATGATCGTGCATAACACAAAGCAGCTGATGTATTGAAAAGAAAACGATTATGTGGATGCCCTTAATCAATCGTGAGATTACCAGCTTGTTATAGGCCACAAGAAAATAAATAACGAACAATCGAAATTATTGAGGATCCACTCATTCAAGAATGTGTAGTCATGCTTCGAGTTGTTTCATGCCATAAATAAACTTGAACGCTAAAAAAATCCATTGGACGGGCGGATTCACATCTTTCTCTTAAGAAAAGGAACTTGCTTCCATCCCATGGTATCATTTCTCATATCTAATGCATTTGGCACACATTGAGTACATTCTATATATGTATCATAAATCTTTACCGAATGCAACATCGAATCTATAAGTTTTTGAATATCATCAATTTTCGATTACAATATGTCGTTAATCCTCAAAAATTGTTCTAACAAAGCACTATTGTAATTGTGAAGTTTTCTTATTTAGTTGCTCGGTAGGTATTTCGAGAATGTGGGCTAGCCATGCCCTAATTATTCACGAGGGGGGACCAAACCAAAAGCCTTTGCTCCTGGAGAAAACATCGACTTGGGGGCGAAGGGGACAGTCAATGAGGACATCTATGATTCTTTTTACCTAAATCATCATTATTACATCGACATGCTTTTGCGAGGGTCCTTCCCTACTCCATTATTAATCGAGCAGGTTTAACTACCATCAATTCTAGGTTTTCTCTTTGGTATAATTAGCATCATAATTAGGGGAATTGGAGGATCCACATTCATGAGGTTCGGGGAGGGGCTTGTGAGCACCAAAGTAGTTAGATCTTAATCACGACAAAGGAGTGAAGTTGCCCCACCACCAAAGCCACGCCTTTTAGCAAACTTCATGGTCATGTCATGCTGGCGTTTGCTTGACTAAGCGGTCATTCCTGTCATCCAAATCATTAGTAAACGTGACATTTAGAACAAGACTTTGGGTTATATTCTTCTTCTTTTTTTGGGGGAACAATTTTTGATTCTATAAATCCCGTTTATCATGTTAACATTACATTTATGTGATCGGCCATGGTAGATCAGACGATAATCCCGACATACATCGAGGCGTTGTTCCGTACACGACACCGTGAGAGACAATGCCAAAGGCGATATCCGCGCTCGAGTCAGCATTTACACCATCATTATAATCCGTGATAAGGTCTGTGCCATATCAATGTCTACGCTCCAGGTTAGGTTATTTTGAGAGAGAGAGAGAGAGAGAGAGAGAGTAGTCTTGTTCTAAATGTCACATTTTCTAATGATTTGGATGACAGGAATGACTGCTTAGTCAAGCAAACGCCAGCATGACATGACCACGAAGTTTGCTAAAAAGGCATGGCTTTTGTTGGGGGCGACCAATTTGTGATTCTATAAATCCCATTTATCATGTTAACATTACATTTATATGATCGGCCATTGTAGATCAGGCGATAGCCTGCCTTATATATCGAGGTGTTGTTTCGTACTCGACGCCGTGAGAGACGACGCAAGTAGGGGATATATCCACGGTCGAGGTAGTGAGAGACGAGCGCAAGCAAGGGCGATATCCATGCTCGAGTTAGCATTTACAGTGCCCGCGCCATATCAATATCTACGCCCAAGTTAGGTTATTTTGAGAGAGGAGTATGGGATTTTTTTTTTTTTTTTTTTTTGATAATCGAGGCGTTTTACCAAGAATGTAACTATTTGCCGGGGTGGTATGCCAATAACACCGGATAAATTCCAAAGACGTGGTCTTTGGGGAACGCCATCGGGGAAATCCTCGCAGGCGTGGTCTCGAGTAGTACGAATATGAGACCACTCGCTTAACTGGTCTAAGGCCCATGTTCTCAACTAACTCGTCAGCCGTCTCCATCGTGAAGGATGTATATTTGTCTTCACATAATATCAATAAATTATTATCGCTTAAAAAAATTGAGGGGGGTGTTGTGATTCAAATCCTTATATGTGCTCCGGAAGTGAAACGATACCAAACGGACTGTTTATCCCAAAACTTAAGCGGTTAAGAAATGAGCCAGCAACCATATACTTATGGCAAAGATGCAAAGCATGATGGCTCATATGGTTCTTATCAAACTGTTCATGGACGAGTCAACTGTCATCTCCATGGAAACCCTCGCGAGGGAAGAAAGAAAGATCACGTCACAACACCTGTAGAACAGAAGAGAGAAAGGCCACGAATAGAAACACTTTCGCTTCACGGGGAGAAACTGAGAGAGATGTTCCCGATCGGCTCTTGAATTGGGTCCACGTAGAATGTCATGCTTGGCGAGCCAAAATTGATAAAAACATAATGGTAAAATTTGGAAAATACATCGAAATATTATAAAAAAAATTATCTATATTAACGTTAGTCGGTATGTGTCAGCGAGTTTAGAATTGAATCGACGAAAGCATATTACATTTAAAATTTTGGGTCCACACAGAGACACAAGCGGATATCGAAACGGATCTCTAAATTTCTTTTTCCATTTGGACGTACTTGGGTTCTTTGATTGACGTTTGCTCTTGCTAACGTTATAGAGACGACAGCAGAATATGTGATGTTCATGTTGGTCCCGACCCAACAACGAACAGCGTCTCGTTGTCTTTGGATGGGATGATAATAAATGCGAGGGCCTACTACACATTGATACGACGTTTTGTGCCATTCAATTTGACCTTAAAAACGTGATGCGACCTGAGGATGGGAAGATTTTGGATAAGTGTATATCTTCTAATGGAGGGAAAATTCAGAGAAAAGAGAAGAAGTTAAAGATATAATTTTTAGGGTACTTGATTACTTCAATTAGAAAGATCAAACTCACAAATAATTATATCGTTTATAGCTTAAGAGGTTTTGATGTGACCCCTCGATTATCTGTAGCTTGAACAGCATAATCAATAGGCTATCTCGATGTGCAATTAGGACTTAACCGAGAAAACAAAGCACGACTTGCATATTTCATGATGACAAATGTGAAAAGAGCTTGAGCAAAAAAATTATCCGTTGGTTCTTGACTAAACTAGATTGAGCTCAGGCGGGGAAATTTGTCGCCTCCACCGCTTCTCTCGTTCTCTCCAAGCTGACGGTCACCGTCGCCGACAACTAATAAAAACAATGCTCACCAATCGTTTCCAATGACTAGCAGTCCGTGTTGTTCATTTCTTTTTGTGCTCATTCCGCAACGTCGTGAACATGCTAGCGGTAGGCTTATTCGAGCCAAGTATGCTTGATTTTGATAATAGGTAGAAACCTACTTTTTGGATTTACCCCTTACATGAATAATTAGCGAAAGCAATGGTTGCACAATGAGCATAGAGCCATCACTACGCGAATCCTTCCTCGGCGTATCTGCTGAGAATCTACTCATGTACACCCATGAAAACTAGAAGCCGACAGCATTAAATCCTTGTAATAGTTGGAAAAACCTTAGACAAGACGACATCCCCGTTGGGGGTTTCCAAGGGCCAAGGCAGAAATTTATTTTACTTGGTTCCAATTAATGGGTCGCGTTCTCTCTTAATATCCAAGAGGGTGTCCTGTACTTTTCATTAAGCCCAAACTAGAAACTCCATTAATCGAGATCTCTCGAAAGTTTTAAAACCTTAATAAATTGTTGTTCGCACAGCTCGTTTCTCTCACGAAGATCATCTATTCATGAGTGTCCCCCCTATGATACCGACCCATGTAACGTAGCAATACAACAAAAAGACTCAAAAGGTCATCGATGCATGCTTTTGTACGAGACGGCTGGGTGGATATCGAACACGCTCGGATCATAGAGAATTCGGACCCCACAATTTGTAAATATAGGAAGAAAATAAAGAATTAAATTAGTTGATAAGTAAAGAGGGTTGGAGGCTAGAGTGTGTTCATGGTAAATTTGATGCCGTAAAGATAAAGGGTAAGGTCAGAAAAGTGAACAGCAAAAGGTTGCAACTTTACGATAATCATGGCCTTTAATGTCAAATGGGGTGGCAGCTTCCAAAGGTGTAGAGCTTGGGTAGCATATTCTTGACTAGGGCTAAGATGATTGAAGATTGTTTCAATTGATCTTTTGAATATGTGTCTCCTATACCGATATAGGCAAGTAAAATAAATGATACGAAAAGCCGATAGTCGCTGCCCCTCGACCTATATGTCAACGTATACTTTTATAAATAATATTTTAATAATTTTTGAATTTTTTTGTAATTTTTTTTTTTTTTATTTTGTTTTTTACCTCCACTGGTCTGGCGTTGCGCGGTCCTCCCCGCCGGATTTGTACTGAGGCGACAGTAATTTCTCGCCTCCCGCGAGGAGACTAGTGAGGGCCACCTCCTGGCCATGAGGGTCGCGACACCCTCGCTCGCCCTAAATACAGACAAAAAAATAAAGAAAGAAAAGAAAATATAAAAAAGAGAAAATTTTTCAAAATAATTATTTTTTACAAAATTGCCAACATCAAAGGCCGACAACGCCACGCCAATATACGCATTGACAAACTCGCACAAAGGCCAACTCATATAAATGTAACAAAATTAGAATTGAATTTAAAAAAGAAATTATGACACAATTGCAATAGATTTAGATTTTTGAAATTCATCCGTCAAACAAGAGCTGGTAAAATAAAACCAATTGGGAACTTGATCAGAGAAAACTTCAATTAAAGATTGGTGATTTCATCAAATTCATAGGCAAATTTATGGTTGGTACAAGATTAGAGAATTTTTTTTTTTGCCTATATAAAAGTTGGTAGTAAAAAAGGTTTTAACTCAAATGAAGATTTGATAAGCAGAACTACCTAATTGGTAATTCAACTAGAGAAAAGATTGTACTACCTTTAATTAAAGTTAGGAATTTTACAAAAAGAAGTTCGGAGATTTAATGGGTCTATAAGTAGGAAATGTGGAAGTATTTTATAAGAAAAATACAAATAAAAGATGGTAAATGATAACAAAAATTGATGACTAAAACATAATGAGATCAATTAGTAATTAACTCAATAATAATTGGCAATTTAAACCCCAAAATAATATGGATAACTCACTGTAATAAAGATTGGTATTTTTATCTTAGTCGGGTAAATCTTCTAAAATGGAAAAAGTAGAACGCCCTTAATTACATACATAAAATTCCATATCTTTCACACTTTTTCGTCAACTACCCAGTAGAAGCTAAAATTACCATTGGGGATCAACTTTACCATGTCTGCTTCGAGATTGTGTAGATAAAATTATCTTTTGCATTGCGGCCTCAAATATCTAATCGGAACACTTGAATCAAAGGCGTTAAAAAACAAAGAAGCACAAGGAGCGAAAGTGCCCGGACAAAAAGTGCCATCTACCTTAACTAGAGTGAAACATCTGACAGCACATCACCCTTTAATTTGATTTAACTTTACCTTGTGTCCTTCGAGAGCACGACATGTCGCTCTAAAATGCATGTCAACATGCCATCTATGTTTTCAAACAATTGAAATACAAGGTAAATCATATGCTCCTTGAGATTTTATTTTTTTGTCAAAATACATTCATATAACGAAATATTAAGAGCGATTTTAGGAAAATATTTTCCAAAAATACGGCTTTTATCGCTTATAAAAACGAGCGATAGAAAAACATTTTCGCTGCCTCCGACAACATTTCAAAATAGCTTGTCTAGGTTTTCGAGTAATAAAATATATTTTGTATTAACTACTCATTAAGAGACATAAATGATTATTTTGAAAGGAAAGAATAGCCACTATGGTATATGGCTCGCTCCGATTAAGGAAACATAACAAAACAAATAAGACCAAGGGGATTTGCTAGGGTGGGGACATGTTTGTTCCCTCGCTCTTTGTAGAATTGGGAATCGAATCTTGCTACCCCGGGAATCGACTGACCTAGAGTAAAAGAAGAAATTACTCACAAATAATAATAGTATTGCCCTTTGTTAATGGGAAAATAAAAAATAATATATTATGTTATTTTCATTTTGGCCGATCCGATTCCTCCCCATGAATGAGGAACTAGATTGGTTCTTTCAGCTTTCAAAAAACTCAGAATGGAACCGAACAACCGCATGTGAATTACCTGGGTACTGACCAGCTTCGATCCGATTCTGAAACAGTTAGGATCGAGACCGATGCACACCTCTTGAATAAGACCCCTGCGAATACTATATGTAGCGACTTTCAAAATTGGATGACCCATCTCCATGATTAGCTGTTTCATGATTATCCCACTTCTCTCTCTCTCTCTCTCTCTCCAAAGTAGTTTGGTTGGATGTTTTGTGGTCGTTTCCATAGAAGCCATTCCTCATGTTAGCTGGCTGTTCTTCCAAACTTGGCAAGAGTCATTGTGTTGATAGGATAAACACTAGCTGTAGCAAATTTCGATATTCCTTTTTGCCCACGAAAATGCTACTATAGCGGCTATCTTCCAAACTTATGAGAAATATATACAATAAGCTCTCAAGAGAAGTCCTTATATATTTCTAGTTCATTATACAGGGGCAAATTAAGAAG
>JAILYA010000152.1:0-15000 GCA_021437795.1 Rhodamnia rubescens
TATCGGACTTATACTTATCTGACGAATGGATCTAAGAATGACGATCCACCCTGTGATCGTTCCATGGATGATACTAAATACAGTTGGAATAATCACATTACTAGTTGGATTAACTCTTATCTTGTTTCTCAAATCTGTATTGAGAGTTCCATTTTAAGTAGTAGTGACAATTCCAGTGACAGTTACATTTCTAGTTACATTTATGGTGAAAGTAGAAATAGTAATGAAAGGGGGAGCTCCAGTATAAGAACTAGAAGGAATGGTATTGATTTCACTCGAAGAGAAAATTCTACTGATTTCGATTTGACTCAAAAATATAGGCATTTGTGGGTTCAATGCGAAAATTGTTATGGATTAAATTATAAGAAACTTTTGAAGTCCAAAATGAATATTTGTGACCAATGTGGATATCATTTGAAAATGAGTAGTTCAGATCGAATCGAACTTTCGATTGATCCAGGTACTTGGGATCCTATGGATGAAGATATGGTTTCTCTGGATCCTATTGAATTTCATTCGGAGGAGGAACCCTATAAAGATCGTATTGATTCTTATCAAAGAAAGACAGGATTAACCGATGCTGTTCAAACAGGCACAGGTCGACTAAACGGTATTCCCATAGCAATTGGAGTTATGGATTTTCAGTTTATGGGGGTAGTATGGGATCAGTAGTAGGCGAGAAAATTACCCGTTTGATCGAGTACGCTACCAATAAATTTTTACCTCTGATTCTAGTGTGTGCTTCCGGAGGAGCACGTATGCAAGAAGGAAGCTTGAGCTTGATGCAAATGGCTAAAATATCTGCCGCTTTATATGATTATCAATCCCATAAAAAGTTATTCTATGTATCAATCCTTACATCCCCTACTACTGGTGGGGTAACGGCTAGTTTTGGGATGTTGGGGGATATCATTATTGCCGAACCTAATGCTTACATTGCATTCGCAGGTAAAAGAGTAATTGAACAAACATTGAATAAGATAGTACCTGAAGGTTCACAAGCGGCTGAATATTTATTCCATAAGGGCTTATTCGATCTAATCGTACCACGTAATCCTTTAAAGGGTATTCTGAGTGAGTTATTTAAGCTTCACGCTTTTTTTTCCTTTGAATTAAAATTCACTTATTAAGTTAAGTGGAGCCTAAAGTAAAATTATTGTTATTTTATTTAGTTACATTTTTGTATTTGTAGCGAACAATTAGGCATTTTATCGGAATCAAAGTAAAAATTCTAAGGAAGAATTTATTTTTTCTTTGGTGACATAATCAATAATATTGAATTCGAAATTGTATAAAGAATCGTGTGGATAATTCTTTTTTATACCGATATTCCTGATTATTAATTAGGAAACCCCTATCAACAATATAAAAAAATTGTTCCTTCTTCGAAATTCAAATTGGTCAAGGCAAATAAAAGAAACCGAGGGTCATCTTTCCTTCTTGCTTCGTATGTATGGTATATATAATTCAAATATAGAAAATATAGATATAGAGTTTTTTTCGACTATATCTTCTGAGAATCTCTATTTTGACTAAGAATCCTGTTGTTGGATTGAATTCTAACGAATCCTTCGGGAATTTGTAAGAAACTCTTTATTTATTTATTTATTAAAGAAAAAAAAGATTCGAATTCAATTCGAATTTTAAGAGAAGAATAGAATAGATTATCATACGTATATTTCATGTAGAAAGATAAAGAAGAATAAGTCTCATTTATTTAATTATCCATTCCTTGCACTTATTATTTAATATATATACTCACTTAGATATACTCAATATAATTATATACGAATTATAATTATTCTAACATATCTTTCTAACAATAACAGGTACAAATATTAAATCGAGGTACCCATTCTATGACAACTCTTAACAACTTACCTTCTCTCTTTGTGCCTTTAGTGGGCCTAGTATTTCCGGCAATTGCAATGGCTTCTTTATCTTTTCATGTTCAAAAAAACAAGATTTTTTAGATTCGATAGGTGCAAATCTTATCTATTTTTTTTTCAAGACTTAGATATAGATAACACAGATATCTATTTAGTAGAATATGGCGGTTTCCTCCGAACATAGCTCTTATGTATGCGTAAATATATGGGTAAATAAATTATAGCAATTTTCAAAGAGATAGGAATCGAGGTGGATGTATGAAATGTAAAGTCAATCTATCTATATGTGGATATCTCTAGGAGATCATATAAAAAGGATATTCTTATTTTAGACCTAACCAATTTGATCTAACCAATTAGATGAATTACTCCTAAAGGGTTACATCCGAATAACGCTAGTTGATGAGAGTTACTTCGGAAACAAAAAAGGAAAGTCAAATTCATTTGGACTATTTTCTCAATTCCAATAAAATGCAACTGGATCTAGTATGAGTTGGCGATCAGAACATATATGGATAGAACTTATAGTGGGGTCTCGAAAAATAAGTAATTTCTGCTGGGCCTTTATCCTTTTTTAGGTTCATTAGGATTCGTATTAGTTGGATCTTCCAGTTATTTCGGTAAGAATTGGATATCTTTAGTTCCGTCTCAACAAATTCTTTTTTTTCCACAAGGGATCGTGATGTCTTTCTACGGTATCGCAGGTCTCTTTATTAGTTCTTATTTGTGGTGCACAATTTCGTGGAATGTAGGTAGTGGCTATGATCGATTCGATAGAAAAGAAGGAATAGTGTGTATTTTTCGTTGGGGATTTCCTGGAAAAAATCGTCGTATCTTCCTACGATTTCGTATGAAAGATATTCAGTCCATCCGAATAGAAGTTAAAGAGGGTATTTATGCTCGTCGTGTACTTTATATGGAAATAAAAGGACAGGGGGACGTTCCCTTGACGCGCACTGATGAGAACTTGACTCCGCGTGAAATTGAGCAAAAAGCCGCCGAATTGGCCTATTTCTTGCGCGTACCGATTGAAGTATTTTGAAATGAACTTTAACTGAAGAAGAAAGGAAAAATTCAAGAATTCTCTTTCTTTCTTCAGCATAGCATAGCTTAATAAAGCTTTTTCAGAACGTTCATTCGAGTCAAAGTAGACGTATATGGAACATCCATAAAACGAAACTTTTTTTTCCGCATAAAAAGAATTTATGCGTATGGAAATCCACTCAACTCAATTCAGTAAAAAACAAGTAAAAGTAGCAAATCGAAATAAAATAATAGATTCATCTCCTCGTATATCAAAACATTTCGGAATAAAGGATTTCTTTTTATTTTCAATATGAATTGATAGGTTAGATACAAATAGATCATATCTTGTAAATTATCTCTCCTTTCTTTTGTCAACCGAACTTTCTTTTTTTTATCTTTTCTTTTAGTGTTTCCTATATATGAGGCGGGAACAGGCAAGGGATTGCTTGGATCCCTATGGGAGCAAGAGTAACAATACAGTTTATAATGCTACAGCGTCTGGTTTAGTAAGTAAAATCTTTTGAAAAGAAATAGGGGGTTTTGAAATAACCATATCGGATGAGTCATATAGAACGTCAAGTGGTTGATATTATTCCCCCAGGGCCAGAACTTCTTGTTTCCGAAGGCGAATTGCGGTAATTTTTTTCAAAGATTTTCTTGATCAGCCATTAACGAGTAATCCTAATGTGGGTGGATTTGGTCAAGGGGACACCGAAATAGTACTTCAAGATCCATTCCGTGTCCAAGGCCTTTTGTTCTTCTTGGCATCTGTTATTTTGGCACAAATATTTTTGGTTCTTAAGAAGAAACAGTTTGAGAAGGTTCAATTGTCCGAAATGAATTTCTAGATTCGCGAATTTCCAATATCAAGTTCGTAAAAAGAATCAAATTCTTGTTTTGGCAATTCAATTATGTTATGTATGATCCAAAATTATAAAAAGCTTTTTGCTTGTTTCTATTCCAGATGTCGATATCGGGAATTATTTGTACCGCATTCCTAGTCATAGTATGTATATTGTAAAGAAGATTATTTGACTTTATCTCTTCTTTTTTGTTCAAGCCAAATTCGAGCGGTGTCACTAGGTCACTCTTGTGAGATTGAAATGTCATAGAATGGATCAATCGTTTTCTATTCTAATAGAATAAAATCGAAAATTTTACTGGATACTAAACATAAGATAAGTAAGTGGAGAATAGAAAACAAAGGATTATTCGCCTTCTTCTTAGTCTTTTCTTTTGACACAAGAAAGGAATTTTCCGCATTTCTTTCTTGTGTCTACATAAGGTTTTTGATCTGTTCGTAAAAGATTACTATCCTTAGTTTATATTTTTTTTTCCAGGTTTATTAGAACCCTTTTTTTATATTTATTACATATATAAAGTAGTGAACAAACAAAAAATAGAGGTCAATTTTTTGATAAAATAGAACTTAGAAAAAAATTCAACTTTGATGAGATACTAAATAGAGTAGAGTAAGGATCTATTCGAAAACGATTTGCTTTGCATAATATCTTATCGCCAGAAATATATATTGTAATTGTGTCATTCAGGAAAATGAAATTGAGCGATTCTTTCTTCTAACTTTGAAAGATGGATAAGATACTATCAGCGAATAAGAGATGTTCTAAATCAATTAATGAAGTTTTCAAAAACATTATCCGAAAAAATGAAGTTTTTTTTTTCAAAATAGGGAAAAGTTATTTATTTTTTATTTCGACTAATAAAATATTATGAAAGCTTAAGAAGGGGATTCTTGCCTTCTTAAGCTTTCATATCTCCAACTGAGTTCATCTTATTATTAGATTATTACAGAGATGAACCCAACCCGGAGTATGAACCATAAAAGAAAATACCTATTAAACCGATCACAATAATACCAGTTACAGTACCTATTATCCAAAGAGGAATCCTTCCAGTAGTATCGGCCATTTATCCCGCTTCCCTCCACCATTTCTTTCATCAAGTTGTCATGCTAAAGACATAAACAGCCATAGATAATTATCAGATGTGATCCTTCCGAATGGGTTAAGATAATTCTTATTATTAGTTAGTATTCTACTATTCTTTTTTCTTATCTTAATTGAAGAAATAATTGGAAAATAAAACAGCAAGTACAAAAATGAGTAATAACCCCCAGT
This sequence comes from Rhodamnia rubescens, assembly GCA_021437795.1. Lineage (NCBI taxonomy): Eukaryota > Viridiplantae > Streptophyta > Magnoliopsida > Myrtales > Myrtaceae > Rhodamnia > Rhodamnia rubescens. Next base: position 5,054 of record JAILYA010000152.1, read on the forward strand.
AGAGACTGGTACGATTCAATTCAACATTTTGTTCGTTCGGGTTTGATTGTGTCGTAGCTCTATAATTTGTATTAGGTTTATCGTTGGATGAACTGCATTGCTGATATTGACCCTAAAAAGAAACGGTAGGTACAGCTAGTCCATGAACAGCTAACCATCGCACTGTAAAAATTGGATAGGTTCGATCTATGGTCATTGGGTCCTCCTAAAAAGATCTACTAAATTCATCGAGTTGTTCCAAAGGGTCAAAACGGCCAGTTATTAATGGAATTCCTTGTCGGCTCTCTGTAAAATATTCGTTTGGACGAGGGCTTCCAAACACATCATAGGCTAAACCCGTGCTGACGAATAACCAACCCGCAATGAATAGGGAAGGTATAGTAATACTATGAATAACCCAGTATCGAATACTGGTAATAATATCAGCAAAAGAACGTTCTCCTGTGCTTCCAGACATGCTGAGCTCCACATATTCTTGTACAGTTAAAGGGGGAATCGATTCCATAAAAGATGATATCAGTAAATGGCAATTTACTGAAGTTCCATACTTGTTAGATCGTCAATATTGTACCCAGGGTGTTTTTCGAGTATACCGAATCAGTATAGCTATCCTTATTCTGACACAGCAACGCAATCTTAATCAGTATGGAAATGAAGTACTCGATAATTTTTTTATTATTTTCTTGTTGCTTGTCGATATAGAATCATGCATGTACTATTCAATATCCAATTTCTCCAATTTCTATAAGGTTTCTTTCTCTCCATTTTTTCCACAATTGAATTCGATGCGAAATTTAAAAATCTCCTTTTCAGAACTATAAGCTTAAACTGTAGAAGATTTTTTTGTTGTTCTCGTTTTTTTTTTCATTTTACATTTTAAGAGGAATTGTTTATTTGTAGAGTAACAAGTAAAAGGGGTAGATAGTATTGAAAAAAAAGAGAACAACAAAAAAAAATAGAATTGGAATAATCAATATTCGTGATGCACACATTGTTTTCTTGTATTAGATCGAAAGGTTCTTTCTGGAACTAGCTGCAAGGGTGGGAATTTATGATATGAAAAGACAATTTCTATTTCTAATAAATATGGAAAAAATGTAGAACCTAGCAAAGAAACGAAAATTATAGGAATTACTAGTCTTAGAATCTAGTTGGACGAAAATAAAGATTTGATTTTTGTGAGTGATCTGATCAGTTGTGCGATACCTTTTTTATTTTTACTTTATTTATTTTCATTTTTACTTATTCAATTCAGTAGTAGGTTCATTCACATAATATCTCAAATGACAAGAAAAAAGGTGTTATTCTTATAAGGTCACTCTTTATTCGAAAATCGAAAAATAGATTCGATACGATTAAAAAAAAAGATCAAAAGAAAAGAGAAATGATTTTCGAATTCTGTTCTATATGGATTCAAATTTCTTATTATTATTTTAATAATTCAAATTTCTTGTTATTTGATTATTTTAATATTAGTCTACTCAAGAATTGTCTAATGAATCCCTTGATTCGAAATTAAGGGATAGGTAGATATTACAAATTATTAATTGATCTCTTTTTGTACCTCCCTTACTCTATGTTTTTGTTAATCCCGTCTATAATGATTGACGAATTAACAACTGTCAATTGAACTTATTCTTTCATTTGAATTGGTATTTTTGCTTATCTTCGTATCTTGAAACTTAGGGAAGTACTTTATAAACATATGTATAAAAAGAACACATTTAGCTCCTTCATCTTCATGCTTACTATAACTAGTTATTTCGGTTTTCTACTAGCAGCTTTAACTATAACCTCAGCTCTCTTTATTGGTCTGACCAAGATACGACTTATTTGAAATTAATTGAATGAACACAACGCAGAAAAAAGAAATCTTTCTGTGTTATTCATAGACTCTATAGTTCCTTACCGGGTCAATTTCCAATTAGCGGTCATTGAGATTCATGGGCAATGCAGATTAATATGTAGGGATAGATATTACCTCTCCTTTTTCCCTTTCAAAAAAATTGAAATGATTGAAGTTTTTCTATTTGGAATTGTCTTAGGTCTAATTCCTATTACTTTAGCTGGATTATTTGTAACTGCATATTTACAATACAGACGTGGTGATCAGTTGGACCTTTGATTCAATTAATTAACATCTTTTTTTTAATTGACCTCCTCTTTTCTTTAATCCAAAGGAGGTCAAATTAAGATTACTGTTCAATTATTTAAGTGTCATTTTCGGACTAACCTAACCAAGACTGGAATCGCGCTCTGTAGGATTTGAACCTACGACATCGGGTTTTGGAGACCCACGTTCTACCGAACTGAACTAAGAGCGCTTTCTTATCTTCTTAAAAAAAAGAAGAGGATTTTTTTGCTAACCCGAATACATCTTGTATGCATAAGACTATCATATAGAATATGATATAATAAAAAAAGATTATGTATGCCTGATTTTAATCAATTTCAAAGAATCCCTCGTTACTGCTCAGACGAGAAGTAATAGGTAGGGATGACAGGATTTGAACCTGTGACATTTTGTACCCAAAACAAACGCGCTACCAAGCTGCGCTACATCCCTTTCCATTGGTCTACAGTGTCATTTTATAGAATCCCTGTCTTATTTCAAAATCCTTATTTTCTCCATTTATATATCCAAGTTATCTTGCCTTTTCTTTTTTTTATTCTCATGTAACATATAATAATAGAAGGCTTATATACACATGAATATGAAACCCATCGCAAAAAATAACTAAAAAAAGGAATATCTTTTTGGAATGCTCAGTCGAAAGGGACGTCTTTTTCGGTTTTAAGAAAAGGAAAATCTTATCTATCGAATCATTATACATTTCAATTGGAATTAGGAATTCCGTGTACAAATACAAGTGGTCCTTAACTACTTACATATATATTATATCGAATCATATATGTATTACCATTAGGCATTACAAGAAATTATACAATAAATAAAAAAAGAAAAAGTAAGGAGGATTTAAAATGCGAGATCTAAAAACATATCTTTCCGTGGCACCGGTACTAAGTACTCTATGGTTTGGGGCTTTAGCAGGTCTTTTGATAGAGATCAATCGTTTATTTCCGGATGCGTTGACATTCCCTTTTTTTTCATTCTAGTTATTGACATGTGAAGGGGTGAAGAAGATTAGAGATAGAATCAAAAGATTTGTGACTAATCCCTCCCCTCTTTCTCTTTTTTTTTTTTTTTAGATAAAATAGAATTCCATACAATATAATAAGTAGAAGTATAATAAAGAAAGGAGGAAAGAGAAATAAAAAAGTAGATTCAACCTCGGGGAAATTCCGGTTTAGTCTCCAATTCCATTTAGAAATAATATTTTGAGAACAGAAATGTGTCTAGGGCAAGAAGATCATACAAGATCTTTTAATGAAATACTGTACATTGAATCGAATTCGATTCAAAATATACCTAAATATTACTTTGTTGTTTTACTTCTTATTTTTTTTTATTTCTTTTTTCGCGGAAAGTAGAAAAGTTGGTTGAATCAAAAACGCAAAGGAGGTTCATGGCCAAGGGTAAAGATGTCCGAGTAACGGTTATTTTAGAATGTACCAACTGTGTTCGAAACGGTCTTAATAAGGAATCAAGGGGTCTTTCCAGATATATTACTCAAAAGAATCGACACAATACGCCTAGTCGATTGGAATTGAGAAAATTCTGTCGATATTGTTACAAACATACGATTCACGGGGAGATAAAGAAATAACTCGAATCAAGTGCCTGTGTGTCACTCTTACAAGGAACACGAAAAGGACATATTCTATATATACCATATTATTCTAATTAACATAATTTAACTAACTAAAAAAAAAGCCAAATCAAATCCTATATTTTGAATTCGAAATCTTTTTGGATCAGATTGAAATAGGATTTTGGGGATAAGGAATAAACAAACCATGGAAAAATCCAAGCGACTCTTTCTTAAATCCAAGCGATCTTTTCGTAGGCGTTTGCCCCCGATCCAATCGGGGGATCGAATTGATTATAGAAACATGAGTTTAATTAGTCGATTTATTAGTGAACAAGGAAAAATATTATCTAGACGGGTAAATAGATTAACCTTAAAACAACAACGATTAATTACTATTGCTATAAAACAAGCTCGTATTTTATCTTTGTTACCTTTTCTTAATAATGAGAAACAATTTGAAAGAAGCGAGTCGACCGCCGGAGCTACTGGTCTTAGAACCATAAATAAATAAAGAAAAAGTAGACTTACTTTACTCCTCAATTGAACCCAAATTCCAATTCAAATCCGAACTCAAACACGGATTGATATTTTGTTCGAAAAATCGCAAGAAAAAAAAATTGGGGAATAAGAAGGAATCTTTTTTTATTGGATATTGAACATATTCGCTCATTTAATTTTGAGCGACTTTATCATACTCTCTTTATCATACTAATTTCTACTCTACCTTCCCGGAGTTCATTCTCCAGCGAACTCCATTTAAAATATTCTGACGAATTCCTTACAATTTCCTTTTTTATTTTATGATCTCATTAGAAATCATATAAAGACAATTCCTATTTAATATAGCTATTTGTGCAAGTATTTTACGATTAAGAAGCAACTGTCTCTTGTACAGATTGTGTATTAATATACTATAACTATAGTATACTCTATTCTCTCGAATTACTGCATTTATCCGAGTGATCCACAAACGACGAAAATCTCTCTTTTTCCTATCTCTATCTCGATGAGACGAAACCAAAGATCTTATTTTCTGTTGAATAATTGTTCGAGTAAGTCTTGAACGAGCCCCCGAAAGCTTGATGCAAATAAACGAATTTTTGTTCTACGTCTCCGAGCTATATATCCTCGTCTAATTCTAGTCATTGAATAAATGAAACTTTCATGAATAACTAATTGATTTCCTTTCTTTCAGTTATTCTTTTCCCTTTTCCTAGTTTATTAATAACAAAACGGATTCTTCCAATGTATAAAATACAAATTCCAATGGCTTTTGCTACTATAACCTTCCCGACCACGATTTGTTTTTTTTTTATAGGCATTTCACCTCGAAACGAGTATTGATACTAGGTATAAAAAAACAGAAAAAAGTAATAAATAGAAATGAATAACGAAATAGTGGATTCCATCGTTTCTATGGTTATGTCTTAAACGGTGAGGTCCTCTCTATACACCGGAGTCCCTTAATTCATTTTATCAATCCTATTAGCAACTTGTACAGTTCACATTCTTTGGCTCTACCCATGAATTATCTAGTAATAGGTCTTTCACAATGAGATCTACCTATACAGTAACGGTATTTAATTATGAAGATTGGCTGGGTAGCTGACCCTCTTAGTCCGTTTTTGCAAAAGTATAGACATAAGATTTCGGCTTTGAAAATAGGATTTCCCCGCTTAATGGGATAACCATTTGTTACCAATGAGGAATTTTTTCTCATTGGAAACCATAAATTTCATATACAATAGAAGAATTGAATAGATTTTTTTTTTTTTAGTTTTCGATATATAGATAGTGAACGTCCTTCTTCCTTCCATTTTATACTATTCACTAGTACTGATCATTGATACTGGAAAATTTCTTTCCCCTTTTTTTCTACCAATGGGTGATCTGAACGAGTCGCACATACACCCTAGTACATGTTCCTCGACGCTGAGGACATCCCCCAAGAGCGGGGGATTTCGTGACATTTCTGATTGGCTGTCTTGTGTTTCTAATAAGTTGTTTAATAGTTGGCATGTTGAATCGTATACATAATAAGTGGGCTGGTTTAGATCGATCCTAACCGGATGAGTATGAATTACTTCTCTATTTAATAGATGAATAGAATATTATAAAACCCGGTAATAAGTAAGAAGAGAAAATCTCAAATCGGCGATTTGCGTAAACTTACTGCTATTTTTTTTTATTCAATCGCTACAAGATCAACAATTCCATGAGCTTGGGCTTCTGTTGCTGACATAAAAACATCTCTTTCCATATCTTCGGATACAACCCATAAGGGTTTGCCCGTTCTTTGTACATAAACTCTTGTGATGGTTTCGCGCAGTTTCAGTAGTTCTTCTGCTTCCAGGATAAATTCTCCCGTTTGTGCCTCATAAAAAGAACTCGCAGGTTGATGTATCATTACCCTGATAATATAACAAATAACAAATGGTTCCTCTATCTCGCATGATGAGGTGAGGAGAAGAGATAAAGAATAATAAAAAAGAAAGATAGAATTGAGCAACCGTACAGGCATCCTTTGCGCATTGCATACGGCTATACAATGGAATTCACTTTACCTTGCATTTCGATCGAAGAAAGAGAAAAAAATATAGATTAGATATAGGGTTTATCCGATTCAGATCGGCAAATGATCCAATTACCATCCTTCCTTTCGGAGCAGTTAAAAAATACTATGATGGCTCCGTTGCTTTTTATATATTTATCTCGTCTGTGATTCAGCAATCCCAAAGTTTTTTTTTTTTTTTTTGTACTCTTTCATAACAAAAACATAAATATTGTTAAAAGTTTTCTGTTGTGAAAACAAAAAAGTTTGTGACGCTGAAATGGTAATGGTCCCCGATAAATAAGATAAAATCGAGAATACCCTTTATTTTATACTAATTTCATACTACTCTTTCGAAATATAATCTAATGTTTTGAAAAAAAAAATTTCTCATATCGAATTCGAAGTGCCATGCTATTATTACTTAATATTCCTATTTCATATGGCGAAGGCATAGTCTTTTTTTTTTTTGTTCTTAAAAAACTCATTGGCGCCAAGCGTGAGGGAATGCTAGACGTTTGGTAATCTCTCCGCCGACCAGGATAAAAGATCCCATTGAAGCGGCTAATCCCATGCATATTGTATGCACATCGGGTTGCACAAATTGCATAGTATCATAAATAGCTACTCCGGGGATTACCCATCCGCCAGGAGAGTTTATAAACAAATAAAGATCCTTGTTATCATTCTCTATACTGAGATATACCATAAGACCAATAAGTTGATTCGAAATCTCGCTATCAACCTCTTGGCCTAAAAAAAGTAATCTTTCTCGATAAAGTCGGTTGATTAGGATAAAATTTGTATCCCTTAAGAGCCGTACATGCACCTTTTGATGCATACGGTTCAACAAAAATTTCGAAAAAAAAAAAAAGAATCAATGTGTAGATTCCAGCCCTCTTTCTTTTTTTTTCATAGCAGGGCCCTTTTCTAATCTAATTTTTGAATTTCTTAATGAAGCGGCTTTTTTTTTCTTCCACTTTTCAAGAAAGATGAGTTTTGGTTTTGTCCTCTTTCCCTCCACAAAAATCCATTAAACTTATCAAATAAACTTCTCATTGATGTATTGTTTCATCGAGATCTAATCCAAATCACGATGTCATTTTCTTGTTCCTGAATGGGCCTTTTTTCAATTCTTTTAGGTTTATGCTCTACTCCGAGTAAAAAAGTCTGCCCGATTTTTATTTGCACATATAGGACAAATGACACTAATACTACGTCTTTTTCCTACGACTTACTTCTTTTTCAATTCAATTCATGTCTTCTGCCAATGCCAAATATTCGACGTATTTATCATATTACTCGCTTGATTAAAAGTTTAAGATTACTCTCTTATCATATAAAAAAAAAGATTTTCTAACCTATAATATGATTAGTAGTAATCATAAATATATTACCAGTTGGGTTTTTTCTAAACGGAGTCTGAATACTTCATTTTATTGGTCCAACCATAAATTATTCTATAGACTTTTCTAATTGATAATAGAAATTTGAATACCCTCCAAAACAAAAAAGGATATAATTTCACTTGATTTCACTTCACGCTCCAATTTTTTGATAATTCAAAATCTTTTTGGGGCGAAACAGAGGATATCTCGATCGGGGGAGAGAACGGGGAAATCCCATATGACCCAATATATCTGACAAGTCGCACTATACGTCAACCCAAGAGGCATCTTCCTCTCCAGGACTTCGAAAGGGTACTTTTGGAACACCAATAGGCATAAAATGAAAGAAAAAAGAATTAAGTACTATATTTCACTTTGATGTGGAAGCGTAACAATGCGTTTATTTTCTTAATAATATTGTCTTTTATCCTATTTTATCCATAGATTGGGAAAAAATTCTTACGAATAGGTCTTTTGAATGATTAACAAATATGTATGCATTCGTTCATAGAAAATGGTATCAACCCCCCATTGCGTATTGGTACTTATCGGATATAGAATAAATCTGCTTCTCTTTGTTCCTACGAACCGAATTGTTCCATTTTTATTAAAAAAAATAATAGAAAAAATATTCATCTTTTCTCCGAGATAATCCCCTGAAAAGGGGAGGTCCCTAGAATATTTTTTTTCCAATGCAATAAAGTTACATAGTGTCTATTTTTCGTTGATAAAGGGGTATTTACATGGGTTTGCCTTGGTATCGTGTTCATACCGTCGTATTAAATGATCCCGGCCGTTTGCTTTCTGTCCATATAATGCATACAGCTTTGGTTGCTGGTTGGGCCGGTTCGATGGCTCTATATGAATTAGCAGTTTTTGATCCCTCTGATCCCGTTCTTGATCCAATGTGGAGACAAGGTATGTTCGTCATACCCTTCATGACTCGTTTAGGAATAACCAATTCATGGGGCGGCTGGAGTATTACAGGAGGGACTATAACGAATCCGGGTATTTGGAGTTACGAAGGCGTGGCCGGTGCACATATTGTGTTTTCTGGCTTGTGCTTCTTGGCAGCTATCTGGCATTGGGTGTATTGGGATTTAGAAATATTTTGTGATGAGCGTACAGGAAAACCTTCTTTGGATTTGCCAAAAATTTTTGGAATTCATTTATTTCTTTCAGGGGTGGCTTGCTTTGGGTTTGGCGCATTTCATGTAACAGGATTGTATGGTCCTGGAATATGGGTGTCCGATCCTTATGGACTAACTGGAAAGGTACAACCTGTAAATCCCGCGTGGGGTGTAGAAGGTTTTGATCCTTTTGTTCCGGGAGGAATAGCCTCTCATCATATTGCAGCAGGCACTTTAGGCATATTAGCGGGGCTCTTTCATCTTAGTGTCCGTCCGCCCCAACGTCTATATAAAGGATTACGCATGGGCAATATTGAAACCGTCCTTTCTAGTAGTATCGCTGCTGTTTTTTTTGCAGCTTTTGTTGTTGCTGGAACTATGTGGTATGGTTCAGCAACTACCCCTATCGAATTATTTGGTCCCACTCGTTATCAATGGGATCAGGGATACTTCCAGCAAGAAATATATCGAAGAGTTGGTGCTGGACTAGCCAAAAATCAAAGTTTATCCGAAGCTTGGTCTAAAATTCCTGAAAAATTAGCTTTTTATGATTATATCGGTAATAATCCGGCAAAGGGGGGATTATTCAGAGCGGGCTCAATGGACAACGGGGATGGAATAGCTGTTGGGTGGTTAGGACATCCGATCTTTCGAGATAAAGAAGGGCGTGAACTTTTCGTACGTCGTATGCCTACTTTTTTGAAACATTTCCGGTTGTTTTGGTAGACGGAGACGGAATTGTTCGAGCCGACGTTCCTTTTCGAAGGGCGGAATCAAAGTATAGTGTTGAACAAGTAGGTGTAACTGTTGAGTTCTATGGTGGGGAACTCAATGGAGTCAGTTATAGTGATCCTGCTACTGTGAAAAAATATGCTAGACGTGCCCAATTAGGTGAAATTTTTGAATTAGATCGTGCTACTTTGAAATCCGATGGTGTTTTTCGTAGCAGTCCAAGGGGTTGGTTTACTTTTGGACATGCTTCATTTGCTCTGCTTTTCTTCTTCGGACACATTTGGCATGGTGCTCGAACCTTGTTCAGAGATGTTTTTGCTGGTATTGACCCGGATTTGGATGCTCAAGTGGAATTTGGAACATTCCAAAAACTTGGAGATCCAACTACAAGAAGACAAGTAGTCTGATACTTGATTTTTCTCTTATCTTTTTT
>JAILYA010000152.1:20000-25000 GCA_021437795.1 Rhodamnia rubescens
TATTTCTCTTGAAATCCCTTTCATTTTGGTTTCTACACACGTCTTTTTTTAGGAGGTCTACAGCCATTATGTGGCATAGGGGTTACATCACGAACGAAACTTAATAGTATACCACTTCTACGAATAGCTCGTAATGCTGCATCTCTTCCGAGACCAGGACCTTTTATCATGACTTCTGCTCGTTGCATACCTTGATCTACTACTGTCCGAATAGCATTTCCTGCTGCGGTTTGAGCAGCAAATGGTGTCCCCCTTCTTGTACCATTGAATCCACAAGTACCGGCGGAGGACCAAGAAATTACCCGACCCCGTACATCTGTAACAGTCACAATGGTATTGTTGAAACTTGCTTGAACATGAATAACTCCCTTTGGTATTCTACGTGTACTTTTTCGTGAACCACTACGGGCATTCCTACGTGAACCAGTTCTTGGTATAGATTTTGCCATACTTTATCATCTCATAAATAGAAATTCGAGATATATGGATATATCCATTTCATGTCAAAACAGATCCTATTTTTTTCATTGGGTCCTTTACGTTAGAGAGCCCCTTTTCCAAAGATTATCCTTGTCTTTGTTTATGTCTCGGATTAGAACAAATTACTATAATTCGTCCCCTCCTACGGATCAGTCGACATTTTTCACAAATTTTACGAACGGAGGCCCTTATTTTCATAGTTGTCGTTCCTTAACTTAATTCTTACTCTATTTATTGGAAGAAAATAAGTTTCTTGAAATGTTGAAACTCAAATTGTATCCCCATGAAGGGAATGCTGAAGTTGAAAAAACAACCTAATCATTCGAATCCTTATTGTGGCATCTATAAATTATAGACCTCTGGTTGAATCATAACGACTTACTTCAATTTTGCCCCTCCCCCCTAGTATACGTATAAAACTCCGTCGGATCCTTCATGAAACATAACCTAGAATTAGATCTTCATTATCGAAAAACCCCGAGCATACATACCATTGAGAAGGAGAAGTGATTAATTAATTAAACCTTAATGAATCCATTTTTTTGTTCTTTCATTCTAGGGAAAAGCCCTAGAAGTATCACCTAATGTAGCAGGAATGATATCAACTAACCCACCCTTTTTTCTTTTGACAAATAGGAAATTCTGGATCGAATTCGGATATCAGAAAGATTACCATATATAACATAAAATTTCTCCGCCGATTCCTTCTAGTCGAGCCTCTCGGTCTGTCATTATACCTCGAGAAGTAGAAAGAATTACAATCCCCATCCCGCCTAAAATTCTAGGAATTCGTTGATAGTTCGAATAGATTCGTAGGCCAGGCCTACTGATACGTTTTAAATTTAAAATAGTTCGATAGGGTACTTTCCTATTCCTTCTATGTCGTAGGGTTAAAACCAAAAAATATTTGTTGTTTTCCTGATGCTTCCTCACGTTTTTGATAAAACCTTCTCTTAAAAGTATTTTAACAATGTTTTCCGTGATGTTAGTGGATGCTATTTGAATCGTCCCTTTTCGATTCATGTCAGCATTTCGTATAGAGGTTATTATGTCAGCAATAGTGTCCCTACCCATGATAAACTAAAATTTGGGTTGCCTCCCATTTTTGATATAATCAACATGCTATTTTTTTTTTTTTTATATTTTATTTATTAAATAAAGGGATATGCGTCAGATACAACCTAATCCACTAATTAATCTATTTCATCCAAATACTATGTATAATATAACTATATTACGTATGATCTCATCTTATAATACTTCAGGTGCTAATGAAACTATTTTAGTGAAATTTAGCTGTCTCAATTCTCGGGCAATCGCACCAAAAACTCGAGTTCCTTTTGGATTTCCTTCTTGATCAATCACAACAGCAGCATTATCATCATATCGTATTATCATACCGTTGTCACGTTTAAGTTCTTTACAAGTACGTACAATTACAGCTCTGATCACTTCTGATCTTTCTAGAGGTGTGTTTGGTAATGCTTCTTTGATCACAGCAACAATAATGTCACCGATATGAGCATATCGGCGATTACTAGCTCCTATGATTCTAATACACATTAATTCTCGGGCCCCGCTGTTATCCGCTACGTTCAAATGGCTTTGAGGTTGAATCATATCATTTTTTAATCTGTTCTTTCAATGTTAATGCAAGGGGCGAAGTAAAAAAAAAAAGAAATATTGTTTGTCAAAAAGAAACCTGCAATTGTTTTTTTATCCGCAAGACTTCTTTTCTTTGGTTCTACGTTCCTATTCCGAAATAATAAATTGAGTTCGTATAGGCATTTTGGACGCCGCTATTGAAATAGCCTTTCTGGCTATATTTTCTGCTACTCCGCCCATTTCATAAAGTATTCTGCCTGGTTTAACGACAGCTACCCAATATTCGGGAGATCCTTTACCCGAACCCATACGTGTTTCCGTAGGTCTTACCGTAACTGGTTTGTCTGGAAATATACGTACCCATAGTTTTCCACCACGGCGCACATTTCTTGTCATTGCTCGTCGCCCTGCTTCTATTTGTCTAGATGTGATCCAAGCGGGTTCAAGTGCCTGAAGAGCATATTTACCGAAACAAATATGATTACCTCGATAAGATATTCCTTTCATTCTTCCTCTATGTTGTTTACGAAATTTGGTTCTTTTGGGGTTATAGTTGATGGTTCTTTCTTAATTCCATCTCTACTACAGAACCGGACATGAGAGTTTCTTCTCATCCGGCTCCTCACGAATGAAACGATTCGAATTTTATAATTATATGAAAATATACTGAATCATGGATTCTTTGAGATTTCATCTAATCTATTAGAAATTTCTATATCTTGTTTGGATATATACTTAAAACATGTATTTTTTTCTAGATAATTATTTCTATTTCCAGATAATGAGATAATGTCGTTTTTTTATAACGAATCTTTATTTTGTTTTTCCTTTGATCATATTATCATATTGGATCGAACAAGACTGCGTAATGTAAAAGAAGATTAAGTAATCTAATAAAAACTTTCGCGGGCGAATATTTACTCTTTCAATATCTATTTTAGTTGTAGGGTTAGCTCATGAATTCTCGGAATAAATGAATTGGTCCCTGGTTCGTTCCGCCATCCCACCTAATGAATTATTAGGATTCATTTTTCAATAGAATCTTACATATTCATAGGTTCCATCGTTCCCATCGCTTCGCAATTAATGGTTAGGTTTGAATTCTACAATGGAGCCCCTCATGAAATTTGTTCTTGAGTCAATTTTCTCAGTCTTTATTGGCTCGAGGCTCTTGATTTTTTTCTATGAATAGATTCATATAGTTATGGATGAATCAGTATTGATGCTTTATTCCACTGCCTTTTATGAGATGACTCATAAACCTTACATATATTGGAATCCTATACCATTGATATTCTTTTTCTTTCTTTCTCTCAACCTTCCCTTTATCCGCATACTTTTTTTATATCATAATCAGATTATTTTTTTTTATGCAAGAAAGATTTCAGTTGCTACAACGATATGACCAATATATCATATCTTGACTGCTTTTTTGTATCCAGATAATGTGAAACGATGAGTTGGTTATTAGTTCTATAGTTAGTAGTTCACAGTAGGGGTCTGTCCCTTTTTTTGGAATTCAATCCTATAAAAAAACCAACGAGTCACACACTAAGCATAGCAATTATATGAAATCATCAATCAAATTTTTATTTAACCCTATAGAATTGCTTATTTTTTTTTTTTATTTAAGAGAAAAAGCATGAAAAGAAAAAGTTTTTTTTTATTCTATCTTTTTTTCATTTTTTTTTATTCTATCTTTTTTTCAATGGATATAGTGTAAAGAGTAAAGACAAGGAAAGTATTCTTATTCCCAAAATATCCAAATTTTGATGCCTAATACTCCATAGACCGTTCGGACTCCATAGGAACAATAATCAATTTTAGCTCGAATGGTTTGTAGAGGAACCCTACCTTCTCTGATCCATTCGACACGTGCAATTTCTTTTCCGTCGATGCGACCTGCGATTTGTATTTGAATTCCTTTTGTATCTGCTTGTTCGGTTAATTCAATAGCCTTTTTTATTGCTTTGCGAAATGAAACTCTATTCTTTAATTGTCCGGCTATAAATTCTGCAAGAATATTAGGGTCCCCATAAGGGTTTGTAATTCTTGTAATAGCAATGTTGAGTTTTCGGTTCACACAATTAAGTTCTTTTTGTACATTCATCTGTAATTCTTCGATTCTTCGCGTCTTGCCTTCTAGTAATAACTTTGGGAATCCCATATAGATTATGACTTGAATCAGGTCAATTCTTTTTCGAATTTCTATGCATGCAATTCCCTCCACACCAGAGGATATTCTCATATTTTTTTGTATATAATTCTTGATAGAATTTCGTATTTTTTGATCTTCTTGTAGACCCTCAGAATAATTTTTGGGTTGTGCAAACCAAATAGAATGATGACCTTGGGTTGTACCAAGTCTGAAACCAAGTGGATTTATTTTTTGTCCCATAATCCCCCAATATTATACATATAATGATATGTCATATCTGTGTACTTCTTTTTTTTTCCAGTCGGATTTTTTTAAGCAAAAGAAATCTTCTTCATAGAAAGATGTATCTTTCAATACAATCCTTATATGACAAGTGGGTCTTTTTATTGCATAACTCCGTCCTCGAGCTCGAGGTTTTAATTTTTTCATAGTAGTACCCTCGTTGACTTCGGCTTTACTAATAACTAAACTTGCTTCATTGAAACCCATATTATGACTAGCATTTGCTGCTGCAGAATAAACCAACTTAAAAATAGGATAACACGCTCGATAAGGCATAAGTTCGAGTATCATAAGTGTTTCCTCGTAGGAACGTCCACGAATCTGATCAATTACCCTTCGTGCTTTGTGAGCAGACATAGATATATGTTGACCTAAAGCATATACTTCTCCATATTGGTTCTTATTTCTCTTCTTTGTCATAAGGTTCACCTCTTACTAATGATCACTAATCATCTATTTAATAACTTATTTATTT
>JAILYA010000152.1:30000-32500 GCA_021437795.1 Rhodamnia rubescens
ATTACGTATTCATCAATATTCGATTGATTGGTCTGAGGTTATTGAAAAAAAGATTTGTCTAAGTCACTTCGTTTCGTTTTGTCCAAGTTACTTCTCTTTTTGTCCAAGTTTCTTCTTTTTTTGTCTAACTCACTTCCTTTTTCTTTGTGAGTTTCGGGAATACCCCCATTCATAGGTCCGAGATCCACGTCTATGAATTGAAAGGTCCGAATGATCAACTCTGCAATCAGTTGTTAGAATCAATAGGTCTTCAAATCGTTCATTTGAAAAAATGGAAACCATTATTATTGGATGATCATGATACTTCCCAAAAATCGAAATTATGGATCAATGGAGGAAGAATATCACCATTTTTGTTCAATAAGATACCAAAGTGGATGATTGACTCATTCCATACTAGAAATAATCGCAGGAAATCTTTTGATAACACGGATTCCTATTTCTCATGGCTGAATCCCGTGAAACCATTTCATAGAAGTTCATTGATATCTTCTTTTTATAAAGCAAATCGACTTCGATTCTTGAATAATCCACATCACTTCTGCTTCTATTGTAACAAAAGATTCCCCTTTTATGTGGAAAGGGCCCGTATCAATAATTATGATTTTACATATGGACAATTCCTCAATATCTTGTTCATTCGCAACAAAATATTTTCTTTGTGCGGCGGTAAAAAAAAATACGCTTTTTTGGAGAGAGATACTATTTCACCAATCGAGTCACAGGTATCTAACATATTCATACCTAACGATTTTCCACAAAGTGGTGACGAAAGGTCTAACTTGTACAAATCTTTCCATTTTGCAATTCGATCCGATCCATTAGTTCGTAGAGCTATTTACTCGATCGCAGACATTTCTGGAACACCTCTAACAGAGGGACAAATAGTCAATTTTGAAAGAACTTATTGTCAACCTCTTTCAGATATGAATCTATCTGATTCAGAAGGGAAGAACTTGTATCAGTATCTCAATTTCAATTCAAACATGGGTTTGATTCACACTCCATGTTCTGAGAAATATTTACCATCCGAAAAGAGGAAAAAACGGAGTCTTTGTCTAAAGAAATGCGTTGAGAAAGGACAGATGTATAGAACCTTTCAACGAGATAGTGCTTTTTCAACTCTCTCAAAATGGAATCTATTCCAAACATATATGCCATGGTTCCTTACCTCGACAGGGTACAAATATCTAAATTGGATATTTTTAGATACTTTTTCAGACCTATTGCCGATACTAAGTAGCAGTCCAAAATTTGTATCCATTTTTCATGATATTATGCATGGATCAGATATATCATGGCAAATTCTTCAGAAAAAATTCTGTCTTCCACAATGGAATCTGATAAGTGAGATTTCGAGTAAGTGTTTACATAATCTTCTTCTGTCCGAAGAAATGATTCATCGAAATAATGAGTCACCATTGATATCGACCCATCTGAGATCTCCAAATGTTCGGGAGTTCCTCTATTCAATCCTTTTCCTTCTTCTTGTTGCTACATATATCGTTCGTACCCATCTTCTCTTTGTTTCCAGAGCCTATAGTGAGTTACAGACAGAGTTCGAAAAGGTCAAATCTTGGATGATTCCATCATACATGATGGAGTTGCGAAAACTTCTGGATAGGTACCCTACATCTGAACTGAATTCTTTCTGGTTAAAGAATCTCTTTCTAGTTGCTCTGGAAAAATTAGGAGATTCTCTAGAAGAAATACGGGGTTCTGCTTCTGGCGGCAACATGCTATGGGGTGGTGGTCCCGCTTATGGGGTCAAATCAATACGTTCTAAGAAGAAATATTTGAATATCAATCTCATCGATCTCATAAGTATCATACCAAATCCCATCCATCGAATCACTTTTTCGAAAAAGACGAGACATCTAAGTCATACAAGTAAAGAGATCTATTCATTGATAAGAAAAAGAAAAAATGTGAACGGTGATTGGATTGATGATAAAATCGAATCCTGGGTCGCGAACAGTGATTCGATTGATGATAAAGAAAGAGAATTCTTGGTTCAGTTTTCCACCTTAACGACAGAAAAAAGGATTGATCAAATTCTATTGAGTTTGACTCATAGTGATCATTTATCAAAGAATGACTCTGGTTATCAAATGATTGAACAACCGGGAGCAATTTACTTACGATACTTAGTTGACATTCATAAAAAGTATCTAATGAATTATGAGTTCAATACATTCTGTTTAGCAGAAAGACGGATATTCCTTGCTCATTATCAGACAATCACTTATTCACAAACCTCGTGTGGGGCTAATAGTTTTCATTTCACATCTCATGGAAAACCCTTTTCGCTCCGCTTAGCCCTATCCCCCTCTAGGGGTATTTTAGTGATAGGTTCTATAGGAACTGGACGATCCTATTTGGTCAAATACCTAGCGACAAACTCCTATGTTCCTTTCATTACAGTATTTCTGAACAAGTTCCTGGATAACAAGCCTAAAGGTTTTCTTATTGATGATATCGATATTGAGGATAGTGACGA
>JAILYA010000152.1:50000-67500 GCA_021437795.1 Rhodamnia rubescens
CAATTACTCGTCTATCAAAAAAATGAATTAGTTCAGCTAGTCCTCTTATACCCTGAGTTAAGGATATTGTATAAAAAGCATCTATGTAACCACGATTATATGACCAATCATATATCACATTTATTATTTTGTCTCCTAAAATTCTATTAGGACCTAACGAATTTAATAAGTTCAAATTTTGTAAAGATGAATAAATAGGCTTATAGAAAAAAGACGATATAAATATTCCGAAAAAAGCTATACTGACAGAAAAACTTGCATTTGTCACAAATTCATACCAATCCACAGAATTATTTGAATTCTGATGTAAAAGGTTTATAGACGGATTTAACAATTTGGATAATATATCCAAATGAATTCCTTCTTGATTAAAAGAAAAGGGGATTCCTACGACTCCAACAAACAAAGTAAATAGCACTAATATAACCATGGAAAATAGCATAGTATTGTCCGATTCATGAGGATAAGAGAAAGTATTTTGAGTACCAAAATGAGTAATAGTAATAAAGGGGTGCATCCTGTTTTTTCCATTACCACCAATTTGATATGTCTTATTCCAAAAAAACGAAGCCCTTTGATTATTATTCATTGTTAATGTTAATAAACTTAATAAACGAAAATTGTTTTTAATCGTTTTTGGTACTTCTTTTCCCCATAGAGATATTGAATGGTAGGAACTACTTTTTTGACCACTATAATTTTGAAAATGAACATTGAAATGTCCCTCAAAAGTAAGTAAATAGATCCGAAACATATAAAATGCGGTTAATCCTGCTGTAGAACAAGCTATTATTGCGAAAATAGGTGAATACAACCAACTATCATTAAGAATTTCATCTTTGGACCAAAAACAAGCAAGTGGAGGAATACCACAAAAAGAAAAGTGTACCTACTAAAAAAGCAGTTTTTGTAATTGGTACATGCTTTTTAAACCTCCCATAAGAACCATATTTTGACTTTTATCTGGAAAAAACCCAACAAAAACTTCCATTAAAAAAAAAATAAATCCAAAACAAAAAAAAAAAAAATAATAAAAAAAAAAAAAAAAAAAAAAAAAAAAAAAAAAAAAAAAAAAAAAACCCAAAAAAAAAAAAAAAAAAAAAAAAAAAAAAAAAAAAAAATAAAAAAAAAAAAAAAAAATTTTTTAAAAATTTAAAAAAAAAAAAAAAAAAAAACAAAAAAAAAAAATATATAAAAAAAAAAAAAAAAAAAAAAAAATAAAAAAAAAAAAAAAAAAAAAAAAAAAAAAAAAAAAAAAAAAAAAAAAAAACCCCCCAAAAAAAAAAAAAAAAAAAAAAAAAAAAAAAAAAAAAAAAAAAAAAAAAAAAAAAAAAAAAAAAAAAAAAAAAAAAAAAAAAAAAAAAAAAAAAAAAAAAAAAAAAAAAAAAAAAAAAAAAAAAAAAAAAAAAAAAAAAAAAAAAAAAAAAAAAAAAAAAAAAAAAAAAAAAAAAAAAAAAAAAAAAAAAAAAAAAAAAAAAAAAAAAAAAAAAAAAAAAAAAAAAAAAAAAAAAAAAAAAAAAAAAAAAAAAAAAAAAAAAAATAAAAAAAAAAAAAAAAAAAAAAAAACAAAAAAAAAAAAAAAAAAAAAAAAAAAAAAAAAAAAAAAAAAAAAAAAAAAAAAAAAAAAAAAAAAAAAAAAAAAAAAAAAAAAAAAAAAAAAAAAAAAAAAAAAAAAAAAAAAAAAAAAAAAAAAAAAAAAAAAAAAAAAAAAAAAAAAAAAAAAAAAAAAAAAAAAAAAAAAAAAAAAAAAAAAAAAAAAAAAAAAAAAAAAAAAAAAAAAAAAATAATATTAACATAATAGAAGTAAGTGGATCTATTAAGTGACCGAACTCTAAAGAAAAATCATTATTAATGGTCCAAGACCATACATATTGATAGATAAAACTTCTATTTATTTGCTGAATAGATAGATAGACCGAAAGTATCATAACTATACTTAACAATAAAATACTAGGAAAAGCCCACATACGGCGAAGATTTTTTGTTGCCGTTGGAAAAAGTAGAAGTCCCATTCCTATTAACATAGGAACTGGAAGTGGAATGAAGGGGATAATCCATGAATATTGATATGTATATTCCATAAAAAAACCTTTTTATTTTTAATTAATTCTTTCTAATTCACCGGCTCTTATATCTTTTTATAGGTTCAATAAAAATCAAGATATGGAAAACTTAAATAGAATTTTGATTCCTAATTATTCTGAATCTTTCTTCTTTACCCAATACTTCAAAGATTCAAATCAAGAAGTTAGAATTGGTCAAATGATATGAATATGATCAAGTTACTATTTTAAAATGAAATAACACACTAATTCATTTTATTAATATTGAATATTAAGTATAAGTAAGATTTTTATGAAAATGCAGAAAAAAAAATTCAATTATTATTACGATACGTATTCCGATAATTTATATCCATAGAGCAAATAATTACACCAAAATAGAGTAGTTATTACATTACTTTATTTTGATAGAAATAATAGGATGGTGCATACCAAAACTGGCCCAATAAAAAAAAAAAGAATTAGTTCGTTTATTCATATTTATTCATAATCATTAACTAATTCATGGTAGAACTGATTATCTTTCATTCGAATAAAAGACATTTATTTTTCTTTGTAGAAAACGCTAGCATATCCCACACTTTTCTTTCAATACCAGGGAGAAGAAATAGACTTAAAAGAAAAGACAAAATTACTAAGATGACTTTTATAAAATCATATATCCTTTGATTAACTACTAGTTTAATTCGAATTTTAAAAGAAAAAAAAATGTGTACTCCTTCTTTTTCTTTTGAGCTGGACCAACTAATAAAAAACTAAAGTAATTTGAGTAATTCGGAATTTTTTAGATAAGGATTGGTTTTTTAAACTTTTCGGTGTATTTTTTTACATGGATAAATATAGCACGACGAAAATAGACAGAGATATAAAAAAAGAAAAAATGGAATTGTTTGACCAATAGATGTCTTTCACATTCAACTAGAGAAATGAATAACTTTTTCAAATTTTTCATGGCCGTTCCAAAAAAACGTACTTCTATATCAAAAAAACGTATTCGTAAAAACATTTGGAAAAAGAAGGTATATTGGGCAGCGTTGAAAGCTTTTTCCTTAGCGAAGTCTCTTTCTACCGGGAATTCAAAAAGTTTTTTTGTGCGACAATGAAATAGTCAAACACTCGATTAAATAATCTTAATCTGAAAATGGTACTTAAAAAAAAAAAAAAAAAAAATAGACAAGGTTTCACTTTTTTTTTTTTTTATATGTTTTATCCGGTGGGGATTCTTATTTTCCTCATCGGTACACTTATCCGTCATATCATAATAAATAAGAAAATAAAAAAAATTCTTAAACAAGATGTTCAGTTCAGGCCAATATCGAATTAGTTTTATAAATCCTAAATCAAATTCTTTACAGGACGAAAAACTAACCTAAGGTCTAAGGGTTAATCTAAAGCTCTACAAATAGTTAAATAAAAAAAATTGGAATGGCACACTGTACTGTGATCCATAAAAAGACTTTTTTGTTGATTGATAAAAAAGTCCATCTTAGATTCATAAAATCAGATAAATGATAAATGAATTTTAAAATTCAAAAATGAAAAACAACTTTTTTTTTTGAGTTATATCTTTATCCTTGAATTGAAGTCATAACTATTTAGTTACAAGATCTCCATTTTAGGCGAGCATAAACTACGAAAACGTCTCTGTTAAATAAAAAAGGAAACCTTCCATTTTCATTCAAAAATTAAATAAAATGATAATAAAGATTTTTATAGGAAACGCTTCAATCCATATTGAAACAAAACGAGTTCTTTCTCATCACTTTGAATGAAAATGAAAAAAAAAATATTGAATTGACTCCTTCAATCTCGACGATTAAAATCAAATAATAATATACTATTATTTCGAGTATGCCGCTATGGTGAAATCGGTAGACACGCTGCTCTTAGGAAGCAGTGCTAGAGCATCTCGGTTCGAGTCCGAGTGGCGGCATGGCATCTTCTAAAACAAATAGAACAAGTCCTATAATAAATTCAATTCCTGATTTCAATTCCGTAGAATCGGTTTACCCCACTTTTTTATTTTTTTTTATTTTAATTAAATTAAAACAATTTTATGATATTTTCCACTTTAGAACATATATTAAGTCATATATCCTTTTCGATCGTTTCAATTGTAATTACAATTTTTTTTATAAGCTTATCAGTCGATGAAATCGTAGGACTCTATGATTCGTCAGAAAAAGGCATGATAGCTACTTTTTTCTGTATAACAGGATTATTAGTCATTCGTTGGATTTATTCGGGACATTTCCCATTAAGTGATTTATATGAATCATTCATTTTTCTTTCATGGAGTTTTTCCATTATTCATATGGTTCCGTATTTTAAAAAACATAAAAATTATTTAAGCGCAATAACCGCGCCAAGTACTTTTTTTACCCAAGGCTTTGCTACTTCAGGTCTTTTAACTGAAATGCATCAATCCAAAATAGTCGTACCCGCTCTCCAATCCCAATGGTTAATGATGCATGTAAGTATGATGATATTGAGCTACGCAGCTCTTTTATGTGGATCATTATTATCAGTATCTCTCTTAGTCATTACATTGCGAAAAGCCATAAGGATTTTTAGTAAAAAAAACAATTTTTTAAATGAGTCATTTTCCTTTATCGAGATCCAATACATGAATGAAAGAAGCAATGTTTTACTAAACACTCTTTTTTTCTTCTCGAAATTATTACAGGGCTCAACTGATTCAACAATTAGATCAGTGGAGTTATCGTATTATTAGTCTCGGGTTTATCTTTTTAACCGTAGGTATTCTTTCGGGAGCAGTATGGGCTAATGAGGCATGGGGGTCATATTGGAATTGGGACCCAAAGGAAACTTGGGCATTTATTACTTGGACCCTATTTGCAATTTATTTACATACTCGAACAAATAAAAATTGGGAAAGTTTCAATTGCGCAATTGTGGCTTCTATAGGCTTTCTTATAATTTGGATATGCTATTTTGGGGTCAATTTATTAGGAATAGGATTACATAGTTATGGTTCATTTAATTTACATTAAGATCGAATTAAATAAAAAAAAAAAAAAAATACCGACAAATATAAACATAGAACAAGCCTATATAAAAATAGAATATAAAAATAAGTAAAAATAGAAGATAAGAAAACTTCCTACTTCATGTAGGCTGTCGAGAACCATTTGAATCACTACAATACTTGATTCAAAAGGTTCTCATAAAGACCAAAAATATCTGTTTACAAGTCCCATTTTTTTTTTACTTAAGAGAAAAAGACTTTTTTTTCATTGTACAACGAACAATATTAAAAATAATAATAGGATTCCTTTTTTATTTTATTGATGAAAACTATTGATAAAAATAATTAGATAGAATAGTTTCGACCTTGTCAACAGATAGTGAGAGAACGAAATCTGGATAAATACCAATAGCTATTATTGGTAGAAGGATCGAGATGGAAACAAATAACTCTCGCGGCCCAGAATCAAAAAAATAAGAGTTTGGAACATTAAATAACTTGTATCCATAGAACATTTGGCGTAACATAGATAATAAATAAATAGGAGTTAATATCATTCCAATTGCCATTACAAAAGTAATTAGTATTTTTGGCATTAAAAGATATTGTTGGCTGGTAATTATTCCAAAAAATACTATCAATTCTGCAAGAAAACCACTCATACCCGGTAATGCAAGGGAAGCCATTGATAAGATACTGAACATCGTGAATATTTTTGGAAGGTGGATAGCCATTCCACCCATTTCGTCGAGATAAACAAGACGTATTCTATCATAACTCGTTCCTGCCAAGAAAAAAGAGCAGCGCCAATAAATCCATGAGAGATTATTTGTAAAATGGCTCCATTGAGTCCCGTATCAGTTAGCGAGCCAATTCCAATAATTATGAAACCCATATGAGATACAGAGGAATAGGCTATTCTTTTTTTTAAATTACGTTGACCAAGAGATGTTAAAGCTGCATAGATTATTTGGATTGCGCCTACTATAATCAACCAGGGAGAAAATATAGAATGAGCATGAGGTAATAATTCCATATTGATCCGAACCAACCCATATGCTCCCATTTTTAATAAAATTCCGGCTAGAAGCATACAAGTACTATAATGTGCCTCTCCATGGGTGTCTGGTAACCATGTATGTAAGGGTATAATCGGTAATTTAACAGCAAAAGCAATAAGAAATCCAATATAGAATAGTATTTCCAGTGCCACCGGATACGATTGATTAGCTAATGTTTCCAAATTTAATGTTGGTTCGTTGGAACCATATAAACCAATACCCAGAACCCCTATTAATAGAAAAATGGAACCTCCCGCAGTGTACAAAATAAATTTTGTAGCGGAATACAGACGTTTCTTTCCCCCCACATCGATAGAAGTAGATAAACGGGAATTAATTCTAACTCCCACATGATGAAAAAAAGTAAAAGGTCTCGAGAAGAAAATGATCCTATTTGACCGCTGTACATTGCTAACATCAGGAAATGGAATAATCGGGAATCTCGAGTAACTGGCCGAGCCGCTAAAGTAGCTAAAGTGGTGATAAATCCCGTCAGTAAAATAGGTCCTATAGAAAGTCCATCTATTCCCAATCTCCAGTAAAAATTAAAAAAATGAATCCATTTATAATCCTCTGTTAGTTGGGTTAATGGATCATTCAATTGGAAATGATAAAAGAATGTATAGGTAGTTAAAAGGAGTTCTAATAGGCATATACATATAGTATACCACCTTATTACCTTATTTCCTCTATGAGGTAGAAAGAAAATTAAAGAACCTGCGAATATCGGCAAAAGTACAATTATTGTTAACCAAGGAAAATAATTCGTGGTAAAGACAAGATACACTTGGACAAAAAAACCCGTACTCGATAAAGAAAAAAGAATAATATATTATCTATTTTCGAGCACGGGTTTTTGTCGGTAAAAAAAATCAATTGTATTCAAAATGTATTTACGTGGTTTTTTCTGGAACGTATTAATACGCTAGACCCATGCTTCGAGTTGTTTCATGCCATAAATAAACTCGAACGCTCAAAAAATCCGTTGGACAGGCGGATTCACATCTCTTACAACCAACACAATCCTCCGTTCTTGGAGCAGAAGCAATTTGCTTAGCTTTACATCCATCCCATGGTATCATTTCTAATACATCTGTTGGGCAGGCTCGCACACATTGAGTACATCCTATACATGTATCATAAATCTTTACTGAATGTGACATCGGATCTATAAGTTTTTGAATATCATCAATTTTCGATCTAGTAAACTTGTAAATGTATCATATATTTAGACACTAGATGATTCAATGGATTTTACCATAATTTTTCGAATCAATCGAATTCCGGATCGAGTCATGAGATCGGCCCAAGATACTTTGATTTCTTACGTTTTTCTCAAACCTACGTATTATATATGCTAATTTGAATTGATGAATATTCTGATTTCTATAATTAATAATATATAATTAATACTACTTATTTATTCATTTATTCAACAAATTCGATTGATTGATACGAGTTGATTTTCTGTTACGATAAATTGACGAAACAATAGCTAATCCAATAGCTGCTTCGGCGGCTGCAATAGCTATAACAAAAATGGAGAAAATATCTCCTTTTAATTGTCGACTATCAAAAAAATCTGAAAATGTTACGAAATTTATATTAACCGCATTGAGGATAAGTTCAAGACACATAAGGGCTCTAACCATATTTCGACTCGTGATCAATCCATAGATACCAATAGAAAATAAATAAGCACTCAAAACAAGTACATGTTCGAGTATCATTGACCAGCTCCTTATTAATTTTGATTCATTTCAATATGAACAAGAATTCAACGTATTCAATTGACTATAATGTAACAAGTAAAAAACAAAGGAATAGATTGATATTTGGTAATGGATCAAAATAAAGAATTTCTATTTTATACATGAACATTTTTCAAATAGAATTGAAGATAAATGGATTTGATAACAGAAAACAAAGTTAAATTTTGATTGCTAGTAAATAGTTATAAAAATTTATCATTGACGAGCAACAGCAATTGCACCTATCAAAGCAACTAAAAGAATTATGGAAATGAGTTCAAATGGAAGAAAAAAATCTGTTGATAAATGAATTCCGATTTGTTGACTATTACCTATCAAATCTTGCTCGATAATCTGGTTTGACTTTGTCGTCCAGATAATCCCGTACCAAGACGTATCTAAAATAGTAGTCATTAGTGAAACCAAAATACTTGTACAAACCAACGAAGTAATCCCATCTCCAACAGTCCAAAGATTCAAATCTTTGTAATATTCTGAACCATTCACGAACATCACAGCAAATAGAATTAAAACGTTTATAGCTCCTACATAAATAAGGAGCTGCGCAGCCGCTACAAAATGGGAGTTTGATAGAATATAAAATAAGGATATACAAACAAGAACCAATCCCAAAGAAAAGGCAGAATAAATTGGATTGGTAAGTAATACCACTCCTAAACTTCCTAATATAAGACCTGATCCCAGAAAAACTAAAAGAAAATCATGTATTGGTCCAGGCAAATCCATTATTATATGTAAAAGAGAAATAAATTGAAATGTTTTTCATGATTTTATTGACCCGACAAGGAATTTTTAAATTTTTTTAGGATATGCTCCTAATTGCATTTAATTCTAATCGAATGGATTTAAAATGGGTCTAGGTCCAATTAGTGGACCAATAGAATATGGTTTTCTCTTTACCCAAAAGATTTACACCAAAGAAAAGGGTAATTTAGCTCAAAACTCAAATTCTATTATTAGATTCAATTTTCAATCCAACTTGAATCGCACTTCTTACCAACTAATCAACAGTTAATTGGAATTTATAATTATTGAAAAAAAAAGAAAGAACTCATTCCTGTAGATTAGATCAAATTGAACCTTACTAATTGGTGGAGATTCCTCTTTAATCAAAGGGGTTTAACATTTTTTTTTATTTTATTATTAGGAATTCGAAATTGTTCGAATTGTATAATCGTTAATTACTGACATTGGTAAACGACCCAAAGCGATTTGATTATAATTCAATTCGTGACGATCATAAGTAGAAAGTTCATATTCTTCAGTCATTGATAAACAATTTGTTGGACAATATTCAACACAGTTACCACAAAAAATACAAATTCCGAAATCAATACTGTAATTAAGCAAGCGTTTCTTTCGTATACCAGTTTCCAATTTCCAATCAACAACAGGTAGATCTATAGGACATACACGAACACATACTTCACAAGCAATGCATTTATCAAATTCAAAATGGATTCGGCCGCGAAAACGCTCGGATGTAATTAATTTTTCATAAGGATATTGAATAGTTACAGGTAAACGATTTGCGTGGGATAAGGTAATCATGAACCCTTGACCAATGTATCTTACGGCTCGTACTGTTTGTTGACCGTAATTCATGAACCCAGTTACCATAGGGAACATATCGTAAAGATCTATGAATAATTTGATGTTTGTTTCTTTCTCTTGTTTGATATTTGAGAGAAGTCGTAAATCTAGAATATCCTATTCCTTTTTTTTCTTTACAATGAAAGGAGTTGGAAAGAAGTTGTTAATAATAGATTACCGAGAGAAATGGGTAAAAGAAATTTCCATCCAAGATTTAATAATTGGTCTATTCTTAGTCTAGGTAAAGTCCATCTTGTTGTGATAGAAATAAACAAGAACAAATAAGTTTTAGCTAATGTAATAAAAATACCAATTGTCGTTCCAAACACTCTACCTACTTTATTTATTTCAAATAGCTCAGGAACGAATATATAAGGAATAGAGATATTCCAACCCCCTAAGTAAAGAACTGTTACAAATAACGAAGAAACTAATAGATTTAGATAGGAAGCAACGTAAAATAACCCAAATTTGATACCCGAATATTCGGTTTGATAACCTGCTACTAATTCTTCTTCTGCTTCTGGTAAATCAAAAGGTAATCTCTCGCATTCTGCTAGGGAAGAAATTAGAAAAACGAAAAACCCTATAGGTTGACGCCACAAATTCCATCCCCAAAAACCATATTTGGACTGGGCTTCAACTATATCAACTGTACTTGAACTGTTAGATAATCATAGTCGATGATAACATCACTATTCCCATCGCTATTCCAGAACCGTACGTGAGATTTTCACCTCATACGGCTCCTCGAGGGCCATCAATAAATCTAAGGACCAAATTGATATTATTTATATTGATATGTTTGTAGTATAATACTATAATATCGATTCGAAATTAAATATATTCAATTAAATATATATTATATATAGATAGAGTTAAAACCGATCGGAAGGTCCTGAATTAGACCAATGAAATTCTGTCTGCTATAATAATAACTAAAAAAGCACTTCTGAATTGATCTCATCCTTTAATAATTTAAATTTTTCTTTATTGAGTAATAACTTAATCCTTCAATAAAATACTCTTTGTAAAAATATCAATAGATATTTCAACCCATTCTTTTTGATTACGAAAAAAAAAATTATACATTAATACATTAGTTCCTGAATAATTCCACGTTATCCCTATGAATATAGGAAAGAAGAAAAAGATCCTTTTTTTTTTTCGTTCCTATTCTTCTTTCTGAAAAAAAGGGGTTTCAAAAAAGGATTATTTCGTTCCTGATAGTCATTTTTGAATCTGTGGATAGGAGCATACTCTGAATCGGAATCGCGGGTAGTACTGCTTGATCATTTCTACTAACTTAAAGCCCCAATTACTATTCTTTTTATGTTATGTAAAAATTCAATTTATATAACAAATCTCTATTACGAATCCTTTATGTATTTTGGTGTTCCTAACCATCCACTCATTTTTGCTCAATCACCCGTTATGGTAATACATCGAAATGATAGTGAAAACTCTATACGGTTGATCTTTTGAGTTGAGCCCGCTTCAAGCCAGGATGACTAATCAACCAATCGTGGGGTAAAAGTCTTGCTTCTATTTACTTTTTTTTAATTCTTGTACGTAGGAAATGAGACTCAATCTTTTTACTGCTAATTTCTAAGCTGTTTTCTTTCACTCATACAACTATCTGATTTAGGTCATCAAACTGAATGATGAATAAAAAAGGAGATATCTATTCAATTTATTTTAGAAAAATAAAGAAAAGAGAATTTTATGTTTTAACGAATCGCACGTAGAGATATTGATAATACACAAAGAGTTAATGGTATTTCATAACTAATCGATTGAGCAGCGGCTCGTAGACCACCTAAAAAGAATATTTATTATTTGATCCATATCCTGACATAAGAAGTCCAATGGGAGCAATACTGGAAATGGCAATCCACAAAAAAACACCGATATTGAGATCAGATAAAACAAAGTGATAACTAAAAGGAATTACTGAATAACTTAGTAAAATGGATATAACTGCTATGGATGGTCCTATACTGAATAAACGAGTATCTCCTCTAGATGGAAAAAGATTCTCTTTGAAAATAAGTTTTGTCCCATCTGCTAAAGCTTGAAGAATTCCCAAAGGACCGGCGTATTCGGGACCAATACGTTGTTGTATTCCTGCAGATATTTCTCTTTCTAACCACACAATTACGAGTACACCTATTGTGATTCCCAATACAAGAGTCAAAATAGGTAAAAACATCCCTATGATTCCATAGACTTCTTTTAAAGATTCTAATCTAGAAAAAGAATTTATATCTTGTACTTCTGTTGTATCAATTATCATTTTAACGGTCAACTTCTCCCATAATGATATCTATGCTACCTAGTATTGTCATAATATCGGCCAATTTCATTCTTTTAACTAACTGAGGAATAATTTGCAAATTGATAAAACCAGGTGGACGAATTTTCCACCTCCAAGGAAAACCACTCTGATCTCCTATTAAAAAAATTCCCAATTCTCCCTTTGGGGCTTCAACTCTTACATAAAGTTCTTGCTTCGGCAATTCAAAAGTAGGAGAAGGTTTTTTACTAATGAATCGGTATTCAAAATCATTCCATTCGGGATCCCTTTCTCTAGCAAAGCACCGGGTTTCTAAATTCTCATAGGGCCCCCCTGGAATTCCTTCCAGGGCCTGTTGGATAATTTTTATAGATTCCGTTATTTCACCGATTCGGACTAAATAGCGAGCTAATGAATCTCCTTCTTTTTGCCAATGGATTTCCCAATCCAATTCGTCGTAACATTCATAATGATCAACTTTACGAAGATCCCATTGGATTCCGGAAGCTCGTAGCATTGGTCCCGATAAACCCCAATTTATTGCTTCTTCTGGACCAATAATGCCTACCCCCTCAACTCGTTCTAAAAAAATAGGATTTCGCGTAATAAGTTTTTGATATTCAGAAACCGCTGTTAAAAAATAATCACAGAAATCCAAACATTTATCTATCCATCCATAAGGTAGATCGGCCGCTACTCCTCCGATACGAAAATAATTATGCATCATTCTCATACCGGTGGCAGCTTCGAATAGATCATATACTAATTCTCTTTCTCTGAAAATATAGAAAAAAGGAGTCTGTGCACCAATATCTGCCATAAAGGGACCAAGCCATAACAGATGAGAAGCTATACGACTCAACTCTAACATAATTACTCTGATATAACTGGCTCTTTTAGGTACTTGAATATTTCCCAACTGTTCTGGTCCATTTACTGTTATTGCTTCTGTGAACATAGTAGCTAAATAATCCCAACGTGTTACATAAGGTAGATATTGTATAACTGTTCGATTTTCCGCAATTTTTTCCATTCCTCGGTGTAAATAACCCAATATTGGTTCACAATCAATAACATCTTCACCATCTAGAGTAAGGATGAGCCGAAGAACACCATGCATTGATGGGTGGTGAGGTCCCATATTGACTATCATGAGGTCTTTTCTTGTAGTTGTTACATTCATAGGTTATTCCCCGATTCATTCTTTCATGAATTGCTGAAAATGAAAAGAAGTTCATTAAAATTCAAGATCTAATAAAAAAAATCAAATAATTCAAATTCCTTTTTCAATTAACGAGTTTTTGATTCCCGAATATCCAGCCGACTAATTAATTCTTTATAACGTATTCTATTTTTCTTTGACAAATAAGACAGCAGTCGTTGGCGTTTTCCCAGGATTTTACGTAGACCTCTCTGAGATAAATAATCTTTTCTGTGCAATTCCAAATGGGAAGTAAGTCTTCGTATCTTATTGGTGAAACGAAATACTTGAAATTCAACGGACCCCCTGTTTTCTTCTTGTGAAAAAACTGAAATGAATGAATTTTTTACCATAAAACGGATTTTCTATCCTCTTTTTTTAATGGATTTTACTGATCAGTAAGAATAATGCTAGTCATTTTAATTTGGTAGACACAATAATCTTAATTTCTTTATGAACTCCCAATTTTATCAAATAAAATTAATCCAATTTTCTTTTTAATTTTATTCGTATAGGAATACGAATATGAAAATTCGTATAGGAATAGGAAAGGATGATATGTTTCTACATTTAGAAAAGAGAAAAATTTTTGGATCTAATCTAATAATTAAAAATAAGAAGATTCCGGTAATCATTTATAGATCTATTGGATATTGATACATGCATTGAATTAGTATTCATGTATCAGACTAGAAGGGAAGACAATACGTGGGGTGCAAGTTTTTGTTTCATATACCATACATATATGGTACGGAATATATATGAAAAACGCATAATTAACAAATTTGCAATCGTGGATACATATGTATCCTTATCATAGTGAAGCGACTCCCATTATTGGTATCAAACCAATATCGATTCATACAAGATAAATCTTCTAATCGATAATTAGGACAAAGAAAGAACTTTGATTTAATTAGTTTCTTTTTATCAAAATGTTTGCTTTTATCCAAAAATTCACCACCGTTTTTTACGTTGTTGCAAAATACTGGATTTTTATGAATACCATTTCTCTTCCTCGAATTGAAACAAATTAGAATTCTTAGTTCTCTAAGTCCTTTAGTGGATAAAACTTTTTCGGGAACAAACAACAAATCATAATGATTTTTGTATCTATTTTCAGCCATTCTTTGATGTCTTGCAATGGATTTCTCCAAATTAATCTTAGCAACATAGCTTTTTTTTCGGTATCTTTGATTAATTTGGGGCTTACTCTTATGAACCAATGAAATATTTAGACTTTGATATATAATAAATTGTCCGTCATTTTTGATAGACAAACGAACTGGTTCGATAATTAATATACCCTTTTTCATTAATTCTATAAGAGTTAAATCCTTTTGAATCATCAGAATATCTAAACTCATTTCTCCCCTTTGAATAGAGGATATAGCAATTTCTCTTGGATTTATCAGTCTAAGTAGGAGACAATATACTTTGATATTATTGATCATTCTTTGATTTAAAGAATCATCCCATCTCAATTGAAAACGTAAATACCTTTTTAGGAAAAAATCAAGCTCTGCTTCCGTGTTGCTCTTATATTGCTTTTTCTTTCTACGTTTTTTCATATCTGAACTTGCATAATCTTCTTCAATATCTTTTTCTTGGTTTGAGAGAAGTGATCCAAGATTCGCTTGATTTTGTGCATCTGATTCAAGAT
This sequence comes from Rhodamnia rubescens, assembly GCA_021437795.1. Lineage (NCBI taxonomy): Eukaryota > Viridiplantae > Streptophyta > Magnoliopsida > Myrtales > Myrtaceae > Rhodamnia > Rhodamnia rubescens. The sequence continues at coordinate 64,639 of JAILYA010000152.1, forward strand.
TATCTCGACTTGCGGATTCTTTTTCTTCTTGATTTATATTCTCTAATTCAATCGATTTTTTTTCATTCGAAAATAGAAAAAGATCCCTTTTGTTCTTTCGAGTGATGTTTTTATTTTCAGTAACATTTTCATTAAAATTTAAAAGAAGTAGTTGGATTGGTATGATCCAGGGTTTCATAATATATGTATTATAAAGCAGCACAAATTCTGGAAAGAACCAAAGTTTCAGATTCGATATGGGACGACTTAGTATTTCTTCATTCATTCCCATCCAATCAAAAAGGTCTTTTTTTTTGTTGGATGCCGTAATTCCTCCATTTTGGGAAATTTTAAGATCAAAAAGACCTTTTTGATCCATTTTATTAATTATTTTATCAATTATTTGATAATTATTAACCCCAGTCTTAGTATTTTTATTACCATTGGGATCGATATCAATCCAGGACTCAATATCGACTTTATTTCTAAGACAAAAATCGAAAATTCTCCAATCAAAATATTTTCTATATGTAAATTTATCCAGATTCATAATATCATCATCTTCTAAATTAATAGAGATAATACCTCCTAACATATCAACTAATTTACCTTTTTTATATATCTTGTTGTAATTATAAGAAATCTCTTGCTTATTATTTAAACGTAATGGTGATACATAAATATCTAAATCCTTCTTATTTTCATAATTAATCGATTTATATGAGAAAAGGTCATATCTATAGTATTTTTGAAAGTTATATTTTGAATTTGGTAATGAATTTGATTCAAATTCATCGGAATGCTTTTTGGTTAAATCTTTATTTTGCACTATACGTGTTTGATTGAATCTATTTCGCCATTTGTGTGGTACTAATCGATACCATCTAATCGGAGATAAATCATATTGATAATGACCCCTTAACCAGTTTTTCCATTGAATCATTCCCGAATTCAAAATATTTTTATGTTTTAATTCAGAATGAAAAATTCCTTGTGTTTCAAAATAATCCTTTATTTTCTTTTTAAGAAAATGAGATGTTCCGTGATATTGAAGGATATATCTTAACTTATACAAGTTACGAATTTGCGTTTGATATAATTGGTAAAATACATATGCTTGTGAGAAGGAGGATAAGAAAATCTTTGAATTTTTATTACTAATATCCGAAATTGATTTTTTTATAGTCCAAATAAAACGAATTGTATTTTTATTTGTTTTAAAAATATTTTCTTTATTTTTTTCATTATTGGAACTGTATTTATCAATCATTTTTTTTGAATTATCAAAAAAAAGTTGTGTAGTGATCCTCGGAATATTAATGATACAGAGAAGTATATCTATGTATATCCTTTCAATTAAAAATTTGAAAAAATAATATGATTGACGCATTAATCGAACATTTCTTCTTTTTAATTTCTGCAAAATATTTTTTATTGATGTTAATAGTTTAGTAGGGTAACTTCTTTTATTAGAACTAATATTTCTATTTATTTCCGGAGTTAAAAATCCTTTCTTCTTATCTTTTGTAATTTTTTCTATTTGATTCCTGATTGTGCTGGTTCTATCAGCCAGATCTTTCATTTTTTTTCTGTCAATGAATAATCTGTCAAATCCATAAATCGAATTTGAATGGACGATTCATTAATCATCCCATTACTGATTATCCCATCTTTTTCTTTTTTAGTTTCACTCAATTTATATATTTCTCTTAATCCAAATAATTGAATTGGGTTTCTTTTGGAAAGTTCTTTTATTATTACTTTGAAAAATAGAATGTTTTTCATGACCCATTTTTTTCTTTCTTTTGAAAGGTTTAAAAAAAAAATTATTTTTTCTTTTAAAACCTGTATAACTAAAAAAGAATTCTTTTGCAATTTTATAATTTTTTTTTCTGAGTTCTTTAAAAATGGGTTCAAAAAATGAACGTTGTTTTATGGGAGAACCAAAAGGAAGTTCAGTTTCCATTCCCCAAACTGTTAAAAAACAAAAATCGTTTTTTTGTCCTTTATTTCTCAGCGGATCTTTCTGGGGGGGTGTCACCTTAGATCTGTGCCAAGGTTTAAGGCAAAAAGGAAATAGGATCTTTATTTGAATACCGTCTGTCAACCAATTTTTTGGAAATTCGGTTTCTGATAATTGAACACCATTATAGGTGCATTTAACATGCATTTCTCTATTCCAATCTTTTAAGTCCTCGGACCACTCGGGAAATTGAAATAATAAGATACGGGCTATATTTTTAGCTATTATCAATGAAGGGAATAGAATATATTTTCTAAGAAAAGATTGGGTTACTAATAGGGATCCTCTTATTACTTGAGCAAATAAAATGCTATCCCAGGCTTCCGCTATTTCTATTCGTTCTTTCTCTTCTCTTTTGTATTCTTCTCTTTTTCTTCTTCTTTTTTTTTCTCACTTTCCTTTGTCCTTTCCTCGGTATAATCCGAAATTCTTAATTCTTTTCTTTTTTTATACATCCATTTTTTCAAAATGAATTTTATCATCCCGAATATATCCAAAGAAAAAAGGGGGTTGTCTATTCTGTCCAAAAAAAGAGGAGAGTGCGCATTTGCTTGAAACAATTCACAAGTAACTGTTTTACGTCTTTGAGCACGCATAGAGCCTTTGATTATGTCTCGACGAAAATCAGATTGTTGTGAATAACGTATCAAAGCCACTTCGTCGGCTTGATCAGGATTATTAGTATTTTTGCTATTAGCATCAGTATTTTGCTGGTTATCAGTAAAAATCACTACACGTTTGGCTTTTCTGGAACGAATCTGATGATCCTCTGCCACGTTTTCTTCGTTTTCTCTCTCCTGTTGTTCCAAATCGTTGATTAATTTGTATGACCATGTAGGAACTTTTTTACTTATTTCTTT
>JAILYA010000152.1:87500-92500 GCA_021437795.1 Rhodamnia rubescens
AAAATACCCCTAGAGGGGGATAGGGCTAAGCGGAGCGAAAAGGGTTTTCCATGAGATGTGAAATGAAAACTATTAGCCCCACACGAGGTTTGTGAATAAGTGATTGTCTGATAATGAGCAAGGAATATCCGTCTTTCTGCTAAACAGAATGTATTGAACTCATAATTCATTAGATACTTTTTATGAATGTCAACTAAGTATCGTAAGTAAATTGCTCCCGGTTGTTCAATCATTTGATAACCAGAGTCATTCTTTGATAAATGATCACTATGAGTCAAACTCAATAGAATTTGATCAATCCTTTTTTCTGTCGTTAAGGTGGAAAACTGAACCAAGAATTCTCTTTCTTTATCATCAATCGAATCACTGTTCGCGACCCAGGATTCGATTTTATCATCAATCCAATCACCGTTCACATTTTTTCTTTTTCTTATCAATGAATAGATCTCTTTACTTGTATGACTTAGATGTCTCGTCTTTTTCGAAAAAGTGATTCGATGGATGGGATTTGGTATGATACTTATGAGATCGATGAGATTGATATTCAAATATTTCTTCTTAGAACGTATTGATTTGACCCCATAAGCGGGACCACCACCCCATAGCATGTTGCCGCCAGAAGCAGAACCCCGTATTTCTTCTAGAGAATCTCCTAATTTTTCCAGAGCAACTAGAAAGAGATTCTTTAACCAGAAAGAATTCAGTTCAGATGTAGGGTACCTATCCAGAAGTTTTCGCAACTCCATCATGTATGATGGAATCATCCAAGATTTGACCTTTTCGAACTCTGTCTGTAACTCACTATAGGCTCTGGAAACAAAGAGAAGATGGGTACGAACGATATATGTAGCAACAAGAAGAAGGAAAAGGATTGAATAGAGGAACTCCCGAACATTTGGAGATCTCAGATGGGTCGATATCAATGGTGACTCATTATTTCGATGAATCATTTCTTCGGACAGAAGAAGATTATGTAAACACTTACTCGAAATCTCACTTATCAGATTCCATTGTGGAAGACAGAATTTTTTCTGAAGAATTTGCCATGATATATCTGATCCATGCATAATATCATGAAAAATGGATACAAATTTTGGACTGCTACTTAGTATCGGCAATAGGTCTGAAAAAGTATCTAAAAATATCCAATTTAGATATTTGTACCCTGTCGAGGTAAGGAACCATGGCATATATGTTTGGAATAGATTCCATTTTGAGAGAGTTGAAAAAGCACTATCTCGTTGAAAGGTTCTATACATCTGTCCTTTCTCAACGCATTTCTTTAGACAAAGACTCCGTTTTTTCCTCTTTTCGGATGGTAAATATTTCTCAGAACATGGAGTGTGAATCAAACCCATGTTTGAATTGAAATTGAGATACTGATACAAGTTCTTCCCTTCTGAATCAGATAGATTCATATCTGAAAGAGGTTGACAATAAGTTCTTTCAAAATTGACTATTTGTCCCTCTGTTAGAGGTGTTCCAGAAATGTCTGCGATCGAGTAAATAGCTCTACGAACTAATGGATCGGATCGAATTGCAAAATGGAAAGATTTGTACAAGTTAGACCTTTCGTCACCACTTTGTGGAAAATCGTTAGGTATGAATATGTTAGATACCTGTGACTCGATTGGTGAAATAGTATCTCTCTCCAAAAAAGCGTATTTTTTTTTACCGCCGCACAAAGAAAATATTTTGTTGCGAATGAACAAGATATTGAGGAATTGTCCATATGTAAAATCATAATTATTGATACGGGCCCTTTCCACATAAAAGGGGAATCTTTTGTTACAATAGAAGCAGAAGTGATGTGGATTATTCAAGAATCGAAGTCGATTTGCTTTATAAAAAGAAGATATCAATGAACTTCTATGAAATGGTTTCACGGGATTCAGCCATGAGAAATAGGAATCCGTGTTATCAAAAGATTTCCTGCGATTATTTCTAGTATGGAATGAGTCAATCATCCACTTTGGTATCTTATTGAACAAAAATGGTGATATTCTTCCTCCATTGATCCATAATTTCGATTTTTGGGAAGTATCATGATCATCCAATAATAATGGTTTCCATTTTTTCAAATGAACGATTTGAAGACCTATTGATTCTAACAACTGATTGCAGAGTTGATCATTCGGACCTTTCAATTCATAGACGTGGATCTCGGACCTATGAATGGGGGTATTCCCGAAACTCACAAAGAAAAAAGGAAGTGAGTTAGACAAAAAAAGAAGAAACTTGGACAAAAAGAGAAGTAACTTGGACAAAACGAAACGAAGTGACTTAGACAAATCTTTTTGTCAATAACCTCAGACCAATCAATCGAATATTGATGAATACGTAATCGATCGAAGACTACTTGAAAACGGCTCTTCTGCTTAGAAACGAAATGTTCCAAATGTTCCTGGAAATTCTTGCTCCCATTGGACCATTTGTATCTATATGCATTAGGATCCCGATTCACGGATCTCTCGGTTCTAGAAATAAAAATAAGAGGATCGAACCATTTCTTCTGACTCTTTTTCAAATTCGATAAATGTTGGTTGATCGTATATTTCATTATAGTTCTATGATTCAAAGTATCATTTCCTATTTGATCCCTTTGAATTCCATATTCGAAGTTGCGATCGGATCTATTCATTAAAAAGAATCGATTCCATACATTTCTTATGTACCCATAGGTGCTATATTGGATTTGAATCAGATTTCGGATCCATCTATATTGATTGACTGCCTCCATTATGTTGTTGCTAGCAAATACCACTATTTTTGGTTTTGGATCTTCCAAATCATTACCGCAGGAGATCCGGACCCATTTTTTTCTGATCCTTCGATAAAAAGATTCATTCTCTTCATAAAAAAGAGGAGGTAGAACCAATAAAGATTTCTTTTTCGATTCATCCCTGGAGTTGAATACCTCATTCAAGAATTGTTTTTGATCCAATACGTAAGAATCCATAGAAAAGGCAAATCCCTTATGATACACCAGATCCGGCTCGCTTATTGATAGAGTGAATCGATCTGCCATTTCTTGAAATCTCTCTTCTGATTCAAAATCGTGGTGTAACGTGTATCCCCCCCTGTTCCGGTCATGGAACAGATGAAATAAATCAAAAAATGTATTTTTGTTCAAGAATGAAATCTTATGGGAACTGTCCATATCCAGTTCATCCTTCGGAACCATATCACATCCCGGATCTGATGAAATAGGATGAATTGAGACGGTATTTTGTAAATACGTAATTATCTTGAATATATTAACTATTTCTTTATTTTCCGATCGCCTGGAAGGGACAAAAGAAACATCTTGTTCTTTCTTCAACAATTTCTGATCTCTAGTGGACCTCTCAGTAGGATTCGAAACCAGATGAAGTTCTGACCATCTGTCAGAGAAAAAAGAAAGAATGGATCTTGTAGGATTCCCAAGAAATTCTTCGATTTCTTCCGGAAGCAGATGATTCTTCATCTCCTTCTCACGTTCCGTGAATAGCCGGGAATATCCAGAAAGGCATTTAGAGAATCGGTCTGATTCTAGCTCTGTTCGTTCCGTTTGAAGAAAGGAAGGATCCCAAAGAATCGATCTTTCTTTTAGTTGTTGAATCTCTCTTTGATTGATCAATGTGTGATATTCCGAATCCTCATTACTAATGGAATCGAAATGATCTCTGGATTGATCAGAAGATCCTTTCAATTGGCTAGAATCCGTTACTTGAACGAAACTAGATCTTGTAGAATCATATTGAATATTTGACGATACATTCCGTACCTTGCTAAAAAACCGATCCTTGTTTACCAACCACACATTGTCTAACCAAATCCAATTCTCTCTCGATATGTTCCTCAAAAAATCCGATTCGGGCGGATTCTTCCCCCAACTAACGAAGAGATCTTGGCGGAATTGCCACATATGAAATTGAGCACAATTTTGCAAAGAAATAGCCCACTTGTTTCTCGAGAAGAGATGGGAAATATGCTCAATATCATTTGATTGAATAGTTGACCCAGCTCCTTGTTGTTTGAAGAAACCCTCCACTTCAATTGGTATTTTTTCACGAAAAGCAAACATGAGATAACAAATCCAGTCTTTAACTAAGATTTCGAATAGCTGTCGCGAATTCAAGTTAATTATGTTTCGCCTCTTACTCGGAGAAAGACGATCAAAAAATTCCCAATCATGGTCCTTGCAGATCGGATCATCCATATAATATACAAAAAGAAACTCCAGATATTTGATATCTTTATCTTTGAATGAGATCTCAATTCCAGCGACGGTTTCATTAGATATCTTACAACTCGAATCCCTCTTTTTTCCGATCCAGTTCCTCCACCACCGCGAACCCCAGTTAGATTCAGGCATGATACACTTTTTCGTTATTGGGAGAACCCAAGTACTCTCTTTCGGATCCAGGAAACAGCTCTCAGAGATCTTTTTTCCTTTTGGAAGATAGAGGAGCGAAACAATCAACCTATTGATATTGGAAGACCCAAAAGATTCTTCCAATGTATCATTTCTGGGTCCAATGGAATTCATAGGTATAGGAAGAAGCCCTGTCAAATAGAGATTTTTTCTTTCGACCATATTTCGATTGTTAATACGATATATAAGGACCGCTACTACAAATAGTACTACACCCTTGATAGTGAAATATCGATTGCTTGTTGAACCCTGTGAATTGCGTGAAAGTAGGATACTCCAAATTCGGGGGTCCAAGAGTTTTATAAAACGTTCTTGGTGGAAAAAAATGTGAATGAAAGATCCCACGGAATTGAATTGGGTCCATGAATCTAAGAAATAGTGAGAATTCTTGATCTCTCTCAATATCTCTCTCAATTCGAAAATCCAGGATTTGAATTGATGTCCTTTCATTGATTTCTCCTAAATTGCATTGATTTCTCCTAAAGATTTCATTTCAATTGGAATTTGGTTATTCACCATGTACGAGGATCCCCGCTAAGCATCCATGGCTGAATGGTTAAAGCGCCCAACTCATAATTGGCGA
>JAILYA010000152.1:95000-100000 GCA_021437795.1 Rhodamnia rubescens
TTCGTGGACGTTCCTACGAGGAAACACTTATGATACTCGAACTTATGCCTTATCGAGCGTGTTATCCTATTTTTAAGTTGGTTTATTCTGCAGCAGCAAATGCTAGTCATAATATGGGTTTCAATGAAGCAAGTTTAGTTATTAGTAAAGCCGAAGTCAACGAGGGTACTACTATGAAAAAATTAAAACCTCGAGCTCGAGGACGGAGTTATGCAATAAAAAGACCCACTTGTCATATAAGGATTGTATTGAAAGATACATCTTTCTATGAAGAAGATTTCTTTTGCTTAAAAAAATCCGACTGGAAAAAAAAAAGAAGTACACAGATATGACATATCATTATATGTATAATATTGGGGGATTATGGGACAAAAAATAAATCCACTTGGTTTCAGACTTGGTACAACCCAAGGTCATCATTCTATTTGGTTTGCACAACCCAAAAATTATTCTGAGGGTCTACAAGAAGATCAAAAAATACGAAATTCTATCAAGAATTATATACAAAAAAATATGAGAATATCCTCTGGTGTGGAGGGAATTGCATGCATAGAAATTCGAAAAAGAATTGACCTGATTCAAGTCATAATCTATATGGGATTCCCAAAGTTATTACTAGAAGGCAAGACGCGAAGAATCGAAGAATTACAGATGAATGTACAAAAAGAACTTAATTGTGTGAACCGAAAACTCAACATTGCTATTACAAGAATTACAAACCCTTATGGGGACCCTAATATTCTTGCAGAATTTATAGCCGGACAATTAAAGAATAGAGTTTCATTTCGCAAAGCAATAAAAAAGGCTATTGAATTAACCGAACAAGCAGATACAAAAGGAATTCAAATACAAATCGCAGGTCGCATCGACGGAAAAGAAATTGCACGTGTCGAATGGATCAGAGAAGGTAGGGTTCCTCTACAAACCATTCGAGCTAAAATTGATTATTGTTCCTATGGAGTCCGAACGGTCTATGGAGTATTAGGCATCAAAATTTGGATATTTTGGGAATAAGAATACTTTCCTTGTCTTTACTCTTTACACTATATCCATTGAAAAAAAGATAGAATAAAAAAAAAAAAAAAAAGATAGAATAAAAAAAAACTTTTTCTTTTCATGCTTTTTCTCTTAAATAAAAAAAAAAATAAGCAATTCTATAGGGTTAAATAAAAATTTGATTGATGATTTCATATAATTGCTATGCTTAGTGTGTGACTCGTTGGTTTTTTTATAGGATTGAATTCCAAAAAAAGGGACAGACCCCTACTGTGAACTACTAACTATAGAACTAATAACCAACTCATCGTTTCACATTATCTGGATACAAAAAAGCAGTCAAGATATGATATATTGGTCATATCGTTGTAGCAACTGAAATCTTTCTTGCATAAAAAAAAATAATCTGATTATGATATAAAAAAAGTATGCGGATAAAGGGAAGGTTGAGAGAAAGAAAGAAAAAGAATATCAATGGTATAGGATTCCAATATATGTAAGGTTTATGAGTCATCTCATAAAAGGCAGTGGAATAAAGCATCAATACTGATTCATCCATAACTATATGAATCTATTCATAGAAAAAAATCAAGAGCCTCGAGCCAATAAAGACTGAGAAAATTGACTCAAGAACAAATTTCATGAGGGGCTCCATTGTAGAATTCAAACCTAACCATTAATTGCGAAGCGATGGGAACGATGGAACCTATGAATATGTAAGATTCTATTGAAAAATGAATCCTAATAATTCATTAGGTGGGATGGCGGAACGAACCAGGGACCAATTCATTTATTCCGAGAATTCATGAGCTAACCCTACAACTAAAATAGATATTGAAAGAGTAAATATTCGCCCGCGAAAGTTTTTATTAGATTACTTAATCTTCTTTTACATTACGCAGTCTTGTTCGATCCAATATGATAATATGATCAAAGGAAAAACAAAATAAAGATTCGTTATAAAAAAACGACATTATCTCATTATCTGGAAATAGAAATAATTATCTAGAAAAAAATACATGTTTTAAGTATATATCCAAACAAGATATAGAAATTTCTAATAGATTAGATGAAATCTCAAAGAATCCATGATTCAGTATATTTTCATATAATTATAAAATTCGAATCGTTTCATTCGTGAGGAGCCGGATGAGAAGAAACTCTCATGTCCGGTTCTGTAGTAGAGATGGAATTAAGAAAGAACCATCAACTATAACCCCAAAAGAACCAAATTTCGTAAACAACATAGAGGAAGAATGAAAGGAATATCTTATCGAGGTAATCATATTTGTTTCGGTAAATATGCTCTTCAGGCACTTGAACCCGCTTGGATCACATCTAGACAAATAGAAGCAGGGCGACGAGCAATGACAAGAAATGTGCGCCGTGGTGGAAAACTATGGGTACGTATATTTCCAGACAAACCAGTTACGGTAAGACCTACGGAAACACGTATGGGTTCGGGTAAAGGATCTCCCGAATATTGGGTAGCTGTCGTTAAACCAGGCAGAATACTTTATGAAATGGGCGGAGTAGCAGAAAATATAGCCAGAAAGGCTATTTCAATAGCGGCGTCCAAAATGCCTATACGAACTCAATTTATTATTTCGGAATAGGAACGTAGAACCAAAGAAAAGAAGTCTTGCGGATAAAAAAACAATTGCAGGTTTCTTTTTGACAAACAATATTTTTTTTTTTTTTTACTTCGCCCCTTGCATTAACATTGAAAGAACAGATTAAAAAATGATATGATTCAACCTCAAAGCCATTTGAACGTAGCGGATAACAGCGGGGCCCGAGAATTAATGTGTATTAGAATCATAGGAGCTAGTAATCGCCGATATGCTCATATCGGTGACATTATTGTTGCTGTGATCAAAGAAGCATTACCAAACACACCTCTAGAAAGATCAGAAGTGATCAGAGCTGTAATTGTACGTACTTGTAAAGAACTTAAACGTGACAACGGTATGATAATACGATATGATGATAATGCTGCTGTTGTGATTGATCAAGAAGGAAATCCAAAAGGAACTCGAGTTTTTGGTGCGATTGCCCGAGAATTGAGACAGCTAAATTTCACTAAAATAGTTTCATTAGCACCTGAAGTATTATAAGATGAGATCATACGTAATATAGTTATATTATACATAGTATTTGGATGAAATAGATTAATTAGTGGATTAGGTTGTATCTGACGCATATCCCTTTATTTAATAAATAAAATATAAAAAAAATAAAAAATAGCATGTTGATTATATCAAAAATGGGAGGCAACCCAAATTTTAGTTTATCATGGGTAGGGACACTATTGCTGACATAATAACCTCTATACGAAATGCTGACATGAATCGAAAAGGGACGATTCAAATAGCATCCACTAACATCACGGAAAACATTGTTAAAATACTTTTAAGAGAAGGTTTTATCAAAAACGTGAGGAAGCATCAGGAAAACAACAAATATTTTTTGGTTTTAACCCTACGACATAGAAGGAATAGGAAAGTACCCTATCGAACTATTTTAAATTTAAAACGTATCAGTAGGCCTGGCCTACGAATCTATTCGAACTATCAACGAATTCCTAGAATTTTAGGCGGGATGGGGATTGTAATTCTTTCTACTTCTCGAGGTATAATGACAGACCGAGAGGCTCGACTAGAAGGAATCGGCGGAGAAATTTTATGTTATATATGGTAATCTTTCTGATATCCGAATTCGATCCAGAATTTCCTATTTGTCAAAAGAAAAAAGGGTGGGTTAGTTGATATCATTCCTGCTACATTAGGTGATACTTCTAGGGCTTTTCCCTAGAATGAAAGAACAAAAAAATGGATTCATTAAGGTTTAATTAATTAATCACTTCTCCTTCTCAATGGTATGTATGCTCGGGGTTTTTCGATAATGAAGATCTAATTCTAGGTTATGTTTCATGAAGGATCCGACGGAGTTTTATACGTATACTAGGGGGGGAGGGGCAAAATTGAAGTAAGTCGTTATGATTCAACCAGAGGTCTATAATTTATAGATGCCACAATAAGGATTCGAATGATTAGGTTGTTTTTTCAACTTCAGCATTCCCTTCATGGGGATACAATTTGAGTTTCAACATTTCAAGAAACTTATTTTCTTCCAATAAATAGAGTAAGAATTAAGTTAAGGAACGACAACTATGAAAATAAGGGCCTCCGTTCGTAAAATTTGTGAAAAATGTCGACTGATCCGTAGGAGGGGACGAATTATAGTAATTTGTTCTAATCCGAGACATAAACAAAGACAAGGATAATCTTTGGAAAAGGGGCTCTCTAACGTAAAGGACCCAATGAAAAAAATAGGATCTGTTTTGACATGAAATGGATATATCCATATATCTCGAATTTCTATTTATGAGATGATAAAGTATGGCAAAATCTATACCAAGAACTGGTTCACGTAGGAATGCCCGTAGTGGTTCACGAAAAAGTACACGTAGAATACCAAAGGGAGTTATTCATGTTCAAGCAAGTTTCAACAATACCATTGTGACTGTTACAGATGTACGGGGTCGGGTAATTTCTTGGTCCTCCGCCGGTACTTGTGGATTCAATGGTACAAGAAGGGGGACACCATTTGCTGCTCAAACCGCAGCAGGAAATGCTATTCGGACAGTAGTAGATCAAGGTATGCAACGAGCAGAAGTCATGATAAAAGGTCCTGGTCTCGGAAGAGATGCAGCATTACGAGCTATTCGTAGAAGTGGTATACTATTAAGTTTCGTTCGTGATGTAACCCCTATGCCACATAATGGCTGTAGACCTCCTAAAAAAAGACGTGTGTAGAAACCAAAATGAAAGGGATTTCAAGAGAAATAAACGATTCAATGATCTGATCAAATAATATTATTATGGTTCGAGAGAAAATAAGAGTATCTACTCGGACACTACAGTGGAAGTGTGTTGAATCAAGAGCAGACAGTAAGCGTCTTTATTATGGACGCTTTATTCTATCTCCACTTATGAAAGGGC
>JAILYA010000152.1:105000-122500 GCA_021437795.1 Rhodamnia rubescens
GTGTCCGAAGAAGAAAAGCAGAGCAAATGAAGCATGTCCAAAAGTAAACCAACCCCTTGGACTGCTACGAAAAACACCATCGGATTTCAAAGTAGCACGATCTAATTCAAAAATTTCACCTAATTGGGCACGTCTAGCATATTTTTTCACAGTAGCAGGATCACTATAACTGACTCCATTGAGTTCCCCACCATAGAACTCAACAGTTACACCTACTTGTTCAACACTATACTTTGATTCCGCCCTTCGAAAAGGAACGTCGGCTCGAACAATTCCGTCTCCGTCTACCAAAACAACCGGAAATGTTTCAAAAAAAGTAGGCATACGACGTACGAAAAGTTCACGCCCTTCTTTATCTCGAAAGATCGGATGTCCTAACCACCCAACAGCTATTCCATCCCCGTTGTCCATTGAGCCCGCTCTGAATAATCCCCCCTTTGCCGGATTATTACCGATATAATCATAAAAAGCTAATTTTTCAGGAATTTTAGACCAAGCTTCGGATAAACTTTGATTTTTGGCTAGTCCAGCACCAACTCTTCGATATATTTCTTGCTGGAAGTATCCCTGATCCCATTGATAACGAGTGGGACCAAATAATTCGATAGGGGTAGTTGCTGAACCATACCACATAGTTCCAGCAACAACAAAAGCTGCAAAAAAAACAGCAGCGATACTACTAGAAAGGACGGTTTCAATATTGCCCATGCGTAATCCTTTATATAGACGTTGGGGCGGACGGACACTAAGATGAAAGAGCCCCGCTAATATGCCTAAAGTGCCTGCTGCAATATGATGAGAGGCTATTCCTCCCGGAACAAAAGGATCAAAACCTTCTACACCCCACGCGGGATTTACAGGTTGTACCTTTCCAGTTAGTCCATAAGGATCGGACACCCATATTCCAGGACCATACAATCCTGTTACATGAAATGCGCCAAACCCAAAGCAAGCCACCCCTGAAAGAAATAAATGAATTCCAAAAATTTTTGGCAAATCCAAAGAAGGTTTTCCTGTACGCTCATCACAAAATATTTCTAAATCCCAATACACCCAATGCCAGATAGCTGCCAAGAAGCACAAGCCAGAAAACACAATATGTGCACCGGCCACGCCTTCGTAACTCCAAATACCCGGATTCGTTATAGTCCCTCCTGTAATACTCCAGCCGCCCCATGAATTGGTTATTCCTAAACGAGTCATGAAGGGTATGACGAACATACCTTGTCTCCACATTGGATCAAGAACGGGATCAGAGGGATCAAAAACTGCTAATTCATATAGAGCCATCGAACCGGCCCAACCAGCAACCAAAGCTGTATGCATTATATGGACAGAAAGCAAACGGCCGGGATCATTTAATACGACGGTATGAACACGATACCAAGGCAAACCCATGTAAATACCCCTTTATCAACGAAAAATAGACACTATGTAACTTTATTGCATTGAAAAAAAATATTCTAGGGACCTCCCCTTTTCAGGGGATTATCTCGGAGAAAAGATGAATATTTTTTCTATTATTTTTTTTAATAAAAATGGAACAATTCGGTTCGTAGGAACAAAGAGAAGCAGATTTATTCTATATCCGATAAGTACCAATACGCAATGGGGGGTTGATACCATTTTCTATGAACGAATGCATACATATTTGTTAATCATTCAAAAGACCTATTCGTAAGAATTTTTTCCCAATCTATGGATAAAATAGGATAAAAGACAATATTATTAAGAAAATAAACGCATTGTTACGCTTCCACATCAAAGTGAAATATAGTACTTAATTCTTTTTTCTTTCATTTTATGCCTATTGGTGTTCCAAAAGTACCCTTTCGAAGTCCTGGAGAGGAAGATGCCTCTTGGGTTGACGTATAGTGCGACTTGTCAGATATATTGGGTCATATGGGATTTCCCCGTTCTCTCCCCCGATCGAGATATCCTCTGTTTCGCCCCAAAAAGATTTTGAATTATCAAAAAATTGGAGCGTGAAGTGAAATCAAGTGAAATTATATCCTTTTTTGTTTTGGAGGGTATTCAAATTTCTATTATCAATTAGAAAAGTCTATAGAATAATTTATGGTTGGACCAATAAAATGAAGTATTCAGACTCCGTTTAGAAAAAACCCAACTGGTAATATATTTATGATTACTACTAATCATATTATAGGTTAGAAAATCTTTTTTTTTATATGATAAGAGAGTAATCTTAAACTTTTAATCAAGCGAGTAATATGATAAATACGTCGAATATTTGGCATTGGCAGAAGACATGAATTGAATTGAAAAAGAAGTAAGTCGTAGGAAAAAGACGTAGTATTAGTGTCATTTGTCCTATATGTGCAAATAAAAATCGGGCAGACTTTTTTACTCGGAGTAGAGCATAAACCTAAAAGAATTGAAAAAAGGCCCATTCAGGAACAAGAAAATGACATCGTGATTTGGATTAGATCTCGATGAAACAATACATCAATGAGAAGTTTATTTGATAAGTTTAATGGATTTTTTGTGGAGGGAAAGAGGACAAAACCAAAACTCATCTTTCTTGAAAAGTGGAAGAAAAAAAAAGCCGCTTCATTAAGAAATTCAAAAATTAGATTAGAAAAGGGCCCTGCTATGAAAAAAAAAAGAAAGAGGGCTGGAATCTACACATTGATTCTTTTTTTTTTTTCGAAATTTTTGTTGAACCGTATGCATCAAAAGGTGCATGTACGGCTCTTAAGGGATACAAATTTTATCCTAATCAACCGACTTTATCGAGAAAGATTACTTTTTTTAGGCCAAGAGGTTGATAGCGAGATTTCGAATCAACTTATTGGTCTTATGGTATATCTCAGTATAGAGAATGATAACAAGGATCTTTATTTGTTTATAAACTCTCCTGGCGGATGGGTAATCCCCGGAGTAGCTATTTATGATACTATGCAATTTGTGCAACCCGATGTGCATACAATATGCATGGGATTAGCCGCTTCAATGGGATCTTTTATCCTGGTCGGCGGAGAGATTACCAAACGTCTAGCATTCCCTCACGCTTGGCGCCAATGAGTTTTTTAAGAAAAAAAAAAAAAAGACTATGCCTTCGCCATATGAAATAGGAATATTAAGTAATAATAGCATGGCACTTCGAATTCGATATGAGAAATTTTTTTTTTCAAAACATTAGATTATATTTCGAAAGAGTAGTATGAAATTAGTATAAAATAAAGGGTATTCTCGATTTTATCTTATTTATCGGGGACCATTACCATTTCAGCGTCACAAACTTTTTGTTTTCACAACAGAAAACTTTTAACAATATTTATGTTTTTGTTATGAAAGAGTACAAAAAAAAAAAAAGAAACTTTGGGATTGCTGAATCACAGACGAGATAAATATATAAAAAGCAACGGAGCCATCATAGTATTTTTTAACTGCTCCGAAAGGAAGGATGGTAATTGGATCATTTGCCGATCTGAATCGGATAAACCCTATATCTAATCTATATTTTTTTCTCTTTCTTCGATCGAAATGCAAGGTAAAGTGAATTCCATTGTATAGCCGTATGCAATGCGCAAAGGATGCCTGTACGGTTGCTCAATTCTATCTTTCTTTTTTTATTATTCTTTATCTCTTCTCCTCACCTCATCATGCGAGATAGAGGAACCATTTGTTATTTGTTATATTATCAGGGTAATGATACATCAACCTGCGAGTTCTTTTTATGAGGCACAAACGGGAGAATTTATCCTGGAAGCAGAAGAACTACTGAAACTGCGCGAAACCATCACAAGAGTTTATGTACAAAGAACGGGCAAACCCTTATGGGTTGTATCCGAAGATATGGAAAGAGATGTTTTTATGTCAGCAACAGAAGCCCAAGCTCATGGAATTGTTGATCTTGTAGCGATTGAATAAAAAAAAATAGCAGTAAGTTTACGCAAATCGCCGATTTGAGATTTTCTCTTCTTACTTATTACCGGGTTTTATAATATTCTATTCATCTATTAAATAGAGAAGTAATTCATACTCATCCGGTTAGGATCGATCTAAACCAGCCCACTTATTATGTATACGATTCAACATGCCAACTATTAAACAACTTATTAGAAACACAAGACAGCCAATCAGAAATGTCACGAAATCCCCCGCTCTTGGGGGATGTCCTCAGCGTCGAGGAACATGTACTAGGGTGTATGTGCGACTCGTTCAGATCACCCATTGGTAGAAAAAAAAGGGAAAGAAATTTTCCAGTATCAATGATCAGTACTAGTGAATAGTATAAAATGGAAGGAAGAAGGACGTTCACTATCTATATATCGAAAACTAAAAAAAAAAAAGATCTATTCAATTCTTCTATTGTATATGAAATTTATGGTTTCCAATGAGAAAAAATTCCTCATTGGTAACAAATGGTTATCCCATTAAGCGGGGAAATCCTATTTTCAAAGCCGAAATCTTATGTCTATACTTTTGCAAAAACGGACTAAGAGGGTCAGCTACCCAGCCAATCTTCATAATTAAATACCGTTACTGTATAGGTAGATCTCATTGTGAAAGACCTATTACTAGATAATTCATGGGTAGAGCCAAAGAATGTGAACTGTACAAGTTGCTAATAGGATTGATAAAATGAATTAAGGGACTCCGGTGTATAGAGAGGACCTCACCGTTTAAGACATAACCATAGAAACGATGGAATCCACTATTTCGTTATTCATTTCTATTTATTACTTTTTTCTGTTTTTTTATACCTAGTATCAATACTCGTTTCGAGGTGAAATGCCTATAAAAAAAAACAAATCGTGGTCGGGAAGGTTATAGTAGCAAAAGCCATTGGAATTTGTATTTTATACATTGGAAGAATCCGTTTTGTTATTAATAAACTAGGAAAAGGGAAAAGAATAACTGAAAGAAAGGAAATCAATTAGTTATTCATGAAAGTTTCATTTATTCAATGACTAGAATTAGACGAGGATATATAGCTCGGAGACGTAGAACAAAAATTCGTTTATTTGCATCAAGCTTTCGGGGGGCTCGTTCAAGACTTACTCGAACAATTATTCAACAGAAAATAAGATCTTTGGTTTCGTCTCATCGAGATAGAGATAGGAAAAAGAGAGATTTTCGTCGTTTGTGGATCACTCGGATAAATGCAGTAATTCGAGAGAATAGAGTATACTATAGTTATAGTATATTAATACACAATCTGTACAAGAGACAGTTGCTTCTTAATCGTAAAATACTTGCACAAATAGCTATATTAAATAGGAATTGTCTTTATATGATTTCTAATGAGATCATAAAATAAAAAAGGAAATTGTAAGGAATTCGTCAGAATATTTTAAATGGAGTTCGCTGGAGAATGAACTCCGGGAAGGTAGAGTAGAAATTAGTATGATAAAGAGAGTATGATAAAGTCGCTCAAAATTAAATGAGCGAATATGTTCAATATCCAATAAAAAAAGATTCCTTCTTATTCCCCATTTTTTTTTCTTGCGATTTTTCGAACAAAATATCAATCCGTGTTTGAGTTCGGATTTGAATTGGAATTTGGGTTCAATTGAGGAGTAAAGTAAGTCTACTTTTTCTTTATTTATTTATGGTTCTAAGACCAGTAGCTCCGGCGGTCGACTCGCTTCTTTCAAATTGTTTCTCATTATTAAGAAAAGGTAACAAAGATAAAATACGAGCTTGTTTTATAGCAATAGTAATTAATCGTTGTTGTTTTAAGGTTAATCTATTTACCCGTCTAGATAATATTTTTCCTTGTTCACTAATAAATCGACTAATTAAACTCATGTTTCTATAATCAATTCGATCCCCCGATTGGATCGGGGGCAAACGCCTACGAAAAGATCGCTTGGATTTAAGAAAGAGTCGCTTGGATTTTTCCATGGTTTGTTTATTCCTTATCCCCAAAATCCTATTTCAATCTGATCCAAAAAGATTTCGAATTCAAAATATAGGATTTGATTTGGCTTTTTTTTTAGTTAGTTAAATTATGTTAATTAGAATAATATGGTATATATAGAATATGTCCTTTTCGTGTTCCTTGTAAGAGTGACACACAGGCACTTGATTCGAGTTATTTCTTTATCTCCCCGTGAATCGTATGTTTGTAACAATATCGACAGAATTTTCTCAATTCCAATCGACTAGGCGTATTGTGTCGATTCTTTTGAGTAATATATCTGGAAAGACCCCTTGATTCCTTATTAAGACCGTTTCGAACACAGTTGGTACATTCTAAAATAACCGTTACTCGGACATCTTTACCCTTGGCCATGAACCTCCTTTGCGTTTTTGATTCAACCAACTTTTCTACTTTCCGCGAAAAAAGAAATAAAAAAAATAAGAAGTAAAACAACAAAGTAATATTTAGGTATATTTTGAATCGAATTCGATTCAATGTACAGTATTTCATTAAAAGATCTTGTATGATCTTCTTGCCCTAGACACATTTCTGTTCTCAAAATATTATTTCTAAATGGAATTGGAGACTAAACCGGAATTTCCCCGAGGTTGAATCTACTTTTTTATTTCTCTTTCCTCCTTTCTTTATTATACTTCTACTTATTATATTGTATGGAATTCTATTTTATCTAAAAAAAAAAAAAGGAAAGAGGGGGAGGGATTAGTCACAAATCTTTTGATTCTATCTCTAATCTTCTTCACCCCTTCACATGTCAATAACTAGAATGAAAAAAAAGGGAATGTCAACGCATCCGGAAATAAACGATTGATCTCTATCAAAAGACCTGCTAAAGCCCCAAACCATAGAGTACTTAGTACCGGTGCCACGGAAAGATATGTTTTTAGATCTCGCATTTTAAATCCTCCTTACTTTTTTTTTTTTTATTTATTGTATAATTTCTTGTAATGCCTAATGGTAATACATATATGATTCGATATAATATATATGTAAGTAGTTAAGGACCACTTGTATTTGTACACGGAATTCCTAATTCCAATTGAAATGTATAATGATTCGATAGATAAGATTTTCCTTTTCTTAAAACCGAAAAAGACGTCCCTTTCGACTGAGCATTCCAAAAAGATATTCCTTTTTTTAGTTATTTTTTGCGATGGGTTTCATATTCATGTGTATATAAGCCTTCTATTATTATATGTTACATGAGAATAAAAAAAAGAAAAGGCAAGATAACTTGGATATATAAATGGAGAAAATAAGGATTTTGAAATAAGACAGGGATTCTATAAAATGACACTGTAGACCAATGGAAAGGGATGTAGCGCAGCTTGGTAGCGCGTTTGTTTTGGGTACAAAATGTCACAGGTTCAAATCCTGTCATCCCTACCTATTACTTCTCGTCTGAGCAGTAACGAGGGATTCTTTGAAATTGATTAAAATCAGGCATACATAATCTTTTTTTATTATATCATATTCTATATGATAGTCTTATGCATACAAGATGTATTCGGGTTAGCAAAAAAATCCTCTTCTTTTTTTTAAGAAGATAAGAAAGCGCTCTTAGTTCAGTTCGGTAGAACGTGGGTCTCCAAAACCCGATGTCGTAGGTTCAAATCCTACAGAGCGCGATTCCAGTCTTGGTTAGGTTAGTCCGAAAATGACACTTAAATAATTGAACAGTAATCTTAATTTGACCTCCTTTGGATTAAAGAAAAGAGGAGGTCAATTAAAAAAAAGATGTTAATTAATTGAATCAAAGGTCCAACTGATCACCACGTCTGTATTGTAAATATGCAGTTACAAATAATCCAGCTAAAGTAATAGGAATTAGACCTAAGACAATTCCAAATAGAAAAACTTCAATCATTTCAATTTTTTTGAAAGGGAAAAAGGAGAGGTAATATCTATCCCTACATATTAATCTGCATTGCCCATGAATCTCAATGACCGCTAATTGGAAATTGACCCGGTAAGGAACTATAGAGTCTATGAATAACACAGAAAGATTTCTTTTTTCTGCGTTGTGTTCATTCAATTAATTTCAAATAAGTCGTATCTTGGTCAGACCAATAAAGAGAGCTGAGGTTATAGTTAAAGCTGCTAGTAGAAAACCGAAATAACTAGTTATAGTAAGCATGAAGATGAAGGAGCTAAATGTGTTCTTTTTATACATATGTTTATAAAGTACTTCCCTAAGTTTCAAGATACGAAGATAAGCAAAAATACCAATTCAAATGAAAGAATAAGTTCAATTGACAGTTGTTAATTCGTCAATCATTATAGACGGGATTAACAAAAACATAGAGTAAGGGAGGTACAAAAAGAGATCAATTAATAATTTGTAATATCTACCTATCCCTTAATTTCGAATCAAGGGATTCATTAGACAATTCTTGAGTAGACTAATATTAAAATAATCAAATAACAAGAAATTTGAATTATTAAAATAATAATAAGAAATTTGAATCCATATAGAACAGAATTCGAAAATCATTTCTCTTTTCTTTTGATCTTTTTTTTAATCGTATCGAATCTATTTTTCGATTTTCGAATAAAGAGTGACCTTATAAGAATAACACCTTTTTTCTTGTCATTTGAGATATTATGTGAATGAACCTACTACTGAATTGAATAAGTAAAAATGAAAATAAATAAAGTAAAAATAAAAAAGGTATCGCACAACTGATCAGATCACTCACAAAAATCAAATCTTTATTTTCGTCCAACTAGATTCTAAGACTAGTAATTCCTATAATTTTCGTTTCTTTGCTAGGTTCTACATTTTTTCCATATTTATTAGAAATAGAAATTGTCTTTTCATATCATAAATTCCCACCCTTGCAGCTAGTTCCAGAAAGAACCTTTCGATCTAATACAAGAAAACAATGTGTGCATCACGAATATTGATTATTCCAATTCTATTTTTTTTTGTTGTTCTCTTTTTTTCAATACTATCTACCCCTTTTACTTGTTACTCTACAAATAAACAATTCCTCTTAAAATGTAAAATGAAAAAAAAAAACGAGAACAACAAAAAAATCTTCTACAGTTTAAGCTTATAGTTCTGAAAAGGAGATTTTTAAATTTCGCATCGAATTCAATTGTGGAAAAAATGGAGAGAAAGAAACCTTATAGAAATTGGAGAAATTGGATATTGAATAGTACATGCATGATTCTATATCGACAAGCAACAAGAAAATAATAAAAAAATTATCGAGTACTTCATTTCCATACTGATTAAGATTGCGTTGCTGTGTCAGAATAAGGATAGCTATACTGATTCGGTATACTCGAAAAACACCCTGGGTACAATATTGACGATCTAACAAGTATGGAACTTCAGTAAATTGCCATTTACTGATATCATCTTTTATGGAATCGATTCCCCCTTTAACTGTACAAGAATATGTGGAGCTCAGCATGTCTGGAAGCACAGGAGAACGTTCTTTTGCTGATATTATTACCAGTATTCGATACTGGGTTATTCATAGTATTACTATACCTTCCCTATTCATTGCGGGTTGGTTATTCGTCAGCACGGGTTTAGCCTATGATGTGTTTGGAAGCCCTCGTCCAAACGAATATTTTACAGAGAGCCGACAAGGAATTCCATTAATAACTGGCCGTTTTGACCCTTTGGAACAACTCGATGAATTTAGTAGATCTTTTTAGGAGGACCCAATGACCATAGATCGAACCTATCCAATTTTTACAGTGCGATGGTTAGCTGTTCATGGACTAGCTGTACCTACCGTTTCTTTTTTAGGGTCAATATCAGCAATGCAGTTCATCCAACGATAAACCTAATACAAATTATAGAGCTACGACACAATCAAACCCGAACGAACAAAATGTTGAATTGAATCGTACCAGTCTCTACTGGGGGTTATTACTCATTTTTGTACTTGCTGTTTTATTTTCCAATTATTTCTTCAATTAAGATAAGAAAAAAGAATAGTAGAATACTAACTAATAATAAGAATTATCTTAACCCATTCGGAAGGATCACATCTGATAATTATCTATGGCTGTTTATGTCTTTAGCATGACAACTTGATGAAAGAAATGGTGGAGGGAAGCGGGATAAATGGCCGATACTACTGGAAGGATTCCTCTTTGGATAATAGGTACTGTAACTGGTATTATTGTGATCGGTTTAATAGGTATTTTCTTTTATGGTTCATACTCCGGGTTGGGTTCATCTCTGTAATAATCTAATAATAAGATGAACTCAGTTGGAGATATGAAAGCTTAAGAAGGCAAGAATCCCCTTCTTAAGCTTTCATAATATTTTATTAGTCGAAATAAAAAATAAATAACTTTTCCCTATTTTGAAAAAAAAAAACTTCATTTTTTCGGATAATGTTTTTGAAAACTTCATTAATTGATTTAGAACATCTCTTATTCGCTGATAGTATCTTATCCATCTTTCAAAGTTAGAAGAAAGAATCGCTCAATTTCATTTTCCTGAATGACACAATTACAATATATATTTCTGGCGATAAGATATTATGCAAAGCAAATCGTTTTCGAATAGATCCTTACTCTACTCTATTTAGTATCTCATCAAAGTTGAATTTTTTTCTAAGTTCTATTTTATCAAAAAATTGACCTCTATTTTTTGTTTGTTCACTACTTTATATATGTAATAAATATAAAAAAAGGGTTCTAATAAACCTGGAAAAAAAAATATAAACTAAGGATAGTAATCTTTTACGAACAGATCAAAAACCTTATGTAGACACAAGAAAGAAATGCGGAAAATTCCTTTCTTGTGTCAAAAGAAAAGACTAAGAAGAAGGCGAATAATCCTTTGTTTTCTATTCTCCACTTACTTATCTTATGTTTAGTATCCAGTAAAATTTTCGATTTTATTCTATTAGAATAGAAAACGATTGATCCATTCTATGACATTTCAATCTCACAAGAGTGACCTAGTGACACCGCTCGAATTTGGCTTGAACAAAAAAGAAGAGATAAAGTCAAATAATCTTCTTTACAATATACATACTATGACTAGGAATGCGGTACAAATAATTCCCGATATCGACATCTGGAATAGAAACAAGCAAAAAGCTTTTTATAATTTTGGATCATACATAACATAATTGAATTGCCAAAACAAGAATTTGATTCTTTTTACGAACTTGATATTGGAAATTCGCGAATCTAGAAATTCATTTCGGACAATTGAACCTTCTCAAACTGTTTCTTCTTAAGAACCAAAAATATTTGTGCCAAAATAACAGATGCCAAGAAGAACAAAAGGCCTTGGACACGGAATGGATCTTGAAGTACTATTTCGGTGTCCCCTTGACCAAATCCACCCACATTAGGATTACTCGTTAATGGCTGATCAAGTTTGATAGATTCGCCTTCGGAAACAAGAAGTTCTGGCCCTGGGGGAATAATATCAACCACTTGACGTTCATATGACTCATCCGATATGGTTATTTCGTACCCCCTTTTTCTTTTCGTATGATTTTACTTACTACACCAGACGCTGTAGCATTATAAACTGTATTGTTACTCTTGCTCCCATCGGGATAAATCTGACCCCTTCCTCTGTTCCCGCCTACATATATGGGATATTTTAAGAAGTGAACATCTTTATTAGTAGCGGGGTCCGGGGAAAGAATAGGAAAGGTGACTTCACTATATTTCTGACCAGAAACAGGACCTATCACAAGAATATTTTTTTTAGTGGGGCGATAGCTCTGAAAAGACAGATTGCCTATCTTTTCTTTCATCTCGGGCGAAATACGATCGGGGGGGGCTAATTCAAATCCCTCAGGTAAAATAAGAACAGCCCCCACATTCAAACCTCCCTTTTACCATTAGCAAGAACTTGTTTAACTTGCATATCATAAGGAATTCGAACAACTGCTTCAAATACAGTATCAGGAAGTACCGCTTGCGGAACCTCAATATCCACGGGCTTATTAGCTAAATGGCAATTGGCACATACAATACGCCCGGTCGCTTCTCGTGGATTTTCATAACCCTGCTGTGCAAAAATGGGATATGCATTTGAAATGGATGTCCGAGTTATGATATATATCATCAGCGATACGGAAATAGATCGAATAATCTCTTTCTTTATCCAAGAAAAGGTGTTTTTAGTTTGCATGGTCCAATCATTGATCCCGAAAATTTCTACAATAAAATTAGGTAGGTCGCTTGTATAGTTCCCTATCCACAATTCTGCTATTTAGTTTAATGAAATAATTTTAATGGAATATAGTAGTAAGAGAAATCCCTGTAGGGTAGAAAGAGTAAGTACGTCTTCAAATTGAAATGCTTTGCTTATGTACCTTATGTTACAAAGTAACAAATATTATAGTTGGATCAATCATTCATTGAATGATAAATCACTACAAGTGATGGAGATATACGATTTAAATAACGGAAGATCCAATATTTTAAAATTGTATCCAGAATGACTGGAAAAGTAGAAACAAGACCAGATATAATTTGATCGTTGTGAGCAAATCCAAAATCTTTGTAGACATAGCCAATCATTAGTTCCCAACCATGGGGCGAATGGAATCCGATACATAAATCAGTTAATAAAAGAATAGAAAAAGCTTTTATTGTGTCACTTAAGTTATATAGGAATTCTTGAACCCAAGAGTTAAGAATAGCAAGTTCTTCATTACCCAGAATAGAATAACCACTTAAAATAATGAAAGAGGTTATATTTGTCGATAAATGCAAAATCATATGGATATGATCCTCATTGTGCATCTTGATCAATTGCATCGTTTCTTTGTGGATTTCTATACGAAGTGTTTGTAAATGTATTTCCGGGTATTCTTTTATCATTTCGTCCAAGAGTAAGAGCTCTTCCAATTCTATGAATTTTTCTAGAATACTCTTTTCTTGAATATCAGTAAAAAAAGTTTCGGATTGCCTAGTATTCCACCAATTAGTAATCCAAAATTCAAGACATTTATTAAATGAGAGAGAGATCCACCAGGGCAAAAATACTATAGATGTAAGATATAGAAGAGGAAGAAATGCTTTCTTTTTTGCCATTTTTTCTTTTCATCTTTGAATTGTTAATGAACCCAACTCATTTGTTGAATCTATGTGATCTACTATTTCTATTAACCCTAAGTTCTATTACAAGGCATCGGACCTATGAATCTATTCCCTGTTTTTTATTTGTGATTCAGTAGTTATTCCTTGAATTTCGAAAGAATACAGAAATAAAATACCCGTTTCGAATGACGAAATAATAAAAAATCTTGTTTCCATATACCTCAATTGAATTGATCAAATTCGAAGCCCTTTTCGATGAATGCTTAAAAGAACTAATTCAAGCAAGTAATGAATACTATATTATTCGGATTTTAAGCCAAAAGAACTCCTTTTGTCCTTTCTATCAAAAAAGAAAATCTTTCGAAAAAAAATGGCCGGCTACCCGCAATTATAGTCCAGGAAAAATGGAGAGAGATTTATGAAGAATATTTTGATCTAATGATCCCAAATTCAAAACCTAATAATCAAAAATGAGTGGCAAAACAAGACAGAAAAGTTATCCTTATAAGAGATCCAAGCAATCCTTTGCCTTTGATCATTAAGAAACACAAAAGAAAAGATAAAAAAAAGAAAGTTCGGTTGACAAAAGAAAGGAGAGATAATTTACAAGATATGATCTATTTGTATCTAACCTATCAATTCATATTGAAAATAAAAAGAGAAATCCTTTATTCCGAAATGTTTTGATATACGAGGAGATGAATCTATTATTTTATTTCGATTTGCTACTTTTACTTGTTTTTTACTGAATTGAGTTGAGTGGATTTCCATACGCATAAATTCTTTTTATGCGGAAAAAAAAGTTTCGTTTTATGGATGTTCCATATACGTCTACTTTGACTCGAATGAACGTTCTGAAAAAGCTTTATTAAGCTATGCTATGCTGAAGAAAGAAAGAGAATTCTTGAATTTTTTCCTTTCTTCTTCAGTTAAAGTTCATTTCAAAATACTTCAATCGGTACGCGCAAGAAATAGGCCAATTCGGCGGCTTTTTGCTCAATTTCACGCGGAGTCAAGTTCTCATCAGTGCGCGTCAAGGGAACGTCCCCCTGTCCTTTTATTTCCATATAAAGTACACGACGAGCATAAATACCCTCTTTAACTTCTATTCGGATGGACTGAATATCTTTCATACGAAATCGTAGGAAGATACGACGATTTTTTCCAGGAAATCCCCAACGAAAAATACACACTATTCCTTCTTTTCTATCGAATCGATCATAGCCACTACCTACATTCCACGAAATTGTGCACCACAAATAAGAACTAATAAAGAGACCTGCGATACCGTAGAAAGACATCACGATCCCTTGTGGAAAAAAAAGAATTTGTTGAGACGGAACTAAAGATATCCAATTCTTACCGAAATAACTGGAAGATCCAACTAATACGAATCCTAATGAACCTAAAAAAAGGATAAAGGCCCAGCAGAAATTACTTATTTTTCGAGACCCCACTATAAGTTCTATCCATATATGTTCTGATCGCCAACTCATACTAGATCCAGTTGCATTTTATTGGAATTGAGAAAATAGTCCAAATGAATTTGACTTTCCTTTTTTGTTTCCGAAGTAACTCTCATCAACTAGCGTTATTCGGATGTAACCCTTTAGGAGTAATTCATCTAATTGGTTAGATCAAATTGGTTAGGTCTAAAATAAGAATATCCTTTTTATATGATCTCCTAGAGATATCCACATATAGATAGATTGACTTTACATTTCATACATCCACCTCGATTCCTATCTCTTTGAAAATTGCTATAATTTATTTACCCATATATTTACGCATACATAAGAGCTATGTTCGGAGGAAACCGCCATATTCTACTAAATAGATATCTGTGTTATCTATATCTAAGTCTTGAAAAAAAATAGATAAGATTTGCACCTATCGAATCTAAAAAATCTTGTTTTTTTGAACATGAAAAGATAAAGAAGCCATTGCAATTGCCGGAAATACTAGGCCCACTAAAGGCACAAAGAGAGAAGGTAAGTTGTTAAGAGTTGTCATAGAATGGGTACCTCGATTTAATATTTGTACCTGTTATTGTTAGAAAGATATGTTAGAATAATTATAATTCGTATATAATTATATTGAGTATATCTAAGTGAGTATATATATTAAATAATAAGTGCAAGGAATGGATAATTAAATAAATGAGACTTATTCTTCTTTATCTTTCTACATGAAATATACGTATGATAATCTATTCTATTCTTCTCTTAAAATTCGAATTGAATTCGAATCTTTTTTTTCTTTAATAAATAAATAAATAAAGAGTTTCTTACAAATTCCCGAAGGATTCGTTAGAATTCAATCCAACAACAGGATTCTTAGTCAAAATAGAGATTCTCAGAAGATATAGTCGAAAAAAACTCTATATCTATATTTTCTATATTTGAATTATATATACCATACATACGAAGCAAGAAGGAAAGATGACCCTCGGTTTCTTTTATTTGCCTTGACCAATTTGAATTTCGAAGAAGGAACAATTTTTTTTATATTGTTGATAGGGGTTTCCTAATTAATAATCAGGAATATCGGTATAAAAAAAGAATTATCCACACGATTCTTTATACAATTTCGAATTCAATATTATTGATTATGTCACCAAAGAAAAAATAAATTCTTCCTTAGAATTTTTACTTTGATTCCGATAAAATGCCTAATTGTTCGCTACAAATACAAAAATGTAACTAAATAAAATAACAATAATTTTACTTTAGGCTCCACTTAACTTAATAAGTGAATTTTAATTCAAAGGAAAAAAAGCGTGAAGCTTAAATAACTCACTCAGAATACCCTTTAAAGGATTACGTGGTACGATTAGATCGAATAAGCCCTTATGGAATAAATATTCAGCCGCTTGTGAACCTTCAGGTACTATCTTATTCAATGTTTGTTCAATTACTCTTTTACCTGCGAATGCAATGTAAGCATTAGGTTCGGCAATAATGATATCCCCCAACATCCCAAAACTAGCCGTTACCCCACCAGTAGTAGGGGATGTAAGGATTGATACATAGAATAACTTTTTATGGGATTGATAATCATATAAAGCGGCAGATATTTTAGCCATTTGCATCAAGCTCAAGCTTCCTTCTTGCATACGTGCTCCTCCGGAAGCACACACTAGAATCAGAGGTAAAAATTTATTGGTAGCGTACTCGATCAAACGGGTAATTTTCTCGCCTACTACTGATCCCATACTACCCCCCATAAACTGAAAATCCATAACTCCAATTGCTATGGGAATACCGTTTAGTCGACCTGTGCCTGTTTGAACAGCATCGGTTAATCCTGTCTTTCTTTGATAAGAATCAATACGATCTTTATAGGGTTCCTCCTCCGAATGAAATTCAATAGGATCCAGAGAAACCATATCTTCATCCATAGGATCCCAAGTACCTGGATCAATCGAAAGTTCGATTCGATCTGAACTACTCATTTTCAAATGATATCCACATTGGTCACAAATATTCATTTTGGACTTCAAAAGTTTCTTATAATTTAATCCATAACAATTTTCGCATTGAACCCACAAATGCCTATATTTTTGAGTCAAATCGAAATCAGTAGAATTTTCTCTTCGAGTGAAATCAATACCATTCCTTCTAGTTCTTATACTGGAGCTCCCCCTTTCATTACTATTTCTACTTTCACCATAAATGTAACTAGAAATGTAACTGTCACTGGAATTGTCACTACTACTTAAAATGGAACTCTCAATACAGATTTGAGAAACAAGATAAGAGTTAATCCAACTAGTAATGTGATTATTCCAACTGTATTTAGTATCATCCATGGAACGATCACAGGGTGGATCGTCATTCTTAGATCCATTCGTCAGATAAGTATAAGTCCGATAACTAAAAAAGAACTTTCTTGTTCACTCAGTAAAGAAGGATCATTGTCAATCTCAAAAATTTGATTAGTAATATCAAAATATATGGAATATATATTCCTATTACTATCTCTAACTAAAAAGGTGTCATCAGAGATAAAATGACGAACGTCCCTGACACCCACTAAATGATTAGCATTACTGTAACTAGAACTTTCACTCCAACTATGAATCTTTTTATCCGTATCGTTTATAACCGGATCTTCACTTACACTGGTTTTTTCAATAGGATCACCAAACCTATCAATTGATTTACTTAGCCCACACCTGTATTCTAATTTTCCTTTATACAACATCGAATTGAACCACCAGTTTTCCATAGAACTTTCTTGCCCCTATTTACATGAAAATACAATAGATGAATAGTCATTCGATGAAAAAGAATTTGAATATTTCATTTTATATCGGAATAAGCATATAGATCCAATCACTGGATCAGTAACTAATAAAATAAGGAATGAGTAAAGGATTTTCTTTTGTTTTGTGAGAACCCGGAGTATTACTTCGTTATAACTATATATATGATGGAACTCTTTTTTATTATAGAATATTCTAAATATTTTTTTTTAATTCGAAATTGAAATAGCGATTTCCCTCATCTTGTGTCAAATTCGCATCGAAAAAAAAAGAAATAT
>JAILYA010000152.1:130000-132500 GCA_021437795.1 Rhodamnia rubescens
CTTACGAGAATAGAGTATGGTGTAGATCAAACGGAAGAGGTATGCATAAAAGTATTTGCACCGAGGAGTAATCCTCGAATTCCATCTGTTTTCTGGATTTGGAAAAGTGCGGATTTTCAAGAACGGGAATCTTATGATATGTTGGGAATATGTTATGATACTCATCCACGACTTAAACGTATCTTAATGCCTGAAAGTTGGATAGGATGGCCCTTACGTAAGGATTATATTGCCCCTAATTTTTATGAAATACAAGATGCTCATTGAATGATAAGAAACTAATCCTCATTTCTATAACTCCATATATTCAAGGAGTATTTGTATGTTCTCTTCGAAATCAAACGGAGTAATTGAAGCATCATTCGTAATATGGATGTGCTAAATAAAAAAAGACAATACAATTAGGGATTCATTGAAATTATCAAATTTGGAGTATACTTCTTTCTTTTTATTTTGGATGAGCTGAGCCAATAGGATGAATTAAAAGAGTTCCACATTATGAACTTTGTACCGCGCACATAACTTACACGCACCATAGAAGGTCGCGTAGGAGAGAATGAATAAATAGAATATGAAAAAAGAAAATAACAAGAAATCAAAGGGATCGAATTCTATTTGTACTGTATCTCAGATCCATCTTGGCTATTCCCATCCATTAACTCCTTGAGACTAGACTAGACCTTTGCTTGGGTCTTTCAACCAACTAATTGAACCTTTCATATATGTATGAAGTATTCATATTTTGAATTTGAACGAGAGGAGACACAGTCTGAAATGAAATGAACAAAAGAAATCAAAAAGAAGAGAAAAGAGAATCTAATTTGGATATTTTACATATAGATAGTTTTTATATTATACTCTTTCTAGAAATTTTCCTCAGTTATATCTATAAAATAAAGGAATATAGTTCCAGATACCTAGATGGGTAAGGATGTATCATGATCTATACTATTAATGAATATGTATGTCGATCCATATCAATTAAGTTGTAGATATCAATTTAATCTATGGAATAGATACTTATACAAATTAAGTATGTGCCAGGAACCAGATTTGAACTGGTGACACGAGGATTTTCAGTCCTCTGCTCTACCAGCTGAGCTATCCCGACTATTCCTTACACATCATTCTCATTTTACTAGATGACTTGGTTTTATGTCAATTAAAAAGACGAAAGGGGTAGAAAAAGTCTTATCCAGGCCCTAGATTTTTTGGATTTTCAAAAAAAAATAAAATATATATAATATATATATAGGATATATCGTTAATTTAAGGAGTCAAATGGTCCTTTTTTGGGGATAGAGGGACTTGAACCCTCACGATTTTTAAAGTCGACGGATTTTCCTCTTACTATAAATTTCATTTTTGTCGGTATTGACATGTAGAATGGGACTCTATCTTTATTCTCGTCCGATTAATCAGTTCTTCAAAAGATTTATCAGACCATGGAGTAAATGATTAAATCAATGAATATTCGATTCTTTCTTCAACTTAGAATTGATTCACAACAATTCTTTCCTTTTAAAAAATTCCCGTCGTCATTAATCATTTGAGATAGTATTCAGTACGTATACGTATGTACATAGGTTTATCCTTTCCCTTTCTCGAGTTTCGAGAAAAAGATTCCTTTACCAACGCAACGTGGGCAACTCCCTTTGTTAGAACAGCTCCCATTGAGTCTCTGCACCTATCCTATTCTTTTTTATTCTCGCTTTATGAACCCTTATTGTTTTGTTGGTTTTCGTAAAACAGGATTTGGCTCAGGATTGCCCATCTTTAATTCCAGGGTTTCTCTGAATTTGAAAGTTGTCACTTAGTAGGTTTCCATACCAAGGCTCAATCGAATTAAGTCCGTAGCGTCTACCAATTTCGCCATATCCCCCTTTTATTTATGCTGAAATCCTGCATTTATTCGAATTAGATACCGATTTTTTCTTTTTCTATATAAACGATAGAAAAAAGCGTTTCTTGTTCTTTGAATTTCTTGCCTATCTTCTTTAATCTCTATCGGAGACCTACATTTGATCCATCAGAAATAATTCTATTATTTCTGTATCCGCAATTCAATATGGATGGATATTATATATATCATAATATATATATCTCCTTTACTCTCATTTTTCTCATGCAATTTGGAATACTCGAAGGGTCGATTTTTTTTTTTTTCTGAATGACAACAGAGGAATGTCTCATTCATTATGGTTTGGAATCCATTTATCTTTATTGCATCTTTCATTTTTCTTCTTATCTTATCCTTTCCTTCTAGTAGAGTGGACCTTCTATAAAAGAACTCAAAAAAAGAAAATCGAAATTGGATATTGATTAAATTGTATATTTAATACACATTAATCATTTAGATTAGCTATAACGAATCATTTCTATAAGTAATCATTTCATTAATTTAGAACTAGAACATAATTCGAATTATTTAGAATTCTATAAACTATATAAAAATATTAATTAATTAATTATAGATAAATATATAGTTATTATATAACTA
>JAILYA010000152.1:147500-152500 GCA_021437795.1 Rhodamnia rubescens
ATTTCTTTTTATTTTATTTATTTTCATTCCAAAATTTTATGGAATTTTGAAAGACAGAAAGATCTTTCGGGTCTAGTCCGACCATTCCATTATATTATATTGACAATTTCAAAAAACTGTTCATACTATACCATGAGCCTAATATAGTATGATGGCGGTCGGGCAAGTATGCCCCCATCGTCTAGCGGTTCAGGACATCTCTCTTTCAAGGAGGCGGCGGGGATTCGACTTCCCCTGGGGGTAGGGTACTACGAAAAGAAGTTGATCATGGATTATCAATAAGCCTAGAATTGATTCTTCCTGGGTCGATGCCCGAGCGGTTAATGGGGACGGACTGTAAATTCGTTGGCAATATGTCTACGCTGGTTCAAATCCAGCTCGGCCCAAGAATTCGCTGATCCACCACACCATGAAATGATATAGCCCATTTATTCTTCATAAATAATTTTATTCTTCATAAATAATTCCGGCTACGAAACGAAAGAATAGAAAAAAGTACAATTTTTTGATATATCCCTACCGCTTTATTTGCTCTGTTCTATTTATTTTATTTGTTTTATTTTCTTTGTTCGCACAAATTCTTATTTTTTTTTGCTAAAAATCGAATTTCATAATATCAGGATCTCTAAGTTTAAGTATAAAGTGTAAGTAAAAGAATTTTTTTTCATTTAAAGATTGATTATCACCCGATTTGGCAATAATAAAAGGATTACTAGTAATCTGTGTCGCTCTCACTAAAGTGCCCATCCATAGAGATATCAATATATCAGTCAAGCCTCTGTTACCCTTCTTGCACCACCGCGATTCGAATCGAAAAAGAAATGGTTTAAATGCAATCATAAGAGTATGTATACTCTACACTTTACTTACTTGGGATTGTAGTTCAATTGGTTAGAGCACCGCCCTGTCAAGGCGGAAGCTGCGGGTTCGAGCCCCGTCAGTCCCGACGGAATCAAATCCAACAAAAAATACATTAATTCATCTCTCCATTTGGATGTGAAAAGAGATACAAATAAAATAGTCAAATTTCATTTCCAACAGGGATTGGATTTCTTTTTTTTTTCTTTTTTTGTTTCGCATTTCTCATCAAAGAAATAGAAGAATTTCCATTCAATCAATCAGTATTGATTGATGGGATAGAGACATATGTGGATTGCTACGATTCTTGGTAGTATCCTATTTAGTTTAGGATTCCAAGAGATATCGATACCGTACTGGGTCTGGCTTTTTTAATTGCTCCTGATCCGTGTAATAGAATAGAGTACTATATATTTACCGGGACCCCATGCACAAATAGATGTACGATACAAAATGAATTTAACATAATTGCTTTGATAGAATACTTTGAACTTTTCTTTTAATATATACGTCCCGTTTCGTTTTTAATCCAAAGAAAGAGGATATATTAATAAAATAAAGATCAAAGAAAGATCCAACCTCTCCTTAGAGAGGGGATGAATAATTTTTTTTTATTTAAGGGTACTGTCGAAAAAAGAACAAACTCTAAAATAGTGTGATGGAATATTCAATTTTTTTATACCTTAAGACTCGGTTTCTTTTTATCATACTTGTTTCTTTTTGTTTTCCACAAAAATGAAATCATTAAAAACGAGTACTTCACTCCTTCTTTTCCATTTTACTTCTATTGTTTGTTTGGGCTTGTAACCAATGGAAACGTAAGAGCGGTCAAATGATACGTCATCAGATGATTGTACAAGGAAGGTGGTAGGTTATAGAAAAAACAAGAATGAAAAAGAAGGAGAAAAAGAAAAAGAAAAGTAAAGGGGTTGGATCAGGAATCCAATTTTGGATTCGGTATGGATAAAAGATCTTCCTATGTTATACTATTCAATTCTCGACGATGAATTGATTTGATAGCTCAGATATTGTTATTCATGATATTGATCCGATTCAATATCATCAAGGTGTAATTCATCCCATTGAATTTACAGTCGAAAGATTTATCATCTCTATGGGATTAAATCCCGAGTTATTGCCAAATAAAAAAAACAATGAGATTATGGAAGTAAATATTCTCGCATTTATTGCTACTGCACTCTTCATTCTAGTTCCTACTGCTTTTTTACTTATAATATACGTAAAAACAGTCAGTCAAAGTGATTAATTTGAATCAAACTTGACTTCTTTTCTTAGTCAATGATTGAAGAAATAGAAGAAATCAAAAGGATTTTCATCTCGCGTCTAAAATGAAATGAGCGGACTCGGATTAGCGGTATAGTATTCTATGAGATCCGATAGTATGGTAGAAAGATTCATATATTTCTTTCTACCATACTAGCTATTATTCTTACAATAATTTATTGTAATGTAACAAGTTGTACTGTATAAAAATATAAATAATATAGATTAATCTACAATATGTATCTTTTTGATATATGTATTGATATATGTAATGTACATAGCATCCCAATTCTATTTCTTTGCTTCATCTATTTAATTTGTCTTGATTCCAATCAATCGAAAACAATCGAAAGGCAATTCTTAATAGTACGCTTCGAATTCCTAGATTTCGAATTATTTTCAATACGAATCCCTGGATCCATCGAAAGAATCAAATCCATGGGCGAAGGGGGGCATGGCATATAGTATATTAATCAATGAAAATCGATTCATTTTCTTTTAGCATTCCGAAGAAGTAATTGATTGAGCAGTTAACAGATGATCCAAGAAGTTCTCTGGAAATTTCTTCGGATTTCGAAAAGGAATAAGAAAACCCACCATTTTATTTAAACTCTTGAACCATGATATGAAATGAGTCAACAAAGCCTAAGTATAGCATAAATAAGATTTCTAAAATAAAAAAACAAGTGGTAAAGTAAGTGCGCAACGCAATATGTGACTTGCCAAGGTAAGATCTTATTATGCGTAGTCTCTCCTTGGACAACCACTATGTATATGTTGTTTCCCATAGAAGGTACGTATCCACTTAATATGATAACAGAACGTTTTTCTCTTAATAAAAAAGGAAAGAAAAACAAATAAAAATCAAATAATATAATAAAGTAAAAAAAAGGCTTTGCAAAACGATCTGATCTATAAAACAATCGATACAGTTTGATTCATCGCCTCACTTAGTAGTACCTCTAGAGTCCACTTCTTCCCCATACTACGAGTGAAAGAGAAAATGTAAAGACTACCATTAAAGCAGCCCAAGCAAGACTTACTATATCCATGTAAATTATGTCCCCTATCTTTAGGAAGGAATTATTCCATTATTATTCACTAATAATAGTGGAACCACTGGCGTAGAGTCAAAAAGGGATTCTGACCCAACACCATTGATCAAAGGCTCTAGTAAATCTGCTTCTAACAAATTCTTAAAATTCTTATAGGATATTTTTTTTTCTAGTAGAATCGGAAAACGTTAAGCACAAGCAAAATACGCAGTGACCCGTTTCGAAGTATCAGTGGAATCTTCCTAAGATGTAGGAATAATAAGACCTATTTTATCTTTTCTTGTCTTTATCTTTAGAAAAAGTATAAAAATCTGAAAAATAGAATGTCAAGATAGATCGTTATCTATCACATACTTTTATTTCTCATTTGATCTAATTCTTACTGTCTAAGGATTGTCTCTGTGAAATAATCGGAGAACCACCTATTCCATTCTTGGCTAGGGTTTATTTTATTGAAAAGAAAGAATTTCTTTTTTCATTTCAATTTTAGAAAAAAGCCAATTTTCCATCGAATTGTTATTGGATACCGAGGACTTAGAGACTCTCCTGAGTCTGTATAGAAAGTATCTTTAGCCACTTTACACAACCACTAATTCGATTTTCCGTCGGGCTATCCAATCTAATTCAAGACCCGGTAATTAAACACTACATTAGTAGTGGAAGGGAATCAATAAATCTTTATATGAGAGCCCTTCCACCACTATAATCTGTCCTTGAATCCTAGAGGCAAGGATTTAGAGCACTTTAGCTTTCGAGAGCCAAACTTCCAGATGTTTAGAACCAAGCAAGCAAGTCTCAAGAGTCCTTTTACTTTGTTTGCTTCTGCTGGGGAAAAATTCAGCGAGTTATATCAGCAAAACGAAATAAGAGATTTGGAGTTTTTTCTTGATCAGGCGACACCCGGATTTGAACTGGGGAAAAAGGATTTGCAGTCCCCCGCCTTACCGCTCGGCCATGCCGCCAAAAAAAATGTATGATACCCTACAAAATAGCTGAAAAAGTCTCCCTTTGTTTGCGTCGAGGGGGGATTCCTAAACTTCTTTTTTTATTGGACTTGCATTTTGAATCCCGTTTTCTTAAATTGAACCCTTGCCCGAAAAAAAAAAAATCCTTCCGAATTTCCATTATATTATAACAGCAAATAGAAGTATATGTAAACCCCAGAACATAAATTGTTATCCAAATATCTAATTGGATATCATATCTATATATGATGCCTATAGAGAATTATCAGTAAATTGTAGTGCTTCAATTTTTCATTCAATAAATGGAATAGAAAATAGAAATTTTGATATAGCATAGCACGCGCTGCCCCGAATAGAACTTTGAAACATAGATAGCTATCTACACGTGGTTAATAAATAAAAACTTTATTACTATGTTACGCCCTTCGATCGTATTCTACTAAAAAAAGGTAAAATAAAAGTCTCTCTCTTTTATGCGAATCATTTTTTGAAAAATAGAATCCATGAAAAAAGTTAAGTGCTAAAAAAATATCAACTCTATATTTTTGATGATTATAATGTCTTTATATCATCGAACAGATTCAATCCCGAATCCATTTATTTTTCTGGTACCCAATCGGATTAGAATATGTAATATCATAATAATGGTAGAAATGGAATCACTTTTATATATATATATTCTATCCAAAACTCCATAGGTCTAAGTGGCATTTATTAATTCCTTTCGATTTTCTATCTGTTACAAATTCCAATTTGAATATCCAATTTTCTTTATTCTGCCGTTCATATGCATTTAATACATTCCATATATGGGGGTGGGTCAAATTTCATGTGATTC
>JAILYA010000152.1:157500-162500 GCA_021437795.1 Rhodamnia rubescens
ACAACAAGTAGATCTACACCAGGGGAATTAGTAATGTGTCAAGAGAAATTGGTACAAGAAGCCGTGGATACACTTCTTGATAATGGAATTCGCGGACAACCAATGAGGGATGGTCATAATAAGGTTTACAAGTCGTTTTCGGATGTAATTGAAGGCAAAGAGGGAAGATTTCGTGAGACTCTGCTTGGCAAACGGGTCGATTATTCGGGTCGTTCTGTCATTGTCGTAGGACCCTCACTTCCATTACATCGATGTGGATTGCCTCGGGAAATAGCAATAGAGCTTTTTCAGACATTTGTAATTCGTGGGCTAATTAGACAACATCTTGCTTCGAACATAGGAGTTGCTAAGAGTAAAATTCGGGAAAAGGAGCCCATTGTATGGGAAATACTGCAAGAAGTTATGCAGGGACATCCCGTATTGCTGAATAGAGCGCCTACTCTGCATAGATTAGGCATACAGGCATTTCAACCCATTTTAGTGGAAGGGCGTGCTATTTGTTTACATCCATTAGTTCGTAAGGGATTCAATGCAGACTTTGATGGGGATCAAATGGCTGTTCATGTACCTTTATCTTTGGAGGCTCAAGCGGAGGCTCGTTTACTTATGTTTTCTCATATGAATCTCTTGTCTCCAGCTATTGGGGATCCCATTTCCGTACCAACCCAAGATATGCTTATTGGTCTATATGTATTAACGAGTGGGAATCGCCGAGGTATTTGTACAAATAGGTATAATCCATGGAATCGCAGAAACTATCAAAATGAAAGAACTTATGATAATAACTATAAGTATAGAAAAAAAAAAGAACTTTTTTTTGTAATTCCTATGATGCAATTGGAGCTTATCGACAGAAAAGAATCAATTTAGATAGTCCTTTGTGGCTTCGATGGCGACTAGATCAACGCGTTATTGCTTCAAGAGAAGTTCCTATCGAGATTCACTATGAATCTTTGGGTACCTATCATGAAATTTATGGGCACTATCTAATAGTAAGAAGTGTAAAAAAAGAAATTATTTGTATATACATTCGAACAACTGTCGGTCATATTTCTCTTTTTCGAGAAATCGAAGAAGCTATACAAGGGTTTTGTCGAGCCTGCTCATTTGGTACCTAATCATATGGGATCTAAATGAAGGAATTCGATGACACCCGTACGAATTCGGGTCTCTCCGGTTCAACTAGGACCCTAGTTCCTGAATTTCTATGTGAATTAAGATCGAGAAAAGGAAGTTTTCCAATCATTGACTCAAACTCATTGTCGAATCCCACTCAGCAGAATATGGAGGTACTTATGGCAGAACGAGTCAATCTAGTCTTTCACAATAAAGTAATAGATGGAACTGCCATTAAAAGACTTATTAGCAGATTAATAGATCACTTCGGAATGGCATATACATCACACATTCTGGATCAAGTAAAGATTCTGGGTTTCCAGCAAGCCACTGCTACATCCATTTCATTAGGGATTGATGATCTTTTAACAATACCTTCTAAGGGATGGTTAGTACAAGATGCTGAACAACAAAGTTTGATTTTGGAAAAACACCATCATTATGGGAATGTACACGCAGTAGAAAAATTAC
Source organism: Rhodamnia rubescens (assembly GCA_021437795.1). Taxonomy (NCBI): domain Eukaryota; kingdom Viridiplantae; phylum Streptophyta; class Magnoliopsida; order Myrtales; family Myrtaceae; genus Rhodamnia; species Rhodamnia rubescens. The sequence continues at coordinate 159,088 of JAILYA010000152.1, forward strand.
GCCAATCCATTGAGATATGGTATGCTACAAGTGAATATTTGCGACAAGAAATGAATCCTAATTTTAGGATGACAGACCCCTTTAATCCAGTCCATATAATGTCTTTTTCGGGAGCCAGAGGAAATGCATCTCAAGTACACCAATTAGTAGGTATGAGAGGATTAATGTCAGATCCTCAAGGACAAATGATTGATTTACCCATTCAAAGCAATTTACGCGAAGGACTATCTTTAACAGAATATATCATTTCTTGCTACGGAGCCCGCAAAGGAGTTGTGGATACTGCTGTACGAACATCAGATGCTGGATATCTTACGCGCAGACTTGTTGAAGTAGTACAACACATTGTTGTACGCAGAACAGATTGTGGAACCATCCGAGGGGTTTCTGTGAGTCCTCGAAATGGGATGATACCGGAAAGAATTTTTATTCAAACATTAATTGGTCGTGTATTAGCAGACGATATCTATATGGGCCCACGATGCATTGCCATTCGAAATCAAGATATTGAAATTGGACTTGTCAATCGATTCATAACCTTTCGAACACAACCAATATCTATTCGAACTCCCTTTACCTGTAGGAGTACATCTTGGATCTGTCGATTATGTTATGGTAGGAGTCCTACTCATGGCGACCTGGTCGAATTGGGAGAAGCTGTAGGTATTATTGCGGGTCAATCTATTGGAGAACCAGGGACTCAACTAACATTAAGAACTTTTCATACCGGCGGAGTATTCACAGGTGGTACTGCCGAACATGTACGAGCCCCCTCTAATGGAAAAATCAAATTCAATGAGGATTTGGTTCATCCCACACGTACGCGTCATGGGCATCCTGCCTTTCTATGTTCTATAGACTTGTATGTAACTATTGAGAGTGAAGATATTCTACATAACGTGACTATTCCACCAAAAAGTTTTCTTTTGGTTCAAAATAATCAATATGTAGAATCAGAACAAGTGATTGCTGAAATTCGCGCGGGAACATACACTTTCAATTTGAAAGAGCGGGTTCGAAAACATATTTATTCTGAATCAGAGGGAGAAATGCACTGGAGTACCGATGTGTACCATGCACCTGAATTTACATATAGTAATGTCCATCTTTTACCAAAAACAAGCCATTTATGGATATTATCAGGGGGTTCGTGCAGATCCAGTGGAGTCCCTTTTTCACTCTACAAGGATCAAGACCAAACGAATCTTCGTTCTCTTTCTGTCAAACGAAGATATATTTCGAGTCTCTCAATGAATAATGATCAAATGAGATACGAATTAGGTAGTTCTTCTTTTTCTGGTAAACTAAAAGAAGATAGGATTCCTGATTATTCAGAACTTAATCGAATTATATCGATTGTTCATTGTAATCTCAAATATCCTACTACTTTCCACGAGAATTCTGATTTCTTGGCAAAAAGGCGAAGAAATCGATTTCTCATTCCACTGCCCCATTCAGGTATCTCGATTGAACTACCGATAAATGGCATTTTACGTAGAAATAGTATTCTTGCTTATTTCGATGATCCTCGATACAGAAGAAAGAGTTCGGGAATTACTAAATATGGGACTCTAGGGGTTCATTCAATCGTTAAAAAAGAGGATTTGATTGAGTATCGAGGAATCAAAGAATTTAACCAAAAATACCAAATGAAACTAAATCGATTTTTTTTCATTCCCGAAGAAGTGCATATTTTACCTGAATCTTCTTCGATAATGGTACGGAACAATAGTCTGATTGGAGTAGATACACGAATCGCTTTAAATACAAGAAGCCGAGTGGGCGGATTAGTCCGAGTGGAGAGAAAAAAAAAAGGATTGAACTGAAAATCTTTTCTGGAGATATCCATTTTCCTGGAGAGACAGATAAGATATCCCGACACAGTGGCATCTTGATATCCCCAGGAACAGGAAAAACAAATTCTAAGGAATCCAAAAAATTGAAAAATTGGATCTATGTCCAACGGATCACACCTACTAAGAAAAAGTATTTTGTTTTAGTTCGACCCGTAGTGACATATGAAATATCGGACAGTATAAATTTAGCAACACTCTTCCCCCGGATCTGTTACAAGAAAGGGATAATATGCAACTTCGAGTTGTCAATTATATTGTTTACAGAAATGGCAAACCAATTCGGGAAATTTCTGATACAAGTATTCAATTAGTTCGGACTTGTTTAATTTTGAATTGGGACCAAGACAAAAAAAGTTCTTCTATAGAAGAGGCTCATACTTCCTTTGTTGAAGTAAGTACAAATGGTCTGATTCGAGATTTCCTAAGAATTGACTTAGTGAAATTCCCTATTTCGTATCTCAGAAAAAGGAATGATCCCTCCGGCTCAGGATTGATCTCAGATTCAGATAATGTGTCAGATCACACCAATAGCAATCCCTTTTATTCCAAGACAAAAATGCAACAATCATTTAGCCAAAATCAAGGAACTATTCGCACGTTATTAAATAAAAATAAGGAATGCCCATCTTTGATAATTTTGTCATCATCTAATTGTTTCCGAATGGGTCCATTCAACGCTGGAAAATATCACAATGTGATAAAAGAATCAATTAAAAAAGATCCTATAATTAAAATTAGGAATTTGATTGGCCCTTTAGGAACAGTCCTTCAATTTGTGAATTTTTATTCATTTTACTATTTAATAACTCATAATCCTATTTTGGTAACTAAATATTTGCAACTTGAAAATTTAAAACAGACTTTTCAAGTAATTAACTATTATTTAATGGATGAAAATGGGAGAATTTTGAATCCCGATTCATGCAGTAACATCGTTTTGAATTCATTCAATTTGAATTGGTATTTTCTCCATCATAATTATTTGGAAGAAAGATCCACAATAATTAGTCTTGGACAGTTTATTTGTGAAAATGTATGTATAGCCAAAAATGAACCCCATCTCAAATCGGGTCAAGTTTTGATTGTTCAAGTGGATTCTGTAGTAATAAGATCCGCCAAGCCTTATTTGGCCACTCCAGGAGCAACTGTTCATGGTCATTATGGAGAAATCCTTTACGAAGGAGGTACATTAGTTACATTTATATATGAAAAATCGAGATCCGGTGATATAACCCAGGGTCTTCCAAAAGTGGAACAAGTGTTAGAAATGCGTTCAATTGATTCAATATCGATGAACCTAGAAAAAAGAATTGAGGGTTGGAACGAGCATATAAAAAAAATTCTTGGAATTCCTTGGGGATCCTTGATTGGGGCTGAGCTAACTATAGTGCAAAGTCGTATATCTTTGGTTAATAAGATCCAAAAGGTTTATCGATCCCAGGGGGTGCAAATCCATAATAGGCACATAGAAATTATTGTACGCCAAATAACATCAAAGGTGTTGGTTTCAGAGGATGGAATGTCTAATGTTTTTTTACCTGGAGAACTAATTGGATT
>JAILYA010000152.1:172500-178993 GCA_021437795.1 Rhodamnia rubescens
ATAAATCATGTCTAGAACAGTATTAAAGATCTCATCGAAAACTTACAGCAGCTTGCCAAACAAAGGCTAAGAGAAAAAAGAGAAGTGGTATTACTGGCATAAAATCTACGATTGGAGTCAAAAAAGCATAGGCCTCAGGTAATTTGGCTAAGAAAAAACTACTCGAATAAAGGGTGGAATGAAGACAGATACAGATCAAACTAAAGATATTAAGCATAACAAACATTTTTTTTCTTGGACTTGGAGATAATTGTATTTTGATTGAGTTATTGTTATTGATAATTGATATCCCTTAAAAATGAAAAAAAAAAATAAGGTATACCAAAAAATCCTTCTTTGAACTCACCCAATCAAAAATCCTTCAATTCTCAAAAAGAATAGAAGAAATCATACTTTTATACAATATCTTAATTGAATTATATGTAATGATCAATAAATTCAGTTTCATTGTATATCTACACGTGTCAAAACCCTAGGAACAATAGAGTCCATAGATATTTTATTTCAGATTGAAATTGACGAACAACCAAAAACAATACTAGTGTTTATTAGTATTGAATAGAAATCGAAATGGGGCGTGGCCAAGTGGTAAGGCAACGGGTTTTGGTCCCGCTATTCGGAGGTTCGAATCCTTCCGTCCCAGGGAATACTTATTCTATATATAGATAGAAATATCTATTATCAGAACAAGGAAAGGTTTTCTTTTTGAACTACCTTCTTTACTCTTTAAGAGTCAAATATTGGATATTATGTGATTATTGTTTCTGATTTTTAATAATTCTATTATTCTTTAAATCCTATTTTTTCACAAATTAAATTCAAATAAGATTAAGATACATATAGATGGAACTGAATCGAGTTGTGATCTAGGAACATAGATTCGAAGAATTGGAAATAAAGAAAAAGAGGTTGCAAAAGAGGTTGAATGCGCTTTTCATTGTATGTCCATCCCCTTATACTTTCAATATTGAATATTCATATTGAAATTTAAGTTAGTTACTTCAAAAAGTCTTATGTCCCATATAATAAGAATTAATTAACAATGTAAGATATCAATTTCACTAATTGTGCTTGTACAAATTGGATTAAGAAATAATCAAGTTACATACATATAACATATCTATTTTCTTTGAACCTCATTTTTAGGTATTTTATTTCGTATTTGATTGGGTTCTCATAAATAATTGTAAATCCATGTAATAATATAGACAGAGAGTAATTCATACATCCTATATTCCCCTTGCTTTAAATAAAAATTATTGAACGAAACCCCACCAGTCAAAGAAACTACGCGTAAAATGCGGAAATGCTTAATGTATTATTCTCGTTCTATTTCAGTGATAACGTTTTTTGTTTTTTGAAAAAGATTTTGGATCCGTTAATTTGAAATATTTTATATTGAATATTCATAATTCATTCCAATGACAATTGTTCTATCTATCTGATAGAGGGAATTTTTTTTTATGATTTTCTTTTTCAGTATGAAATGAAAGAAAAAGGGTCTAAATCTTCCTTTACATCAACTTTTTTTTATCCACTCCACGAAAAAAAAGAAATAAATTTCTTTTTCTATCTATATTTTTTTAATCACTGAGGTTTAATTCAAAGATGGATTATTTATTATCATAAATGTAATCTTTAGTAAAACTTTATTCAAATTGAATTGAATGATTTCTTATGAGTATTTGATATTCGAAAAATATCTAAGATTGTTCAATATATCCTCTCAAGTTACTTGAAAATGCAATGTAGATTCAATACAAAGAACTTTTTTCTTCCTAATATTTAGAAATTCAAAATTAATAAATAAAATAAAAATATTGCATTCATCCAATAAAAATAAAATCGAGGGTGAAATTGAATTCTTTCTAAGACTTCTTTAGAAACCATCTAACGACCAAACAAATGACTATTCATGATTCCCTAATTGAATCAATTACATATCAGTTCCAAACTAGAGGCATGTTATGGTAAAACTTCGTTTGAAACGATGTGGTAGAAAGCAACGTGCGACTTGAAGGACATGATCAGTTGTGGATTCTTACATCCACCCTTTTGATTATATAGGAATGAAGGTGCTCTTGGCTCGACATCCTTTGTTCTGTTCCACTAGAACCCTCATTTTTTCTTGGGTTGTAGTGTAAACAGTATGTGATGTAGCTCGAGTAGAAAGTATTGATTCATTTCTCAGGGCAAGGATCTAGGGTTAGTGCCAATTAATAAGTTGGAACAACTTCGTAAGTGTAGTCTAGTCTATTTTCGATTTCTAAATCGAAAGGATCCAATTCGAGCAAGTTTCAAATTCAAAAAAGGAAAATTTGTTGGAATTAGTGAAATTCTTTTGATCCAAAGTGTATCGTGCGGGAATCAACCGTTTATGATTCTTTGATAGAAATAAATCAGAAAAAGGGGTATGTTGCTGCCATTTTGAAACGATTAAAAATCACCGAAGTAATGTCTAAACCCAATGATTCAAGGCAAAGATAAAATATTTTGGAACAAGGAAATATCTTTTTTTTATTGTCTCGACAACTAGATCAAGAATAAGGAGTCCGAATATATTCGAAATGAGACAAAGAAAAAGGGATTAGAGACCACTCAAAAAATCAAATGCCTAAGGGTTTTCTTTTGAGCTATTTCAGAGTTACTCAACTTGAGTTTTGAGAATACAAATGATTTTTTTTTGAATTGGAAAAAGAAGAATAAAAAAGTATTAACTAATCATAATCTAATTTATTTGATTTAATGCTTTTATAAATCTATTTGACATTAGAATTGTATATATAGACATATCTTCTAATTTCTCGAGCCGTACGAGGAGAAAACTTCGTATACGTTTCTAGGGGGGTTCTAGTTTATCTATGTCTATCCCAATGAGCCGTTTATCGAATCGTTGCAATTGATGTTCGATCCCGCAGAGAAGGAAGGGATCTTCGTAAAGTGGGTTTTTATGATCCGATAAATAATCAAACGTATTTAAATATTCCTGCTATTCTATATTTTCTTGAAAAAGGCGCTCAACCTACAGGAACTGTTTATGATATTTTAAAGAAGGCGGGGGTTTGTTTTTACAGAATTTCGTCTTAATTAAAGGAAAGTCAATTAATGAAATACAAAAGAAGAGGGTGTGGGTGATTCGTATATAGTTTTGTATAAGTATAAGTTTTTTCTACTATACTTTCTCCACTCCCCTCCTCTTCTTTTGCTCTATTTATACCTTTTTTTATTGTATTCTTTTCTAACTATTCATATTGACAAACGGTGTATTGAACAAATATAATTCGATCGTGTAGAAACGGATCTATCTATCTTCCTTATATTTTTCTTTCTTCTATTTCGTTTTTTACTTTATTTAAAAAAAATATCTATATATAGATATGGGTTCGTTCGATTTCTTGTGATACAAACAAAAAGTTTTTTTTTGTTAAAAAAAAATGGATAACATAAGCGAGAAGAGGCAGTCTATCCAAATTGCCTTTTTTTTTATTCTTTTATCTGAAAATTTTATTATTCTTATTGGATCTGTTTCTTTTTATTTTTTAGATTCAGAATTTCAGAATCAATTCGAATTTTATTGCTAGTTCGATGTTTCGATTGCGTCGTGCAATTGAATTTCTTTATTTTATTACGATTGTATCTACATATCCTAATTTTTTTTTTTTCGGGTTGCTAACTCAACGGTAGAGTACTCGGCTTTTAAGTGCGGCTAGCATCTTTTACACATTTATATGAAGTAACGAATTCGTTCATACCTTCGGTAGAGTTTGTAAGACCACGACTGATCCTGAAAGGAATGACTGGAAAAAACAGCATGTCGTTTTAATAGAGAATTCTGAAAATATTTTATTCTTACTGGATCGGTTCAAACCCTTGTTTGAATTTTTAGTGAAAAAAAAAATGAAATTAATTCAGATTTGGGTCGAATGAATAAATGGATAGAGTCCTATGACCTCAATTAATTATAAAGAAAGAAAAAGCAACGAGCTTATGTTCATAATTTCTTAATTTGGCTGATTGCCCGATCTAATTACACGTTAAAAAGATATTAGTACCTGGTACGGGAAGGGCTTTTCCATGAGTGGATGATTCTCCATTTTTTAATGAGTCCTAACTATTAGCTATTTCCTATTCTAGGTTGTACATAAATGTGTGGAAGAAGCGGCATATTGATAAAGAAATTTGATTTTTCCAAAATCAAAAGAGCGATTGGGTTGAAATGAAAAAGAAAGGATTTCGAATCCATCTTCTTATCCTATAACGAATAGAAACTAATTCGATTGAAAAAGAGAGGATAGAGAGTCCGTTGATGAGTCTACCTGTCTCCGAGGTATCTATTCTTTTCTTACTAAAATACCTTGTTTTGACTGTATCGCACTATGTATCATTTGATAAACAAGAAATCCCTACCTTGTATCATTTGATAAACAAGAAATCCCTACCTTTTTTTTTTTCTTTTTGGAGTTAAACCGAATTTCCAATGGAGGAATTTCAAGGATATATCGAACTAGATAGATCTCGACAACATGACTTCCTATACCCACTTCTTTTTCGAGAGTATATTTATGCACTTGCTCATGATCATGGTTTATTAAATAGATCGATTTTTTTCGAAAATGCAGGTTATTACAATAAATCTAGTTCAATAATTGTGAAACGTTTAATTACTCGAATGTATCAACAGAATCCATTTTTCGGGCACAACAAGAATTTGTATTCTCAAATTTTCTCAGAGGGATTTGCAGTTATTGTGGAAATTCCATTTTCCCTACGATTAGGATCTTCCTTAGAAAGGAAAGAAATAGCAAAATCTCATAATTTACGATCAATTCATTCCATATTTCCTTTTTTAGAGGACAAATTTTCACATTTAGATTATGTGTTGGATGTACTAATGCCCTATCACATCCATCTAGAAATCTTGGTTCAAACCCTTCGCTACTGGGTGAAAGATGCCTCTTCTTTGCATTTATTACGTTTCTTTCTCCACGAGTATTGGAATAGTCTTATTACTCCAAAGAAACATATTCCCGTTTTTTCAAAAGGGAATCCAAGATTATTCTTGTTCCTATATAATTCTCATATGTGTGAATACGAATCTATCTTTCTTTTTCTCCGTAATCAATCTTCTCATTTACGGTCAACATCTTCTGGAATCTTTTTTGAGCGAATCTATTTCTATGTAAAAATAGAACATTTTGCCAAAGTCTTCTTTGATAATGATTTTCAGTGCATCCTATGGTTCTTCAAAGATCCTTTCATGCATTATGTTAAATATCAAGGAAAATCAATTCTGGCTTCAAAAGATACGCCTCTTTTCATAAATAAATGGAAATATTATCTTGTTAATTTATGGCAATATCATTTTTACGCGTGGTTTCAACCAGGAAGGATCGATATAAACCAATTATGCAAGTATTCTATTGACTTTTTGGGCTATCGTTCAAGCGTGCGACTAAATTCTTCAGTGGTACGAAGTCAAATGCTAGAAAATGCATTTCTAGTAAATAATGCTATGAAGAAGTTCGAGACAATAGTTCCGATTATTCCTCTGATTGGATCATTGTCTAAAGCGAATTTTTGTAACACATTAGGGCATCCCATTAGTAAACCGACTCGGGCTGATTCATCAGATTCCGATATTATCGACCGTTTTTTGCGTATATGCAGAAATCTTTCTCATTATCACAGTGGATCCTAAAAAAAAAGAGTTTATATCGAGTAAAATATATACTTCGACTTTCTTGTGTTAAAACTTTAGCTCGTAAACACAAAAGGACTGTACGCACTTTTTAAAAAGATTAGGTTCGGAATTTTTGGAAGAATTCCTTACGGAGGAGAAAGTTGTTCTTTCTTTGATCTTCCCAAGAACTTATTCTACTTCACGAAGGTTATATAGAGGGCAGATTTGGTATTTGGATATAACTTCTATCAATGATCTAGTCAATTATGAATGATTGGCTATGAGATCATGGAGATGTAAATTATCCTTAAATAATGAAGAGATAACAAAAAAATTCATTCATTTTTTTATGAAATATTTATGTAGTAAGATTTAAGTTAGGTTGATCGACCAAGTATTCCATTTTTCTTAAAGTCCTTTCTAGGGAAGACACTGAGTTTTCGATGTATACATAGGGAAAGCCGTGTGCAATGAAAAATGCAAGCACGGTTTGGGGAGGGATTTTTTTTTACGTATTTTAACAAAGAAATTATAATGTGGCCGATTGCCCCCTCTTTTTGCAATCAGTTTCGCTACAGCACCCGCTGCTCTAGGCTAATTGTCCACCCTTTCCAAGTGTGATTTCTATGTTATGTATGGCCGTGCCTAAGGGCATATCGGTTGAAGTAGATTCTTCTTTTTGATCAATCAAAACCCCTTCCCCAAACTGTACAAGCTTCTTCCAAAGCATACGGCTTTCTGGATGTAAATGATGATATCTATACAGATGGATCTTATATATATCGTATAATGAAGTACTCCATGAGTGGATAT
>JAILYA010000153.1:0-163771 GCA_021437795.1 Rhodamnia rubescens
TTATGATTTGTCAATTCCATCTTACTCGAATTTGAAACTTGATTTTATCGAGGAGGGCCTCGCTTTTAGTCGACGCCTTTGTAAAATGGCGAATTATCCATTTTTGAAGCTAAAAAGATCACAAAAAGATGGCACGTGGAATTTCGCTTTATGTGAGGTACAATCCATTTAATTTTAAGGCTGGGTGGGGTACGTTCCGTAATTTCGGGGGAGACGCGAGGACAAAAGCGTGAGGGGTGTGACGAAACTAAAACGCGGAGGCTATGGGATCTCGTAGGGTCAACGGTCTTTGGCGGGCAATAAATATTTTCCTCCCTCGTGCCATTTTTGCTCCGCAATTTCTTTGCTCCTGCGTTACTTCACTCCTAAGAAATGAGCCAGCAACGCGGTAAATTAACAGAGAATTTGACGCCCGGGATATTCCGAACATCGGTACGATGATCGGCGTTTCGCAGCTTGATTTCATGGTCGTCTTCCTGGTTGGAGGGAATTTCGAAAGACGACAAATCGATACATTGATTTAAATCATGACATAATTCGAAATCATTCATGTGGATGTAACGTAATTTGTGCTTGGACTCCATTTTCAATTTGAAAAATGAGAGATTTATACCATCTGGACATCTCCTAGAGATTTGGATACGATTGAAGGAGGATCGTACTCCATGTCGTAAACCGTGTTGCTCCCCTGTGGACTGCCTCGTCCCCGACTTGCATCTCCCCTTTGCTCAGCCTGAGAGGCCCTGCGAGCCCAACGAGCCAGCAGATCAAGCTTGTCACGGCCACGTTGAGACATATGACGAAAACGATGCCCAGGAGCTGGACCCCCATCTGCTTGAACCCGGCGTTGGTGGTCGTCCCGTTCTGGAGGCCGTAGGCGAGCCCGATGTACTTCTCCCAGTCGGGCACCATGTAGAAGAGGCAGCACAGCTTCGGTATGGCAAAGAACCCGGTGAGGATGCTGCCCAGGGTGCCGGCGACCGCGTGGGTGTGGAGAACGGACATCGGGTCATCGACCCGCCTCAGGAGCCCGACTTTGTCGTGGAGGACCGTCATCGTGTACCACGGGATGCTCCCGGCGACGACTCCCATGAGGATCGCCGCCCAGCCTTGGACCACTCCTGGCACATCATGATCTTGCTCTATGTTAGGTGCCCATCGCAAAACTTATTTAGTGCCAATTCATGTGTTATCCAAAGATATTTAACCTGCTGCGGGAGTGATGCAAACCAGGCCGGTGACCATGCCATTGACCGCACCGGCCACGGAAGGCTTGCCGAACAGGAAGGAGTCGAGGATCAGCCACATCAGCGAGCTCGTGGCGGTGCACATGTGCGTGTTGAGGACAGCCAGAGATACGACGCTGCTGGCGGCGAACGGGGCTCCGCCATTGAAACCCGTCCACCCCATCCAAAGCAGGCCTGCTCCTGCGAGCATCAATATGAGGTTGTTGGAAGGGAAATGTTCCCTGTCCTTGTCCGCTCTTGGACCCACCTAGACAATGGAATTGAAGCCAAATTTGAGTTGATTAACGTGTGAAAATGGGATGACCATAGTGATTTGTAAATGGAGTTAGTGATTTTAGATTGAATTTTAGTAAGTCAAAGGGCTTAGGGAATAGATATAGCTATCCTTGCATATGATATCTAACCCCATACTTAGTTTCTTTCGTATGCACGTGCAAAATGCGATTAGACAGTAATAAATCACTACATAACCCTGATTACTTTTGCAATCCTACTCATGTAACATCCAATATAATCTTGTCAAGTCCTTTGGTCAACAAATTTTAGTGTCAAGTCCTGTTATTTCTAATGATGTTATGATATGATATGTCGCGCGTCTTCGACTCAAATATAAATAGGAAAATGACATGACCGTCCTTCTACGAAGGACGGCAATCTCAAATATAACCGGCATTAACTTGTCATCAAATGATATGCATGTTACACGAGAATTAAAACTAATTTTGATGAAATCAATGTTATCAAAAGAGATCCAATATATGTTTTTCTAGGGTTTCTTACCCAGTAGGCAGCCGTGAATCCGGCAACACCAGAGGAAAGGTGGATCACATAACCTCCGGAGAAATCAATCACTCCAAGCTTAGCCAACCATCCATCCGGGCACCGTACGTATGCTATAAGCGGCTACCGTGTACGAACATGTCAACCACAATGGCACAAACAGCATCCATGCCCTAAAGTTCATGTTGTAATATATAACGCGCGAAACTAAACCAGGGACTTCGCAAATAAATCAATGCGGAAACACAGAAAATAACGGTAAACGATAAAGGACACCAGGTGATTACGTGGTTCGGTCCGAATGTCGCATCTATATCCACTTGGAGGGGAGGCAAAGTTAATAATCCACTATAATCGGATAATCGCGATGCTGATAATCGTTCAATACGCTCGTGTTTCCCGCACCCAGATTATACCCAAACCCTAGTTGTCTACAAATAGAACAACTTACAGTGGATATAATAAACTCACGAGTACATGATCACCTCTATAGGACTCTCCGTGCAAATCGAAAAGGACGTCACCCAGAAAGCCTCTTTCGTCTTCGCTGTTCGCCCTTTTCACGGAGTTCACTATGCGGCTTCGTCGAGCGGCTTCGTCTGTGCGTCTTCGTCTGTGCGTGGGAAGTAAACATAAAGGCAAAAAGATTTGCTTTTATTTCTTTTCCTCTCTGAACCCTATCTAAACCCACACTTAAAAACATAACATATATTCAATGTGGGCCCCTCCCTTTTATTGCTCCACGAAAGAAGTTCTGCAAAGTTCAATTTCTTCCAATAAAAGTCAACTAATGCCTCTATCATTGGGACCCACCGAAGACTCCTTTCCACTGAAGACATTCTTCATTGGACGTAATTGCTAAACATGCTCAAGTCTCCGTTAATCAAAACCGATCAAATCTTGCAGATATAACATATCGATATTTTATTTTTATCTAAATGATTCAAATTCGAGACATAATATAATAATTCTCCACCTTGGTTCGATGTTTGAGCCAAATCAATAGTGCCATCGTCCATGCTTGCTCTCACATCGCCAAGTGGGCGATCATTCTCTACAGACGCTAATAGTGCTTCAAGCGGAGAGCTTGATTCGCCAAAGGAACATGCTTAGTCATCATGTCCGCAGGGTTCTCTCTTTGTCGCTATCTTTTTCACCACAACAAATCCCTTCGCTAAGACATCACGGATGAAGTGGTATCGATATTGATATGTTTCGTCCGCTCATGATAAACTGGATTATATGCCGGATAAATCGCACCTTGGTTATCACAGTGTATATCCACACTTTTCTCGTTCTAACCCAAAGTCCAAGAGCAAACCCCCGTAACCATATCGTTTCTTTCGCTACAAAGGTTAGTGTCATGTACTCCGCCTCGTCGATGACATGGCTACGTGGTCCTGTAAGGACGCCTTCCAACTAATCGCACCACCTGCAAGCGTAAATACGTATCCTCGCTAAAGACCCGCACTCATCTAAGTCACCCGCATAATCGAATCCACATAACATGTTGTCTCACTACCATTATTGTCCCTCCGGTGATACTATACCAACGTCGCTCGTCCCCTTCAAATATTCGAGTATCCATTTCACATGCCTTCCCAATGAATTTTACCAGGATGTTTCATATAACGACTAACAACACTGACTTGTGAAATATCGTGCCTAGTACATACCATAGCATACATAATACTACCCACTACACTAGAATAATGAACATGGGACATATGCTCCTCCTCCTCCTCCATCTGCGGTGATAACTTAACTGAAAGTTTAAAGTGCTTCGCTAATGGAGTACTCAGAGATTTCACGATCGCATATTAAAACGTGCAACAATCTTCTCAATATATTTCTTTTGAGACGAGACATAATAATCCTGTAGCCCCGTCACGCAAAATCTCGATACCCAAAATTTTCTTTGCAAAGACCTAAATCTTTCATCTCAAATTCAGCACTTAATTGCCTTTTTCAACACATCAATATCGACATATTTTTCGCTGCTATCAACATATCATCAACATATAACAAAGCAAATATATCAAAGACCCATCATCCAAGTCTCCTAAAGTAAACACAGGCTATCCATTTGACTTTTCGAATAGCTTTGACTAGCCATGAAAGCATCAAAACGTTTATACCACGCCTAGGAGACTGTTTCGGTCCATATAAAGATTTCTTTAATAAGCAAACATGGTCTTCCTTACCGGAATAGCAAATCCCTCTGGTTGCCTCATGTAAATCTGCTCCTCCAACTCACCGTGAAAAAATGCCGTTTTACATCAAGTCGCTCCATTTCGAGATCCTGTGGCAAGAACTAAAGCAAGTAAAACACGAATAGAAGTATATCTTACCACAGGAGAGAACACCTCATTGTAGTCAATGCCCTCCCGCTGTGTATATTCCTTCGCAACAAGCCTCGCCTTATACCTCGCCGCCTCGACTCCGGAATGCCCTCTTTCCGTTTGTAGACCCATTTACTTCGACAATTCTTCGGCTCTTGGGTACTTTAACTAGCTCCCATGTCCGATTTCGATAGAGTGATTCCATATCTTCACTCATAACCCCTAGCCACTCGCGACAACTCGAACTAGCCATCGCCTCGCAGTAAGACGAAGGCTCATCTGTCTCCCATTTCGTCACCTACGACCAAAGCATAAGCAAAATCTATATAAGCATAACGTACCGATGGTTTAATTTGCCTTCTCTCGTCTGTCGCGGCTATATTACGATGCGGTTGTACTAGTTGTTCACTATCACCGACTTCAGTGAACCGCAGCCTCATATGCAGTCTCAACATCCGTTACCTCCGAGGTCTCCGGAGTTTCCACCTGAAGCTCCACCTCACTATTGACACCATGATCCGTCTGTTTCGCCTGGTAGTGTCTCGGAACTCCTCTGTCGAAGCATTGCAGTCTCATCGAAGATTACATCTCGCTAATTAGAAAACCGGGTGATCCGGGATCAGTGCACCACGATCGGTAGCCTTTCATCCCATGTGCATAACCTAGAAATATGCACTTCTTCGACCTCGGCTCAAGCTTACCATCACTAGCATGAGCATACGCGAGACATCCGCATACTCGTAATCCCGAGTAATCAACGGGTTTCCCCGACCATACTTCCTCGGGAGTCTTCCACTCGATAGCAGATGATGGAGATCGATTAATCGGGTAACGAGGCCATGTTTATCGCTTCGGCCCAAAATTCCTTACCTATTCCAAAGATGCGAAAGCATGCTCGAGCCCACTCAAGTAAAGTTCTATTCTTCCGTTTCGTCACGCCATTCTGCTTGTGGTGTCCTGCAGTCTGTGCGGTGTCTCACATTCCATTCTCTCTAGCGTAACTCGGTAAAATCTTTACCACGGAACTCCATGCCATTATCGGTTCTTAGGCACTTGATCCGTTTATCTAATCGCTTCTCAATCAAGGCCTTAAACTTTTTAAACCGATCAAACACATCTCGATTTGTGCTTCAGAAAGTATACCCATACCTTCCTGGAATAATCGTCGATAAAAGTCAGCATATAACGGGCACCTCCTTTTGAAGGAACCGGAGACGGCCCCGCACGTCCGAATGAATATATTCTACCGGTTGCTTGGTCGAATGAATACCAAAGTAGTAAACTTAATCCTGCGCCGCTTCCCAAAGATGCAATGCTCACATAAGTCTAACTTTCTTATCTTTTGACCCTTTAACAACCCCTTATCACTCAACATTGTCATACCCGCCTCACTCATGTGCCCTAAACGCATATGCCATAAACGAGTTAAATCGAGAATCGACTTACCCGATGAAACCGCTCAGCCCTCGTCACCGTCTCTCCTAGTAAATGATAGAGAGAACTCACTTTCTTCCCTTTCATTATCGTCATGGCACCTCGAGTGATTTTCAGCACTCCACCTTCGGCGGTATACTTGCACCCGATATTATCGAGCGTCCCTAGAGAAATAAGATTCTTCTTGAGCTCCCGGTACATGCCTCACATCTGTCAATGTGCGCACCACGCCATTGTGCATCCGAATCCGAACTGCCCCTATCCCCACAACCTTGCAGGCTGCGTTATTCCCCAACGTAACTCTACCACCATCTCAGCCTGGTAAGTAGTAAACCGGTTCCTATGAGATGTCATATGATAAGAACACCCCGACTCTAGCACCCATTCGTCTCCTGACGAACCCGTAGTCGCACACAAGACAGCCTCTACATCACTAGTGCTCTCCTCAAGAACATTCGCCACACCGATTGTGGCTTTTCGCTTATCACCTCTGTTTCTCAACTTAGGATAATTTTTCCTGAAGTGCCCTTCTTCGTAACACTTAAAACACTTCACGCGTCCCTTGGACTTTCTATGGCGTGATTTAGATCTCGTTTACCTCTCGCACTCTTGGACCCTCGTTGTTGCTCTCTACCTCGAATCACCAGGTCCGCGCTACATCCCGCTTCTGAGATCGTCATCTCGCAACTTTCTCTCGCCACTCTTTAGAAAATAAGGCAGACTTTACCTCTTCCGAAGTAATCGTAGTACGCCCCGCCACAATGAATCGTAAAGTGCTCCCATGACTCGGTAAAGAAGCCAACAACATCATGCCCCGCTCTTCATCATCAAGTATCTTACCGACATTCCTCAAATCCATCATGAGTTTATTAAATTCATCTAGGTGAGTTCGATAAACGTACCTTCAGAGATATCCGAACCGGAACATCCTCTTTAACATGTATAAGCGATTGTTCAAACCCTTCGTTACATAGAGTGCCCAAGTTTTGCCCACAATCTTGCGGTATCCTTCTCCTCGCCTACCTCTATTAACACTTCATCCGATAAATTCAAAGTAATTAGACTTCTAGCTTTCCTCATTACCACATCTTTTTCAAAGATCTATCATCGTTTCGCAACTCACCTTGCCTTCCAATGCTTCGCTAAACCTTGAGTTGTCAATATCGCCTCCATCTTGAGGCTCCATAACCCAAAGTTGTTCCTCCCGTTAAACTTCTCAATTTCAACTTTCCCTCGCACATAATTGCAATCACACGATATCCAGGATAATAATCGGATAAGCAAAAGCCCCAAATCACAATCCGTAATATCGATCCTATGCTCCCGATACCAATTGTTGTAATATATAACACACGTAAAACTAAATCGGGATCTTGCAAATAAGTCAATGCGGAAGCGCGGAAAATAACGAGAAACGATAAAGGACACCGGTGATTACGTGATTCGGTCCGAATGCTTGCATCTATATCCACTTGGGAGAGCCAAGCAGTAATAATCCACTATAATCGGATAATCGCAGATTCTAATCGTTCAATACGCTCGTGTTTCCCGCACCTAGATTATACCCAAACCCTACTGCCTACAAACAACAACTTACAGTGGATATAATAAACTCACGAGTACATGATCACCTCTATAGGACTCTCCGTGCAAATTGAAAAGGACGTCACCCAGAAAGCCTCTTTCGTCTTCCTGTTCGTCCTTTTCACGGAGTTCACTATGCGGCTTCGTCGAGCGGCTTCGTCTGTGCGTCTTCGTCTGTGCGTGGGAAGTAAACATAAAGGCAAAAAGATTTGCTTTTATTTCTTTTCCTCTCTGAACCCTATCTAAACCCACACTTAAAAATATAACATATATTCAATGTGGGCCCCTCCCTTTTATTGCTCCACGAAAGAAGTTCTGCAGAGTTCAATTTCTTCCAATAAAAGTCAACTAATGCTTCTATCATTGGGACCCACCGAAGACTCCTTTCCACTGAAGACATTCTTCATTGGACGTAATTGCTAAACATGCTCAAGTCTCCGTTAATCAAAACCGATCAAATCTTGCAGATATAACATATCGATATTTTATTTTTATCTAAATGATTCAAATTCGAGACATAATATAACAGTTCATCCTCCCCAGGAGGGCATCGGCGACCAAGATCAGCGTGATTGCCGCGAACACTCCCTGGAAGAACACCATCGTAGCCGTCGGGAACAGCCCCACGAAGGCTCGACCCAGTAGGTACTCCTCGTCCAGTGCCACGCCTGGCTTCCCTAGGAAGGGCACCAGCCTCTCCCCGAATGACATCCGATAGCCCCATCCGACCCAACAGACGAGGATGGCCGCAAACGCGTAGAACGCCATGAAAGCTGAGTTCACAGCCCACTTCCCCTTCACCATGCTCCCGTAGAGGATCACGAGGCCCGAGATGCTCTGGAGGCCGACAAGGGTGGCCGCCGTCAGCTGCCACGCGTTGTCGGCCTTGTTCAACCACTCGGGGCTTGCCTCGTCCGGCAAAAGGTTCGCGGGGAGGGCCATCGGAGGGAACGAGCCGATCGGATCCCACTCGGACGGACAAGCAAGAAAGAGTACCGGGACCGAGAAGTCGGAACTAGGAGATGGATGTAGCAGCAAAGATTGGTGTCACAGGTTAGAGAGAAGTGAGAGTGCAGTGTGCACTAAGGACATGGCTTGCAAGTGTACTCGAATTAGATTTAAGGTACAAAGACCGGCTCAAGGAATGAACAAGTCGGATCCTTTAAGATTTCGTCCTTGGGCATATGGCTCGATCAAGAAATGCCATATAAAAAGGTTCAAAATGGAGCCATCAGGCATCAATTGACTCCTTCAACGTCTCCAAGGAATGGCAGTGGCACTCACCTTGTTAAACATGATTAATCAGTCAATTAATTTATGTTCTAGGATAGTGACCACAAAAATCAAGATGACACGAAGTCGTGTTTCTTTCATAAGTGACTTGCTTGCCTTGTTAGGTGGTGCCGGCATTGCATGGTCAGGTTAACTGCCTGATCAGATTGGTAAAAACAATTCTACGCATTCATTTTCATCTGGCAAGATGAGAAATTTTCTCACTTTTTTTCTTGGTCAAATAGTAATCGATTGATCTTCTGCTGTTTCATCTGATAGTCATACTTGTGATCAAAAGATGCAGTTAATAAGGGGAATCCTTTATACCTGAAGTGTCGAAGAAGTCCTAAATTTATTGCGTTGGTGTCAATTTAGTCATAAATCTTTTTGTGCCAATTCGGCCCTAAATTTTTTGCATTAATGCCAATTTAGTCGTATACCTTTTATTGGTGCCATTTTTTTTTTTTGTATTGGTATCAATTTAGTCCTAAACCTTTTGTATTTATGCCAATTGAGTCAATCCAATCAATTAGGAATACAAAGGTTTAGGACCGAATTGATATCAACAAAAGATTTAGGATAGAATCGACATCAATAAAAGGTTTAGGAATGAATTGGCACAAATGTAAAAAATTTAGGACTGAATTGACACAAAAAAAAAATTTAGAACTAAATTGGCACTAACGTAATAGATTTAGGACTTTACTCGGTGCATGTGGGATAGGAGAAGTAGTGAGAGTCCTCACTGAGTCACGTACTCCATTATTACCAAAATATATTTCAAGTAAATTTCTAGCAACACGTGCGCGCGCACATACATACATATATATAATATACGCACACGTACATACACTAATGACTAAAATCTCCTCATGCTTCGAGATCCCATAGTAACAACAAAAAATGTGCTAAACTATTAGCAGGAGTAGAAACTGCGGCGGTTAAGAAGTCGCATCCTTCCAAATAGGAGCCGGCCAATCCATGGGTACATACCAACCAACCACTTAAGGCGGAAGAGCAATAGACCGGACCAACCTACAAAAACGAAACGGCCTCCACGTAATCGAGTCATCCATAATATCAAATAAAACATCTTCGTCTATGGTGAATTAAAAAGAAAGTTTGTTTTGTAAACTCCCGAAGAAATATTGTCCATGTGTCATGGATTATACGTGACCTGCTATATACGTTGAGGCGCACTTGCTAAGCAAATTGGGCTGAATCTCACTGAAAAACTTAAAAGAATGAGTCACGAGCTTACTAAGTCAAAACTATGATGTCGTCGATGTCACACACGTACATATATATGCCAATGGATTCAGCCCTGGAAATTGAGCGCGATTGAAATACGAATTGAACCATGATGATGTTGTTCGACTTGGGAGCTATGTCCTTTCAATCGTTCCTTTCTGGATCGTGTACAAACATCAATGTGCTAATTACGAGATAAAAAATGGTTAAATCAGACATAACTATGGATCGCGCCTCAATTATAAGCACAGAGATCCGAAACCTTACCCATAGCTAGCAACACGAAGCGCAAAAATCGTGCACGGTCTTTTCACTAACTTAAATGGATATTCAAAACTCCGTTAGTTTGGCAAATTTTTTTTTAATTATGAAACAACATTTTCCTCATTTTTCGATATTTGGATAACTTGACCCTAGGCCAAGCTCGAGACCCCGATACTCATGCTCGGGTCCTTGGCAGCCCTGCCCGAGTACCTAGCTCGAGCACCCATGTCATTGGCGGTTGGGCTTGGGTCAATAGAGGCTTGACTCGGGTCCTTTGAGGCCGGGTCCAAGTGTGAGGAGCCTGTCCTTTACCCCATTTCTCTGATACTATGGGGGGGACCCGCGACGTCTCAAGTTGTCGCGTTACTAACGGACTCTCATTTAATTTGTTATAAATTATAAATCGGGGACGCATGTGAGAAACGCTATGAAAGCCCTAAGGAGAGGCACACCACAAGAATCCTAACACAGGCACGCACACAATAAGGGTCGATCTTAATAGAGTTTATCTCGCACACTTGTCGTACAATCATACATTCGCACACAAGCTCAAACACATACTTTTTTCACACCACAACACAACTCATGCCTTGATTCTTTAGATGCAATGCAACCCGACACTGCAACAAGATAACCCAGGATAGTAAGACATCACACGCCCCACGCACGGACAAACGCGAGAGCAAAAACCATGACTCACACTTCCCATTCATCATTCACGTACACGGCCAAAACCCCCAAGGGTCAGGTGATTCAAATTCAAGCCATTCAACAAAAGCTGATTTGAGGCTGAACGGAGCTCGGGTCTTTCTTCGGGTTGCGCGGTCGAGAGCTCCCGAGAGAGGGACGAACAGCATCAAGGCTTGAGGGACAAGCTGGGGTCGTCGAGGAGTTGCCGAGGTAGGGTGTTCGCCGCCGTGGCTGCTGATGGTGAGCTTGAGCGGACGAGAAGGGCCTGACGTGGGTCTCTTGGGTGAGGGGCAAATCTCACGAAGGGGAGGGAGGCGTGCGCGAAAAGGAGAAGGGAGGAGAGAAATGAGGAAGAGAGAGAAAGGAAAGGGCTTACATAGGGGGTCTTAAGTGGGTTCAGTCACAGTTCAATTCGTATTTCAATCGCGCTCAATTTTCGAGACGAACTCAACCGGATCAAAACTTATTAACCTTGTAATGTCGTCCACAACTCATAATCTCGCGTGACATAACATTAAGCCTCAAAATCATGCTTCATTTAACTCAAATAACACCTCATTTGTCACATAATTGTCGTTACAAGACTCGTTTCACTTGCTAATTAAACAGACAAAAAAAAGTTCGGGCCATCACACGAGGTCCTCGGAGGCCGGGCTTAGGACTGCGACAGCCATGTCCGGTTACCCAACTCCTATCTCTTGAAGTCACGGTCGCCCAAGGCTTGATCCGAGATAGGTTGTGCTCGGGATTCCAGTGCCGTGCCAAAGTCCTCACAGCCTAGCCCGGGATCTCGATGCCCCTGCCCTGGTCCCTAATGATCGTGCTTGGGTCCCCAACAACCATGCCTAAGTATCCAGCTTCTATGTCCAAGTCACCGGCTCTCGGGCTCGGTATTTTGCTGCCAAGCTTAGGTCCACAAAGGCTAGGCTCAAGTCTCTCGAGGCTAGACCTAAGACCCGATGCTTGTGTTTGGGACACCGGTGGTCGTTTCGAGGACGCACCTAAGTCAACGACACGAGAGCCGACTTAGACTTGGCCGGTTCCGGGTCCGGTTCGGAAAAAAGTGGAACCGGCGGTTCGGCCCGGTTCCGGTTCGGGCTGCCGGCCTAGGCCTTTTCCCTTTGCCTCTTACCTTTTTTTTTTTTTTTTTAAAGCTGAGTTGGAACCGGCCCGCGAGGGCCGGTTCCGGTTTTGGTTTGGAACCGTGGGCCCGGTCAACGGGCCGGTTCCGGCCCACTGGCCCAAATGGCCATGTCTAGCCCGACTCCATCAAGACTAGGCCGATGTCCTCGGTACCCATGCTCGGGTTCCCGGAGGTTGGGCCCGAGAAACCTCGACTCATGCGAATGGGATACGGGTGGTTGGGTGTCCTTTATATTACGCAAACGGTGCATCTCTCTTTAGAAATAAAATAAAGTTTTCCTTTATAAATGAAGAATTATTATTCCCAATTCATTTTCGAATTTCATCCAAACACCACAAGCAAATGTTTCCCTTTTCCTGGAAAGTAATCTTTTGAAAAATATTTTCCAGAAATGTCAAATATCCGCCAAACAAATGCAGCCCAAGTATTGAAACGAATTTAACAAACTGTCGTGACCAAGCTGAATGATTATAGTAAAATTGTTAAAAATAATTTAAAGCATGCACCAAATTCCTTGGCGGTCTCCCAACCCTTGTCGTAATGGGAACCATACGACTTTCGGCCATACGGTTGTTCACATTGATTTTCCAGCCAGGCCATAAAATAAATGATACTCTAACGTCGGATAAAATAAAATAAATGGCATGTTTGTGCTTTTTCTCACATGTAAAACACCAGAAATAGGTCAGTCACCAGAATTTTTAAGGTCGTGCTCCTCTCATTTCTCTTTGACCATAAAATTCCCATCGTCACGACCATTTTTCAGGCGAAGGCCATGTCTGAATCTCAATGGGGAACGACAAAGTCAAAGGTATACGTGAGAGGAAAGATTGCACAAGCTGTCACCAATGACTAATACGCAATCGTCGGAGATGTTTGCGCGAGGAATTTGCCGACCCCTTTCACACTATCCCTTTTCATTTTCACGTATAAATTCAACTCCGCAAGCTTTGGACATTCATTCACTCGTCGCCGGCAAACGGCGCGTGTCTGAACCAATTCCAAACCTTTCTCTCATTTTAAGTGCAAAACGTATTGTGTGTGGGCCGACGATAGAGCCGTCGATATGGGTCCGTGACCTATTTTTTTACTCATATTTTGGTACAAAATAGGTTGTATATGAGTTGTAAGTTTTTAAAGGGCAAAATGAAAACGGATTAAAGAATTTGAAGTTGAATTAGATGGGTCAAAAATGGGCTACATAGTTTAACCCATTTTTGACCAATCTAAAAAATTAAGTGGTTGGACTTGGCTTGGGTCAATGGGCGTCAAGTATATCGGTTTATATTTTTTATCTTTATTTTCTAAACTAAAAGAAAGAAAGAAAATTAAAAATAAAAGATGTAAAAACTGTTCATGAGGTGGAGCGTTGCCGCCATCGCCGGTCGTTGGAGGAAAAAAAAGGATAATAAAATAGAAAATTAAAATGAAATATACCTTTTTAAAAAATAAAAAATTAGTTTTTTTAAAAAATTAAAAATAGAAAAAACTTATAAATTTTTTCACTAAATTTGTATTGTATGAAAGTATTTTAGCGATATTTTTTTTTATCAAATTATAAGAAAAAAAGTATTACGTGATTTGGTTAAATATAGGAGTGTTTAAGTAATACGAGTCGGGAATGGGTGGGGTATAGGTTGGGTCGAGTACTACGTGAAAATGGGTCAAAACATGTCAATATGGGTGGACCATATTCGACTGCAGACCCAATCGACCCATTCAACATCTCTAGTCTTAGATATCCTATGCTTTACCCTAATCCAAAAATTCCTTTTCATGTTGACCTGCCCGATCTATGTGTCCTATCTTTTATTATCCTTTGTGCGATGATAGCTTAATCCCTTTGTGAACGGTTCAATAACTAATGCAGGTAATTACTCATCATACTCCTAAATCCTTCATTCATGAACCGGCATACGTGGAAAGTCAAACTTACAAAGTGAACTTCTCTTTAAACAGGGAAAAACTTGGATCAAACTAAGGAAAATTGGTGGTAGATATCAACCCTATCTGCAATGAATTTCAAATGCAGCGGTTCAATAAATTACTCATCAAACCCGTTTTGAATCTCGTTTTCCTCTGCGTCGTCAAAGTCACGTTCGGTGGGAGAGAATTTGAAGCTGGTTTACAGATTGGTAGCACAGAGGAACCCTTGGTCAATTTGACATTCTTCTCCGTCATTATATTTGAATGAAAAGATTTGACAAAGACACCTCCAGAAAACTCGTCCAGATAAATTCAAGTATATGCGTATTTGACCGTCTGAAACGTGTTCTTTGTTCCAAATTTCCCAGCCTAATGTAAAGAACGAAAGAGACAGCCCATCAGATGACCACCTTTGGAGACTTTCAGAATAAGTACTCGCGCAAGAACTAACTGGGATTGTATCGTCTCAGCTTCTCTCTCTCTCTCTCTCTCTCTCTCTCTCTCTCTCTTGCTGCCTCGATCAATATGAATCCGATAAGAGGGGATGCGTTAACTAAACAGCAGATTGATGAGTTCCAGGAAGCGTTTTGTTTGCTAGACAAGGATGGAGATGGTAACCCTTAGTTCTCTCGTTTTTTTGTGAACAATCGTTTCGTATGCTCCCTTTCTCTGATCGCTAGCTTTTTTTGATTCATTGCTATAGCATGATCTGCTTCTTCATGAGATGTGACTTAAAGTTCTCCGTGATCATTGAAATATGTG
The DNA here is from genome assembly GCA_021437795.1 of Rhodamnia rubescens. Classification (NCBI taxonomy): domain Eukaryota; kingdom Viridiplantae; phylum Streptophyta; class Magnoliopsida; order Myrtales; family Myrtaceae; genus Rhodamnia; species Rhodamnia rubescens. Next base: position 14,697 of record JAILYA010000153.1, read on the forward strand.
TTTCGACAGTGTTGTCCGAGTCGTTTACACGTTGAAGATCGACCGGCTTGTTGGAAGTTTGATTTTTCCCGTTTTCATGGCTCATTATGACTTGAACCTTGGCTGTGAAATCTTGAATGCTAACATGATGATCGGGTGTTTATCACATGAGAATACAACAACTGCTTCGACCTTTTCTGATCTCTCTATTCAACTGTGTAACTGTGCTAGTTTCATTATTTTTAAGTTTGGACAACTGATTTTATGGGGATAAGATTTATGATTTCTCATTGAGAACATAGAAATTATGTGGGAATAAGGTATTCTAATTATGATATTTCGATACCCAATGCATGTTTGCCTTCCTAGGAGATTGAGTATTGGCTTGCTTGGTGCCTAGGTTCCATTACAATCAAGGAATTGGCAACTGCAATCAAATCCTTGGACCAACATCCCACAGAGGAAGAACTTCAAAGCATGATCAATGAGGCCGACACTGATGGCCACGGGACAATAGAATTCGGGGAGTTCTTGAATCTTATGGCCAGAAAAATCAAGGTGGTATCTTTGTATACGTGTCTATAAGTAAATCGAAATACCTAGTTTCACTTAGATTACATATTTGCAATTACTTGATTGGACGAACGTGTAAGCATCGGTGGTATCTATGTTCAGGAGACTGAAATCGAAGAGGAACTAAAGGAAGCTTTTAAGGTCATTGACAAGGATCAAGATGGCTACATATCTCCTAATGAGGTTTGTATTTTTTTTTCTAACCCTAAGTTTCCTTGTTCAGCTTATAATTCATCAATCGTAGCTTGTTGGCTGCTTAGAGCAATTCCTCCTGACCAAACCACATTGAAAAGAAGGGACGGTGACAGAGAAATCTTGAATGAACTTCTATGAATGGAATTCATATCCGTAAAATCTCGACCTTTAACGTGGAAACCCATTTTAGGTAATTGTTATTTCCAGACCCATGAAATATCTCACTAACCGCAAAATGTCCGACATAAATTACCAGCTTATCGAGGGTTCTTATCCACTGTATTATCTGTAGTTGAAAATAAGAACAAATAGAGCTACTTTAAACGTGAGAATATGGCTCGTTTTTCTCTGTGCTTTAATTCTCTTCTCTAATCACTCTATTGATCTTGAACAACCTTTCTGTGGTTAGCTCGATTTACTCTGCTCAACGTCTCCTTTCTTAATTAGGGTTTTCAACACGATCCACTTAGTCTTTGGTTTTCTACCTACAAGTTGCAAACCCTTTACTTATCTTCCTTCTTTGGGACTAGACTATATTAACCTTAAAGAACCAGATATTAACATGAAGGGAGAGAGAGGATGAAAGTCCCTGACAAAAATTTTTGGTGATACTTATAAAATACTTATACATGTTGCTTCTCTGGAACTTCACGATGTTTCGAAGTAACTTCCACTGATCTGCGCAGAAGCTTCCTGGGGGAGACCCTTCCTATGCTTAAGTCATTGAACCAGAAGACGAAGACAATTTCAGGGTAGTATTAGTGTGATTATGCAAGACCTAGAGAATCGCCCTAAGTGACTAATCTATTTGTAGTAAATATAAAGCTGAGTCAGTAAACACACTTATGTCTTTAGACTTGAAACTCCTCTTAATCGGTGGGTTAATTGCAGTTGAAGCGGGCGATGATCAACCTGGGAGAAAAGTCGACGGACGAAGAATTGGAAGAGATGATGAGAGAGGCGGATTTGGATGGTGATGGCCAAATTAATTACGAGGAGTTCATCAGGATGATGCTAGCTTTCTGAAAGCACAAGCGCGGCTGCTCATGCTTCATGTGCATTTCATATCTTAATGAATTTTTAAGAATCTATGCTTGCTAAAAGCTCTACCTCCTATTCTTGCACATTCAATTGTATTTTTTTTTTTGCGAGTTATATGATCATAAAACCCTAATAAACTGGAGGAAATATAACTGGAAATTAGTGTATATCGTTTTCCGTTTGGTAACTGATTGTGTATCGCGGATTCAATGTGCTATTATGTACTAGCTATTTCTTGCTACGAGCAAATCGTAATTAAGTTCCATGATACTATAGGTTTGCTCAATTGCACTCTATTTTTAGAACTAGCAAATGCGCACATGTTTTGCGTGCGCAAGTTATTGACATTTAAAGGATTAAGTACATTACAACATATTTCAATCGTTTAATAAGTAACCGAAATCTTCGAAAGAGAAGTATTTCGAGATTTGAAATCTTTTTAAAAAGGTTTTTGTAGAATAAAACAAAATATCCGAATCCTATTATTGGAATACGTCAAAGATAATGTCGAATTATGAATTTGCACATTCTTCCATGGATATCGTGTCTGTAAAAGCGATGGAGACCTCTCACCGAAAAATTGGAGGCTATTTTTACTTTGCACAATAATAGCGTAGATCAACAACTAGAAGCAGATTTACGTGATCATGATATAGTAAAGAAGCAAATTTGTTGCACATCTTTAATTTGGCAAGAGATTTAAAATTCTCACCATGATTAAGTGATTGATCCCACTTTGAGCACAAAAGCCCAATGGGCCATATAGCAAGATCTTTCCATCTGAAGTTCAGAAAATTTGTATGACTTCTAATTTGGACTCGATTTGCCATGATTAATTCAACCATGTAATGATTCATGATGGCGCTCGCATGATCGACCAGTCGTGACGCTATTTGGTCCATAAGTTTGGTTCTTATGAGCTACGTTATTGATTTAATTTGAACGTGTTGGACAATTCTAAAAAGAATAGCTAAGTTTAAATGTATTGGTGAGTCATTTACGTTTCGTGCTTCACCTAAAATCTTTGCTGTGTGACAAGACATTTGATCGTAAAGTGGCCAAACAAATATTTTCTAAATGACAGTTTCTCGTTAAGTGAATTGCCAAAAGAGTTCTAAATCTATTATAATTGTGCCACTTCATATATAAACTTTTTTTGTTTTGGTCAATTCAGTTTATTTGGCAAGTCGGCGTTGACGTGAATAATTCTTAATAATATTTTAATATATTTTATTTCCTTTTTGTCTTTTTTTTCTTTTATTTTTTTCCCCTTGTGGCCAACCAGCTATGGCACAAAAGCAAAAATTTTATGAGTGAATTAAAAAAATAGAGAGAAAAGAAAAAATAGAAAAAATTAAATATTTTTAAAATTATTCACGTCAGCATTTGCCAATCAAATGGATTGAACCGACATAAAAATAAAAAGTTTAGGACTAAATTGACAAAAAAAATTAAAATTAAATTGGCATAATTTATTGAATTTTATGATTTTTTTTAGTAATTTTTCCGTTTGTCGCAACGCTTCTTTTCTTCAAGAGATCAAGGCTCCACGCCTTATTTTTCAGGACATCTCGATAAATTTGTTTTAATTTCGAGGATGCGTACATTAGCCTTTTGAAATAAAGCGGATTCAAATTCCAACATTTGGCATTTTTTTTTATCTCGTGAACGTTCTTGTCCCCCTTGTATCAATGTCAAAGTTTCAAGGAAATAATGTAGCTTCTTTGAATGTTCAATCCAAAACTTGAAATCATAGATTAAATAAGATCACATGTGTATGCGTATAAAAAGCATACACGTCAGATACAAGTGTCGCGAAAGACCATTAACATCTCTTATTACATGCAATAAGATTAGGAATGGCATGTGAAATTTGACGAACAGAGGCCGCACATGCGAAATAAACTGCACCGGAGGTTAAATCCGATATCACATTAAAATGCCCAAACTCAAAAGCTTTAACTTGATAAGTAAAGAGAGATCATATGGCATATCTCGGCATAGCTATTTTCTCGTGGGAAAGGACGTCGAATGTTAGATGCCAAGTTCCATGGAGACTTCCGACAAAAAGAAGAAAAAGTTCCATGGAAACTTATCTACAAATGACAAGAAAGCAAAAAGGAGAAACTTCTTTTGAAGAATGACAAGACATATGATTATTGTATTAGTCTAAACGACTATTATAAGTCACCATGCATATCACTAACTATTATTGTTTCATGGCCCGGGAGTCATAACATGACTTGACCTCCTTCTTCATATGCAAGTTTTTTTTATTTATTTGTCCATAATCGAAACCTACTTGGTTTTTTTTTTTTTTTTTGAGTTTTAACCTAAAACACGAACACGATGCCGAATTTCAAGCATTTCCGAGATATTGTTCAATCAAGGTTCTAAGACGTACTTGTGATAAATTGATCAAATTCGCGGTGTTCGTTGCATGTTTTTTTGCTCTCGAAAAAAAAAACCGAACGCTCGGACATATGAAAACACCATTTGATAAGATGATTTACTTCAACTATTCATTATTTGGTGTAAGCAAACATCACTTTTGCTTAGGAAACACTAGAAAAAGTTAAAGCACAAGTCACGAGTTTCATATCGTGGTTTGGTACATTTTTCAGACCCACATCTCTAGCACATCGGAGTTGAATATATCTATTTTCCGTAAGATTTGATAGGTCATAAAAAAAATACTAGCACACCTCTTTCTGGAAATTAAAAATTCCTACACATAGACGTGGAGAGAATTGCAAAAAAAAAAAAGTCATAAATATATTGAAATTGTGCTAATTATGACCGAAACTTTTATTATTTTTTTTTTTTGCCAATTCGGTTCTAAACTTTATGCAATTGTACCAATTCAGCTAATTTGACCGACTAGTGCTGATGTGGCGTTGTCGATGTTAACATCGGCGTTGGCTAGTCAAATGGATTGAATTGGCATAATTGCAAAAAGATTTAGAACCGAATTGACAAAAAAAATAGTTTAAGACTGAACTAGCATAATTGCAATAGGTTTATGACAAGAAAATTGTCAAAAAAGTCCTAAACTTATTGTACTTTTTTGCCAATTCAGTCATAAATTTTTTGCATTTGTGTCAATTCAATCTTAAATATTTTTGAATTTGTGCGATTCGATCTTAACCTTTTTTTGTGCCAATTTAATTGTAAACCTTTTGAATTTGTCTTTGATTCAGTTTATTCGGCCAACTTTCACCTGTCGGCATTAACGTGAACACTGGCCGGCGCCGACGAAGCAAATTGTAATAATAATTTAATATTTTTTCAATTTTTATATTCTTCTTCTTTCTATTTTTTTATTAATCTTTTTTGACCTCGCCAGCCACAGGCGCCGTCACCACTGGGCGAGGCTGGCACCGCCAGGGAATCTCAGCTAGCACAGCTTTATGTTGCCTTTGTCCTTGTCCATGAATCATTGTCACTGCTTCTGTTCCAGCATCTCCATCCGTTGAGCACCTCGCTGTTTTGCAGATTCGCCATGGTTGGCATAGAATTTGCAAAATGGAGACAAATCTCTTCTCCATTTTACAGTTTCGGCAAAGCCATGGCTCACCATCATTAGGCGAGAGCTCCCGACAACGGATGCGTCGGACTCTCTCATAAGTAGCAGCAGCCCGTCGCCATGGCTGAGATGCTGGAATAGAATCTGCAAAACGGAGACAAACTTGGCGAGGTGCTCAACGGATGGAGATGCTGGAACAGAAGCAGTGACAGTGATTCTTGGATAGGGACAAAGGCGACGCAAGCTGTGCTAGCTGAGTTTCGCTGGCGGCACCAATAACCGGCGAGGTCGAGCTTCGCCGAGGAACAGTTGGAGGAACGAGATGAATAAAAAAAGGAAAAAAAATAAAAAAGAAATAGAATTTTTTTTTAAAATATTGGAACATTATTAAAAATTATCTCATAAGCACCGGCTGGAGTCCACATCAACGTCGACGGGTGAAAGTTGATAGGATGGATTGAATCGAGTATAAATGCAAAATATTTATAATTGAATTGGCATAAAAAAAAAATTTAGAACTAAATCGACACATATTCAAAATGTGTAGAGCTGAATTGCGAAAATTAAAAAATTTAGAACTGAATTGATAAAAAGACTAATAGGTTTAAAAATTTGTTTGAAATTTTTTTAAGTTTAAAATTATTTTGGTAATTTTCCCCGGAAACTTCAACATGATAAAAATCGAAATCTTCCTGCGACATTTCGGTTTCTTAAATTTGGCAAAAGAGCAAATCAAAATTACCACATTTAGCCGAGTCAAGTCAAACTGTCAAAGTCCCCTTGCATTTGACCATATAGATTATCCAATACGTTGTATCCACCCTTAGTTACATACAGTCTCTTCCCTCGTGACAATGATTCTCATGGTTATCCAAAACAAGTCTTACGTGCTGACGTGTCGAATCTTGCATCAAAGGGCATGACGTGTACGTCCCTCGTTGGAGGAACTGATGTAATAGTCGCATCCAAAAGTTGGACTTCGTGATCAACACAAACTCTTTTTGGTAGACGAATTGCTAAAGACTTTGCGATTCAATTTCCGGACATTTACTGCCGGAAAAAAATGAAAAGAAAAGAAGTTCTCCTTGACAAATATAGCGACACGTGGTGGCAAAATCGATCTAGAACCTATATTAAACCCATATTTAATGGTGGTGGATCAAAAATAGATTGACTTAAGTCTTAAGTTGAATCATAAATTGGTTGCTTAGAAACTTAGTGAGTTCTAAATAGATTTTAAATGAGTCATAAATGAATTAGTTAAGATAGTTATTTTAAGAGACATAAATAAGTTTAGTGAATATTATTAAAAAAAACTGAATTTTTTTTATTTTAATATTTTATTTTTATGCTAATTTTTTTTCTTGTCTTCCTATTTTCTTTTTCTTTCTGCCTCGGCTGTGGCAAAAAGAAAAAAATTAATATAAAAATTCAAATTATTAAAAAATTCGAATATTTTTTAAAATACTCAAAAAAATCTATTTATGACTCACTTGAAATTGGACGAGCCTCGAGCTCATCAAAATCGGTTGTGTCTATGGCTGGTTGCCAAGTTGCCGAGGCCCAACAACCTACGGAGAAAAGAGGAAGAAGGAAAAGAGGAAAAGAAAAAAAAAGAAAAAGAAAATTGTAATTTTTTCTAGAGTTTGTAAAAATTATCCATAATGTCTTAGGAATATTTTTTTTTTCAAAAATTTATAAGAAACAAACTTTCCTGAATATGATTAAATATTGAAGTATTTGAGCAATATGGATTGGGGTCGGGTCGGATCGGGTATGTATAATTAAATTTATATTATATGAAAATAGGTTGAATTGATCAATATGGGTTGGACCATATTCAACCCAACTCAAATCCGATCGACTCACCCGTTTGACATCTCTACACATACTCGAATGGACTAGAAAGTCTTCGGGGGTGGGAGAGAGAACCGCGAAAAGAGGAGAGGCATGTCGGGTTTAGAGAGTGATGAAAAAATTTCATCTACTTTCCATTTTTTATACTGTGGTAAACTTGATAGTGTAACCTAACGACTCTACCTGTAGGCAATGTAAGAAAATATAATTCCATGGCCATAACGCAGGCTATTCAAATTCCTCTAACCGCAAAATCACTTATGGAACATTAAGCCGGCGTCACCAATACAATACGCCTTTTCCAATCGGGAGTCGCTTGTTAGAGAGTTTGGGCCTGTTTGATTCAACATCTAGCCAAAGGACTTTGAGAAAATACAAAAACCTTTAGGCTAAAGGCCTTTTCCAAAATACAAGTAGTATTTGGTAAAGTGCATTTAAAAACACATTGAAAAATAACTTTGACGTAAATGTTATTTAGTGAAAAACGAATTTTGTAAAGTATTTTTACTTTTTGAAAAAAAAAAGCGGCGATCGATGGTGGCGGGAGGCGGTGGCCATGGCGGTGGGCAACGGTCGGTGGCAATTGGTGGTGGCCGGCTTGGCGGCAGCCGGCGGGCCACGATAGGCAAGAGGCGGCGAGCGACGGCGGGTGACGGTCGGCGGCGATAGCGATCCGTGGTGGTGGGCGAGAGGTCGTCGGCGATGGGCGGTGGGCGAGGTCGGCGGCGATGGATGGCGGTCTGCGGCGGTTGGCGGCGAGCGGCAAGCAACGAGCGACGGCCGGTGGCGGGTGGTTGGTGGCGGTAGGCGGTAGGCTAAGGTGAAATTTTTTTTAAAAAAATATTTGCATTTCGCAAAAGTCTTTTAACCTAAAGTACCAAAAAAATAAACTAAACACCATTTGCATTTGATTAAGGTCTTCTTTGTGTTCTTTGTGAGTCCTAATGCTCATTCTCAATCTTTGAACCAAATAGGGCCATCGTCTTCTTTGTGTGTTCGCCTTCTCGACCTAATCTTTTATGCTTTTGAGTGGGGTTCATTCGAGAGTTTTCGTCGAATCTAAGGTTGAGCATGCACAGAGAAAAAATCCTAGAAAGAGTGTACGAGGTTGTGATGGATGACTCAAGAACAATCCAGTAGCAAGAATATTCTAAGGTGCGTGAAGTACAACGCGGTTCAAGGATAGTGCATGGGCAAGAAGGCCACGCGGGACAACTGGATCAAAGCAAGAGCAAAGTAATGGTAACCAAATAGCATGAAGTAACGAAAGGTGAAAGGCATTCCACGAATTTGTAAAAGTACGGATATTAGGGACAATTATCCAAAAAGTCATAAATATATAGGTCTTATATTAATTTAGTCCTAAATATTTTAATTTGATCAATTTAGTCATCAATATTTTGACAATTTATTAAGACCAATTTGGTCGGAAATCTACGATGTAGACGCTAATCGTCATTGGCGTTAAAGTGGACTTTTTTGCAATTTTTTTTAAAATTGAATTTTTTTAATACTCTTTGCTTCTTTTTTTCCCCACTAGGCTACTTGTGTAGGTCGGTGATGACCCTTGTTGGCACAATGGATAAAAAAAAAAAGCAAATAGAACAATGAAAAGAAAAAGAAAATTTAACATTTAAAAAAAATATACAAAAATTATTCACATTAGCACCAATCATGTTACATAGGACGAGTGACATCAAAATTGGCCGGAAGAACTCAATTATCAAAATATTAAGAACTAAATTGGCCAAATTAAAAAGTTTAGGACTAAATTTGAACATGTGTAATATGCTTAGGGTTTTTCTGATAATTTCCCCAACGATAATGTAATGAGATAAAGTAGAAAGTATCTGCCTGATGATAAATTTTTGTATTCTCATACTTGACTATGGACATCTCCGGTGGCAAAAGATGATAATCAAACCCACCCACACCCCAAAAAAAAAAAGAAATGAAGAAAATCTGTTTTATATATACATTAAACTTTCTCAAACCCAACATCCACGCTTTGCGGCAAATGCTTGTCTAGTTTCAGAATTAAGTCGTATGCATTCTCCACAAATTTCATAGAAATGAAATGCTCTTGCGATTGCTAGGTGTCGGACCGGCCATGATCCGAGCAAAGTATATTCCACGATTGACGAAGAAGGAAAGTTTGACGTGAAGACGGGACAAGGGAAAGGATAACTAAAGGTACGAGGAAGGAATTAGATTACCGATGTGCCAAGTAAAGAAGAGCGTGAGATTAACGATGACGGGAGAGTGACACGAGATGGTGTCCTGGACATTCTCGTGGTATGGACCGCCTTCATGTCCAGTATTTTTATATACCTAACGTCATGAAATTATATTAAATGAGAATCACATTCGTTGACGTATAACGATTGAGCTTGAGTGAACCCACACACGTGGTGAGGAAAGCGCCTAGAAATTCGTTCCAAAGATCCCGCCCCACTTGAATTTCCAATCCATTTCGATGGTATGGATCGCGGCGTATAACGATTGACCCTGAGTAACCCCACGCATAAAGAGGAAAGCACCTCGAAATTCGTTCGAAAGATCCTACCACTTGAATTTTTCCAATCAAAGATACATGAATAGATACACGGTTCGATATCTTATTTTGGAAGGAGATTGATACTGCGCGAACACGTTTTCTGGATTCGTTGTTTTCAAGGCACTACATTTGTCATCACCCAGTCTGAAGAAACTTCAAAAGGGTCCAAGGTTTTACCAAATCCTTTGGCGAGTACCAAAAGGAATGGTGATTTCCGAGAAGGTGAATTTATAATTACTGAAGAGGAAAAAGAAGATAATCACATCAAATTTAATCAAGAAGCTACACGGAAATTTTTCCCATGAACTTCATGCAGAATTTAAGCTCTTCCACGCTGCACTATATATGTGACTGAGAACACAAAACCTTTCAAAACCCACCAAACGAGAAATACCTCCCTACGTTCAACCCCAGTCAACCAGCGTTTTTCGACTCCCCGAGACTCCTGTCCATCCTCTGGACCAGACTCGTTTTGCTAACCCAAGCAAACCCTTTCGTCTTGTCTTCCTGTTGTTCATCCATGTCGTCTTTGAGGCTCCGTAAACATAGCGAAGCAGGGACCGATGCCGTGCTCGACCGCTGCGATAGCCTGGCGTTGGTCCGCAGGAGAAGGTGGCGCTTGGCTTACACGGTCATATACTTCACCAGGGCTCTCGAGTCTCTGTCGCAACAGGTCCTCGAGAGGAAGACGGGCCTGTTGCGGTCGCTCTCTTACGTTGCCATCGACGTCGACCTCGGAAACGATGATAACCCGCGTGAAGGATATCGCCCTTCCCTTCGAGACCTTGACCCGAAGATCCTGAGTAACATGGTAAGAGAGAAAAGGTTGGAATCTCTAGCTCAATTTGGTGGCATTAAACAACTCGCTTCAATTCTCGAGACAAATCCCGACAATGGCTTGAGCGGAGATGAAACCGACCTCATGCAGCGAACCGATGTTTTCGGTGTGAATAAGTACAACAAGCCGCCGGCAAAGAACTTTCTCAGTTTTGTGCTTGATGCACTCAAAGACATGACCATAATCATTCTCATAGCATGCGCTGTTCTCTCTTTAGTATTCGGCATCAAACAGCATGGCCTTAAAGAAGGTTGGTGTGATGGTGGGAGTATCATCCTCGCCATCTTTCTAGTTGTCGCCGTATCTGCTCTCAGCAACTATAAGCAAGGAAGGCAATTCCAGAAACTTTCAAAAGAGAGCAGCAACATAAGAGTGGAGGTTGTCAGAGATGGCAGGAGGCAACCGATCTCCATATTTGATGTCGTCGTAGGCGATGTCGTGTTTCTGAAGATTGGCGACCAGGTTCCAGCTGACGGGTTGTTTGTGGATGGCCATTCCCTGAAGGTTGACGAGTCTAGCATGACCGGGGAAAGCGACCATGTCGAAATCTACAGCGAGAATCCTTTCTTGCTCTCGGGCACCAAAGTGATAGACGGCTATGGTCGCATGGTGGTTGCTTCTGTCGGCATGAACACTGCATGGGGCGAGATGATGAGTTCCGTGAGCCGCGACTTAGATGAAGAGACCCCACTCCAAACCCGTCTAAACAAGTTGACTTCCTTCATTGGGAAGGTTGGGCTGTTGGTGGCTGTACTGGTACTTCTCATCTTGATGATCCGCTATTTCACTGGACACACCCAAGACGAGGCCGGACACAGAGAATTCACCAGCGGGAAGACCAAGTCCGGCGACGTGATGGATGCAGTCCTGCGCATAGTTGCCGCAGCTGTGACCATCGTGGTGGTGGCTATACCCGAGGGCTTACCCTTGGCCGTCACGTTGACACTGGCCTACTCCATGAAGCGCATGATGGGCGACAATGCCATGGTCCGGAAGCTCTCTGCCTGTGAAACCATGGGTTCTGCCACAACACTCTGTACGGATAAAACCGGGACTCTCACGTTAAACGAGATGAGAGTCACTGAGTTCTGGATGGGGAAAGAACATGCGAGTGTAGATGCATCCAGAAAAATTGCAGCCAGCATCCTTGAAATTCTACTGCAAGGAATCGGCTTGAACACAACAGGTACCATCCACATGCGACCTTTGGTTTCTGCTCCTGAGATTTTAGGCAGTCCAACCGAGAAAGCAATACTTTCTTGGGGTGTGCTCGAATTGGGTTTGACAATGGATGAACTTAAGCAAGACTGGGAGATAATCCAAGTCGAGGCATTCAATTCTGAGAAAAAGAGAAGCGGGGTTGCAGTGAGGAGGAGAGGAGAGCTGGTCATTCACATACACTGGAAGGGGAGCTGCTGAGATGATCCTGGCATTGTGTTCAGATTATTACAGCCAGAGTGGGACCGTGAACATCATGAATGATGAAGCAAGATCTGAGTTCGGGACAATCTTAAAAAATATGGCAGACAAAAGCCTGCGCTGCATCGCATTCGCCTACAAAACAATCAATGGTTCACTTGCTCAAGTTCATGGGAGACTCGAGGAAGATGGACTTACATTGTTAGGGATAGTGGGGATAAAGGATCCATGCAGACCGGGTGTGAGAAGCGCAGTGGCGTCTTGTAGAAGTGCCGGAGTGAACATCAAGATGATCACAGGAGACAACGTGCACACCGCAAGAGCTATAGCCCTGGAATGTGGGATACTCAATCCCGACAAAGATCTCGAACACGAAGCCATAGTAGAGGGCGTTCAGTTTCGCAACTACTCGCCCGGAGAGAGAATGGCAGCAATCGAGAAAATTCGGGTAATGGCTAGATCATCCCCATTTGATAAGCTTTTGATGGTGCAGTGCTTGAAGCAGAAAGGGCATGTGGTGGCAGTCACCGGTGATGGCACGAATGACGCGCCAGCCCTAAAAGAAGCAGATATTGGCCTCTCCATGGGCATCCAAGGCACTGAGGTGGCAAAGGAGAGCTCAGATATCGTCATCCTGGATGACAATTTCGCCTCTATGGTGACTGTATTGAGGTGGGGGCGGTGCGTCTACAACAACATTCAAAAGTTCATCCAGTTTCAGCTCACGGTGAACATTGCAGCACTCGTCATCAACTTCGTTGCTGCAATCTCTTCTGGCGATGTCCCTCTGACGGCGGTCCAGCTTCTTTGGGTGAACTTGATTATGGACACCCTGGGAGCCTTGGCGTTGGCCACAGAGCAACCCACAAATGATCTCATGCTAAAACCGCCAGTTGGACGAACCGAGCCGCTTATCAACAGAGTTATGTGGAGGAATCTCACATCTCAGGCCTTGTACCAAGTTATCGTCCTCTTGACCCTACAATTCAAGGGGAGTTCTATTTTTGGAGTGGACAAGAAAGTGAAGGACACAATTATTTTCAACTGCTTTGTCCTCTGCCAGGTCTTCAATGAATTTAACGCCAGGAAGCTGGAGGACAAAAATGTATTCAAAGGGATACATAGGAACAAGTTGTTCTTGGGCATCGTTAGCATGACAATAATTCTTCAGGTGGTGATGGTCGAGTTTCTGAAGAGGTTTGCCAACACCGAGAGGCTGGACTGGGGACAATGGGGTGCTTGCATCGGACTCGCAGCTTTGTCATGGCCGATTGGTTGGCTTGTTAAGTGTATTCCCGTCTCGGGCAAAAATTTCTTCTTTTCCCGCGGAAGAGATGCGTCCTGAACACAATGTTAAACTCACAAAAGATAATCCTTTCTTCTTACATCTAGATTTCAGCTGCTAGGATGGTTAGGGCTTCAGAATCTGTTCTTTAATTCTAAATTTCATGCACTGTAAAGGATGTCTCATTTTATGCTTTGCTACAGAATAAAATCAACAGTTTATTGTCATCCATAGTTTCAACCTTGATACTTTGGTCTTTCTTGCTACACTACTGTTGAGTTCAAATAATCTTGCAGATGATTTTATTAATCAGGTGATCATGCTAGATGCCTGCATTAACAATCATCTCTAATTTAGTATTCAAAAAGTTATCCTACAGGAAAGCTAAAAGAAAGACTTTGCTAGTTCACGGAAGCTTCGTAAAGGTCCAGTAGAAGCTAAAAAATTCATGCCTTAAGTTCACACAAGGTTTTCCTTTCGGTCGAACAAACTTTATTTGATGCAAATGGCAAGGTACGAATCAAATCACTGAACACACATTGAAATCCTTATGATTGCTTGCTTCCGACCAAAGGAGAGATGCTATCATCTTTTCTCGCAACTTCTTTAGATATCTTCAACTAAATCTTCCATATCCTAAAAAAGCACGACCACATATTCTAGCAAACAACTTGAAACAAAAGGTTTATATAGGTGGCCATAGCTGTTTAATAGGTGCACAAATTTGATTGCCTACAAGCAGCAAAACAACACTAGTTTGGAAAAAAAAAAAAACAGTTTCTGAAATAATTCTTTGGATGGAAGGAAGAAAAGAAATTTTCCGAAGGAGGATCCCAAGTTTACAGACAAATTCACCTATCAATGCGAACACCTATCTTTAATCAACATCTCAATTCTTCTCCTCCATTTGTGGGACAAAACAATCATCGATTATATTCTATTCATATGACCATGTTGGCAATAGCAATAACAAGACTCACAAAAAGAAGTTTACGCAAGCTAATCGATTGCAAATACTTCATACCTAAGCATCACCAATACTAGATGGTTCTTTCCATGTCACAAAGGCAACAGCCAATAAAGGGAAATGCACTATTGAAAAAGGATGGAGTGAAAAGTAAACATGGTGCTCGGTCGACAAGTCGAAAAGAAATTTCGAACCCTGATCAAGGGCAAGGCAATGAGGCATTGCCAATTTCAAATGCAAATAATCAAATTCTCATACGTTTTGACTCATTTAGACTACCCTAGAAATGCTTTTCTTAGCTTCTCACTTTCCCAGAGAAGGGTTTTCAGATTGCTGGGGGTACTTTAAGCTCATTCATTCCCCACAAATTTATCAGCAACATAGCACATGCAAAGTAATCAAACCGTAGTACTTCCATGAATAAACAAATGGGGCCCCAAAAAGGAAAAGAACTTGAGTTTATAAAAGAACAGAGCCAAGACAAGACATGGTCCGATAACCCCTAAAGAGACAAAAAAATTTAAAATTTCCAACGGTGAAGGGAAGTGTGGGGGCTCCATCATTGAATTGACCACACTTCACTGACTTGAGCTCCTATTCCGCCATTACCTCTCGTACCAACCAACAAGCGCAAATGGGGGGTATAGAGAGAGAGACAGAGACAGAGAGAGAAGAACCCAACTCGTCTTCTAGAACAATGAGCATTGGCAGACAAAAGAATAAAAGCAAGAATCCAATTCGTCTTCTAGAGAAAGAAAAGGCAAAGTTTGTCCGAATTCGCGAACAAGAATCAATCCGTACGTACCATCAGAGAGAGGGGAGAGAGAGAGAGAGAGAGAGATGCTGACCTTTGTTGCTCGTTTCCCTGCTGTCAAAGGTGAACGATTCCGGCTTTGGGGTTGGCGAGAGGGAACCCAATTCTTCCTTTTCGCTTTTTCTAGTTCTGCGTCTGCCTGTGGAGCTGAAGCGCTGGGAACAATGGACGACCTGCGCGTCCGTGCTCTCCATGGAAAGTTCCTTCTTCGAACGAAGAACTGGGCCTCCGAAAGAAAATGGGCTTTGGGCGTTCGGCCCATTAACTGATAAGGGCTTGTTCTATGGGCTTGGGCCTATGAATCAATTGGCTGATAATTGGACCGATTTAAGCTTGGACCCATAAATATGTGGAGCGAGATGAAAATGAAACAAAAGAATGGAATAGAACATTAACGAGACAATTCAATTCCTACATTGAATTTGTGTCGTGAAACCGAGGGACGAATCCAGTACTAGAGAGAGAGAGAGAGAGAGAGTACCTTAGAAGTGAAGTATCCAAATCCGGACCCTTTCATGATTGAGAAGATAGGGAATTTAACTTGGGACAATATGATCGGGCTTGAGAAAGAAAGACAAACCGGTTGCCGAGGGACCCACCTTGACCTTTCGGTTTCCCTACATTGGACAAAATTGCCAACATGATGCGAGACAAGATCATTCAAGAAAAATGTTAGTGTTTTTTTTAGAGAGGATGGAAAAAGATTAATTGATTAGTTCGTGAATGTGGTCTAGAGTGTTAGCATATTTGTCATTATTTATTTGCTTGCTTTGGTATTATCCCCGTCTTAGGAGTTACGAGAAAATTATTAGAAGAAGTCCTGACCTATTACATCGTGTCCAATTTAGTCACAAGCATTTCGGTCCGGCCAGTTTAGTCATCAATTTACCAATGTAGTCTTTTTGGCAAATTTTGGCTAGAATTCATTGATGCGGATGCTTCTTTTAATTAACTTTTCTGATTTTTTAACCTTTTTATTTATTTATTCGTGTCTTTTCTTTTCCCTTTTTTTTATGTTTTCTTTTTCACCGTGGTCGGTGAGGGCTGCCCACGGCCGCCTTGTCCAGATCTAGGTGAGGCTAGCCTCATCATACCTCGTCACCGCAGCGAGCCGCCCTTGCCCTTCTTGGCCTAATGGCCCAGATCCGGGCGAGGGCCGTGGTCGTCGCTAGCGGCCACCGAGGCCCATCGATCTCTCCGGCCATAGTAGGAAAAGAAAGAAAGTGAAATAGAAAATAAAATAAATAAAAATAATTTAGAAAGAAATTGAAAAATTATTTATCCCCTTGCCATGCCATGTTGAATTGTTGTCATCTAAGTAAGCGATTTTTGTATAAATTGATTAAAAGGGCTAAATCGACAAATCATCAAAATGTATAGGATTGAATTTAAGAATTTCTTTGATAATTTCTCCTAGGAGTTACTCTATAGATGCATGGAGTAATAAATTAACACGACAGTCATATATTCTATCACAATGATTGCCCCGCACATTCATTCCTTAAGGCCGGAGAGTTGCAATTAGTCAGAGTAGGCGACCAAGAAACTGGCGAATGTTTCTAAGAAATTAAACTCTTGACGAAGGAAAGTTTGGCTTCCAGCTTTCACAACCTTGGCCTGCCCTTTTCCGTTACTCATCTTTGCTTCGCCTCTGTTTTTTTTTTTTTTTCTTGCTTCTCTTTTGGTATTGCTCGAATTGCCGGAGAGCTTTCAGTAGGAACAGACCAAGATCAAAGAGAGCAAAGCCTATGAACCCAACATCGCTGCCATACCAAGGACGCCATTGGCGGTGTCGAATCGATAAATGGAAAGAGCGAGCAGAGAGCGACAATGAAAAGAAGGAAAGTGGGACCCAAGAAAAAAGAAAGAAGAAAAATAAACGGAACACCGTGTGCTAGGAAAAGCCCAAAAAAAAAATGGCAAACGGGCGAACTACTCATTGATCGGCTGCCCACGTTCCAATAAAAGTAACCGCCCCTAAATCCTTTTTTAAAAAAAAAAGGGTGGAGACCCGCGATTCGAACCGAAATCCAGGAATCGGCCCGAACCGGCGGTTCCACTTTTTTTAGGAACCGGAACCGGCCATGTCTACCATATGCCCTAAAAGAAAATGCTTTAAAAAGGGAGACCCCCCACAAAAGCTAATATCGTCAAAATACTAGGCTAGGAGAGCGGGAAAAGGAGAGACCCTAAAATTGTTGGAAAAGCATATAGAGAAGGCACCAAATTTCTTGGCAGTCTCATTCATGTCATTAAAAAAATGATACATTTGTGCGTTTTCTCACATGTAAAACACCACAAAAATGCTGACAAGAAAAACACCATAAAAATTATCAAAAAAGTCCGACTTTTCTTTGTAATTGTGTCAATTCAGTTATAGTATTTTTGTTTTTTGCCACTTAGTACTAAATCTTTTGCATTTGTGCTAATTTAGTCTGTCCGGTCAATTTTGACCCGAAATCGTGGCGTGGAGACCGGCCGGTCCTACATGGCACAATCGGCGGTGACGTGAATACTTTTTAATAAATATTTAATATATTTTTTTCAATTTTATTAATTTATTCGATTTTTCTTTAAAGTGGCCAGCAACGGGCAAGGGCGTCGCGGCCCACGCCGGGGCCGGCGAGGGTCGCCGAGCTCTCAACGGCCACCCCATGCCTCTTTCTCGATTAAAATAAAAGTTTATGACTAAATTGACACCGTTATAATTGGGTTATAAATTTTTTGATAATTTTTCCCTAAAACTCCATAAGTAGGTCAGACACCAGAATTTTATGACCATGCTCCTCTCATATCTTTTTGACCATGACTTTTCCAGCTTTCCCGACCATTTTTCCAAGCCTAAGGCCATATCTGAATATTCATGGGAAACAACAAAGTCAAAGATGATTTTATGTCTTTTGTCTTTGCGGTGCACATCCTCCTCCTAAATTCTTCATTTATGAACCTGTAGACTGGAAAGTCAACCTTGCGCTTTAACCTAAGCAGGATGGGCGAATCACATAAGTCTAAGCATCGTCGTCATCGTTATAGTTGGCTTTCAACATGGGCGGCTTACAATCTCCACTACCGTTTTAAATCGGAAAAGACTTGCATCAAACATACGAAAATTGTTGGCAGAGGTTGACCATATCTGCAATGAACATCAGATGCTTTGGTCTAATAAATTAGGGACAATGATACAAATGGTTCTTGAACTATAGCTTGATATACAATGCGGTCCATGAATTTTCAATTGATTCAATACGATTCTTGAATTTTAGTCCAACGCTGAATGTCGTTATCTTTGAATTTTTAATGCATGTTCAATTTAGTTTTCTGATTATATGTAAAATGTCAAATGTTGTCCTCAAATTCAAACTTATGAAAGAAAATCATTTTGGGGCCATGTTGAACACATTAAAAATTTATGTATCGGGACCATTCATATCATTATTCCAATAAATTACTCACGTCATCTAAGTCGAGAAAATTCCTGTGGTCCCATGAATGATCAAACCTGTTTTAAAGTCGAGAAAATTCGTGTCGTCGAAGTGACGTTCGGTGGGAGAAAACGAGCACAGGAAAAAAATACTTCGGACTTCAAAATTTCTTCTCCACTGATGCATGGAAGAAAAGCCTTCGAGATAACACCTCCAGAAATATCCGTCGAGACAAGATTCTGGTACATGCGTGTTTGACCATTTCAAGCATGTCCTTCGTTCAAAAAAAAGCGTGTTCTTCGTTCAAGATTTCCCAGTCTTAATGAAAGGGATAGCCCATTAGATGACCCGGCTTTTGGAGACTTCAGAATAAGAGCTTGTGCGAGATCTAACTAGGGTTTACATCGTCTAAGCTTCTCTCTTTCTCGATCTCGATCTCGATCTCTCGATGGATATGAAGCCAAGAAGAGGGGAGGTGTTAACTAAACAGCAGATTGATGAGTTCCAAGAAGCGTTTTGTTTGCTAGACATGGATGGAGATGGTAACTCTTCTTCTTCTTCTTCTTCTTTGGATACTCTATTGTTCCATTAATATACATTTTTTTCTTTCTAGATAATCTTTTCATTGCCAATACACGATCCAATTCTTCATGGGTACAACACACAGTTCTGGGGTGTTAAGAATATGTAGTTCACAATATTAAAGATCGGCCAACGTGTCGGAAGCACGATTTTTCCCCTGTTCATGGCTGTGATAGTACTAATGTAATGGTCGTGTCTTAATTACATCAGGAAAACAGCAACTGCTTCTGCCTTTAGTGATCTCATCATGCAACTGTGTAAAAGCTATGCTAGATTGAATTTTTCAGTGTAGAAAACTGATATTATTGGGATAAACTTTGGGATTCCTCATCGATCACTTACCCGATTTATCTTCTTTGAAGTTCATGTTGCATCTATTGATTGTTTAAGGTTTAATTTCATTTCCCGGCTCATAACATAGTAGGTAGTCTCGTGTGAATGGACACATGGATTTCAACACCTATTGCTTGTTTGCCTTCCTAGATGATTGACTATGGGTTTGCTTGTTACATAGGTTGCATTACAAGTAAGGAATTGGCAACTGCAATCAAATCCTTGGACCAACATCCCACAGAGGAAGAACTTCAAAGCATGATCAATGAGGTCGACATCGACGGCAACGGGACGGTAGAATTCGGGGGAGTTCTTGAATCTTATGGCCAGAAAAATCAAGGTACTATTATACTCAAATCACGTATTTGTAAGTACCTAGATTGAATGAACGTGTACGCAAATTGGTTTTATATTTGTTTAGGAGAGTGAAATCGAAGAGGAATTAAAGGAAGCTTTCAAGGTCATTGACAAGGATCAAGATGGCTACATATCTCCTAACGAGGTTTGAACTATTCCTAACCGCTCATTCACTGTCTTGTTTGTATCTTGGAGCAATTTCTCCTAACCAAACCACATAAAAAAAGAAGGGAAGGCGACAAAGAAATCTTAAACGAACTTTTACAAAATTCGTAAGATGTTTGCTGAACCTCGATTTTTTATAGGGAAACCCATTTTTAAGGTATGCATTATTTTCAGACCCATGAGATATCTCGTTAACCATAGAGAGTCCAACCGATTGTATTGCCTGTAGATGTAGGAACATGGCTTGTTTGGTGACATAACATCATTTAACGGCATATAATTCTTCATATCCACTGGCATAATTCTTTCTTTAATTACCCAAATAAGGAGCTCAGTGTTTTCCTTCTCTTCTCTAATCACTCAACTGATCTTGAACGACCTTTCTAGGGTTTGTTTCATTTACTCTGCTTGACGTCTCTTTCCTTATTAAGGATTTTCAACATGATCCACTTTCTGGCTTTCTATCTAGAAGCTGCAAACCTTTTACTTATCTACCTCCTTCGGGACTGGCCTGATATGAGAAGCAACTATTAACCTTAAAAGAACCAGATTTAACATGAACCAGGGAGAGAAAGGATGAAAGTCCCTGACATCTGTTGTTGGTGATTCTCGAAAGTACTTGAACATACGTCTTGCTTCTCCCGAAGAAACTTCCGCTAACTTGCGCAGAGGATTCCCGAGAATTTCCTCGGGAAGGCCCTTCCGATGCTTAAGTAGGCCAACCGGAAGAAGAAGAAGAAGAAGAGAAAATTCACCTCTACTGTTAAGTGTGATTATGCGAGACTTAGAGAACTTACCTCTTAATTGGTGGGTAATTACAGTTGAGGCGGGTGATGATTCACCTGGGAGAAAAGTTGACGGCGGAAGAACTGGAAGAGATGATGAGAGAGGCGGATTTGGATGGCGATGGCCAAATCAACTACGAAGAGTTCATCAGGATGATGTTAGCTTTCTGAAAGCGCTAATGTACTTGCTGCTACGAAATTCATATTTTTAAGGTTTGTCGTGCTTAAAAAAAAAAAAGGGAAATGCATACTAATAATAATAATAATAATAATAATAATAATAATAATTATTATTATTATTATTATTATTATTATTATTATTATTATTATTATTATTATTATTATTATTATTTTGCTTTAACAAAAGCATTATGTCTTGCTAAATTAAAGATGTGCACCCAATTTGCTTCCTTACTAGTTTATGGTCATATAAAACTTCTTTGAGTTAGTCATCTATGCTATTATTACATCAAGCAAAGACTTTTAAGGATCTCAATCGTTTTTTCCTTCCTCCAAATATACTTAGTTACTTATTTCATAAATATTGTGTCCTTGGAAAAATATGTAAATTCAAAGTTTCATAGCGGGCTTTTTCTATATGTGGTTCGAAGTAACTTCCAATCGAGAAGAGTTTCTCATACATGACGTAGACTACTCCTCGTGAATTGATTATCTAGACTCGGTTTACCATGATTAAGCCAGCCGCATACTTAGTGATAGCGATTCTCATGTAATCTAATGGCAGCAGTGCTATTTGGTCCGTAAATTGGTTCTTGTGGGCTACAAGTATTGACTTAATAGGCACTTAGGTGTTGACGCCTAAATTTTAGTAACTACTATTTAGTCATTAGTTTACATAGAAAATTAAGGACCGACCCTGGCTCTTAACAAGAAAATATTTTCAATTGCATTTTAGGAGCATTTTTCATTAAATAGTATTAAGCCCACATAAATTTCATTTTAGTTTGAATTGGCGCTAATGGACTGGCGTGGGGATCGACCCCGACCCCTAATTGGCGCTAAAGAAGCTCTCGGCCTCAAATGCTCCTTGGCCGTTGCTCCTCCGACAGCCGTGCCTCCCTGACGTGCATACTGCCGTCAGCGCCACGCCCTCGCATTGCCAACCTGGCCACCTGTTGTCGCGTCCCGGTGAGTCCTCCCGAGCAACGTCCTGCATCGATACCTTGCCAAGCCAGTCCACACCGTGCGGTCAATTTCAGCGAATCAAGGAGCACCAGCGACGAGCTGTCACCATGAACAACCCTTCCAGCGGCCGCGGTAACCTCCAGGCGGTCTTACCAAGTTCCTGCAAGTTTTTCCGGGGGCCTCGCAGTCCTTTTATCGCCCCGTTCGAGAGTTTCCCAGCAGCACCGCAAAGCCCAGTTGAACATCACGCACTCTTGATAGTTTTACGGGATTCCCAGCGTTCTAGGCACCTCGGCGGACATCCAGCAGCCCCTCCGGTGTCCCTGCAGTGAAGCCCCTGTGGTTCCCGGTCGCTACCAAGTCCAGCGAGTCTTGTTGCCGCATTACTCAATCTCGCTTGCCACCACTCGTTGTCTCGCCTCTTTCCTCGTTGTAACTAGCATCTCACCCGGGCAACTCCTCTTTGTTTTGTCGGTTGCCGGCAAATCCTCGCCACCAGTCTCGTTTGCAGCCGGAATCCCAGTTAGGTAACTTCCAAGCTTACTTGTCCACTTTGAATCACTAGTTACCTAATTCGAGAGGGAAAATTATCAAAAAATGTCCTAAGCCTATTGCATTTGTCACGATTCAACTATAAACATTTTCATTGTACTAATTGAATCCCAAACCTTTTGACGATTCACCTGGCCAATTTTGGCCGGACACTTGCCGACTTACTTGGCACGATTAGCGTTGATGTCGACAAATATTATAATTTTTTTTTATTTTTTTAGTTTTCTTACTACTTCTTCTTTTTTTTTTTTTTTTTTTTTTATTATTGTGGCTCGTGAAGGCAACCCTTGCCCGCAATCGGGGCTTGGGTGAGATCCATGATCTTCGTCGTGCGAGATTTTGTGGTATCACTATTAACCGTATGAAAATATTTATTGTATAGTCCAAAGGGGCTTAGAAAGATTTGAGCTCCGAACCTCCAATTGTGATACCATTTGAAATTTTGTGGGATCACCGTCAAGTTTTTTAAAAGTTTAAGTTGTTAAGTCAATGTGTCATTTTATTATTCTATCACGGCCCTAATGAAATAAAAAAATAAAAAGAAAAATAATAAAATATTTACAAATAATATTAAAAAAATGTAAATTTTATCCACGTTAGCTCTAATTGAGCCATGTAAGATGGCTAGCCGATGTCCATATCATCAATTTTCGGCCAAAATTGGTGAATAAACTATCGTTAAAATGTTTAGGATTTAATTAGTACAATTGAAAGGTGTAAAATTGAATTGACATAAGGGTAGTAAGTTTAGGAGTTTTTTGCTACTTTTCCATAATGTGAGACATAACGATTCTAACTTTGATTCGGCCTCAAATTTTTGGCATTTCCCAAATTGGAAAGTTTCCTTATCGAGTCATGCATAATAGGGTTTTTTTTCAATTTACTTTTTTTAAAAAAATATTTACAAAATTATTTTTTAAAAAAATATTTACCATTTTGGGCCTCGCTCGGCAGCCCAACTGCCGAGCGGACTGGGCCCCTTCTTTTTTTTTTTTTTTAATTTCATTTTTTAAGTGTTTTAATTATTTATACTTATAATATTTGATTTATTTCATATATTTTTAACATGTTTATATTTATTTTATTTATAATTTTTTCTTGTGAAGCTTATCTTTATAACATAATTAGTAATAATTAATATAAAAAATTATTAAGATCTATAATTAATAAATAATGTCGTAATTATGTAATTAATTAAAAATATTCATAAAATAAAATTGGTAAGATATATGAAATTAAGGAGGACGAGTATCCGGATGTCAATTCGTCTTTATTTTTTAAAAAAATTAAATTTGAAAAAAATAATTAATATAAAAAATTATTAAGATCTATAATTAATAAATAATATTGTAATTATGTAATTAATTAAAAATATTCATAATAAAATTGGTAAGATATATGAAATTAAGGAGGATGAGGATCCGGATGTCATTTCGTAAATTCTTTTAAAATTAAATTAGAAAAATAATTAATATAAAAAATTACTAAGATATATAATTAAAAAATAATATTGTAATTATGTAATTAATTAAAAATATTCATAAAATAAAATTGGTAAGATATATGAAATTCAGGAGGAAGACGATCCGAGATGTCATTTCGTAATTTTTTTTGAAAATTAAATTAAAAAATAATCAGTAATATAAAAAATTATTAAGATATATAATTAATAAATAATGTTGTGATTATGTAATTAATTAAAAATATTCATAAAATAAAATTGGTAAGATATAAGAAATTAAGGAGGATGAGGATCCGGATGTCATTTTGTATTTTTTTTGAAAATTAAATTGGAAACATTATTTATTAATTATAGATCTTAATAATTTTTTATATTAATTATTATTTTTAATTTAATTTTCAAGAAAAAATTACGAAATGACATCCGGATCCTCGTCCTCCTCCTTAATTTCATATATCTTACCAATTTTATTTTATGAATATTTTTAATTAATTGCATAATTACAATATTATTTATTAATTATAGATCTTAATAATTTTTTATATTAATTATTATTTTTTAATTTAATTTTCAAGAAAAAATTACGAAATGACATCCGGATCCTCGTCCTCCTCCTTAATTTCATATATCTTACCAATTTTATTTTATGAATATTTTTAATTAATTGCATAATTACAATATTATTTATTAATTATAGATCTTAATAATTTTTTATATTAATTATTCTTTTCCAATTTAATTTTCAAAAAAACTTATTTACGAAATGACATCCGGATCCTCGTCCTCCTTAATTTCATATATCTTACCAATTTTATTTTATGAATATTTTTAATTAATTGCATAATTACAGCATTATTTATTAATTGTAGATCTTAATAATTTTTTGTATTAATTATTACTAATTATGTTATAAAGATAAGCTTCGCAAGAAAAAAATTATAAATATAAACATGTTAAAAATATATGAAATAAATCAAATATTATAAGTATAAATAATTAAAACACTTAAAAAAATGAAATTAAAAAAAAAGAAAAAGAGAAGGGGCCAGCCCGCTCGGCGGCCCAACTGCCGAGCGAGGCCTAAATTGGTAAATATATATTTTTTAAAATAATTTTGTAAATATTTTTTTAAAAAAATTAAATTGAAAAAAAACCTTGCATAATAGGGGTTTCCTTTTTTAGATTAAAAATGGGATTCTCAATTAAATTTGTTTCCTATTTTAGATAAGGTGACGTGGGTTTGTATATTTCACTAGTTTAGGAAACATTCCTATTATGGAACATAAAAAAATGCATTACATTTAGGATAGATTGGATTCATCTAAGCGTCCTAATTTAGAATTGCATAGCTTAGCAATTATGAAGGCACAAAAATATCGCATATTTCATATAGAGTTAATGTCACAATATCCATGTCACAATAACCATGTCGTTTAGTGAATATATGGTTAAGCTCACACGAATCAAATTACATATGATATTAAGTTATTGGGTTAAATACCACGAAAAACTCTAAACTCGTACATCCGTCTCAAATTTATTGTAAACTATTTTTTGATCACGAAAAAACCTCAAACCTAGAGACACGTGTGATAAATTTACCCCAAGCTATTTTTTTTGACCACATAAAAATCCTCAATTGGTACACTTATGACAAATTTACTTTTTGTTAGTTTTTTTGTAAAATTAACAGTTAAATTACTGACTTAAATAACACGCGGCGGTTGACAAATGTATCGATTTGAGATTTTTACAATTTCTTTGTAACGTGTATCAATTTAGGGTTGTTGATGTTATTAATCCAATTTAACGAAAACTAACAAAATGTAAATTTATCACAAATGTACCAGTTTATGATTTTTTATGGTCAAAAAAATATTTTGGGATAAATTTATCATAGGTATACTAATTCAATTAACATCTTTTAGAACACTTGAAGCATTATTATGATGATGTCATGCTTTGCTTAATGCATTGATTTTTTTTTCATTTTCTAGCAATTTATTTATCGCTTCGATTATTGAATACCACCCACATGATCACTTCTTATTCGGTAATGACTTAAAATTAAAATTGACAGACACTACTTGAATAATATTTATTAATAAATAAAAAATGTACCATAAGAGCATTAAATTTATCTAGCGTAATCACTCCCTATATCCATGAAATCTTTGATTTGCAAAGTAAATTTTCTTCCGCATTTTGCTTGGGTTTACAATCATAATAGACTAATGATGACTCTTGAATAAATCAAATTGCAAGTTTAATTTATAAAATTAAAACCCCAAAGTTGCGATGATATGGGTTTGGGAGAGTCCGTACCAAGTGTAAGCTTAATAATTCATTAGCTGTCCTTTGGTAGTTCACTTTTAGGAAGATCGTGTGGAAAAGTACCAAAAAATTCTAAACATGTTGCATTGGTATTAGTCCCAAACCTTTTCATATTGGTTCTAATTTAATTTATCTGGTCAATTTTGATTAAACATTCTCAAGTGAATGTCAATCATCCTACGTGGCATTGGCTAGCGGACGTGAACAATTTTCAATAATTATGTTGATTTTTTTATTTAATTTATATTTTATTTGTTTTCCCTTTTCTTTTTGTTGATGGCCGGTGAGGGTTAGCCTTGGCCTTGGCAAGGGTTGTCCTCGGCGGATTCGATGATGAGGCCTTATCGGCAGTCGCTTTCCCAATCGCAGCCCAGATAGGGCAACCCTCACACGACCATGGTCGCGTGGCGGGTGATCGGAAAAAAAAAATACTAAAAAAATTATTTAAAAAAAGCCCACATTAGTATTAGCATTGCCATGTAGGATGGTTGGCGTCTACGTTTGCAATTTTCGGTCTAAATTGCTAAGATGAACTCGAGTTGGTATCAATGTGAAAAGGTTTAGAACTAAATTTGATCCAATTAAAAATTTTAGGATTGAATTGATATAAATGCAATAGGTTTACGATTTTTTCGGTACTTTTCTCGAAGATCGCGACATCAATAGACAATTCTAACAATGATGAATAATTTTAATACATTACATCTCTTCTTCACCCAAAATAACACTGTTTGATAGAACATTTAATCTTAAAGTGAGCACCAAACAATATGTTTTCTAATTCCCATTCTCTCACGTAACTCTTTTTCCCCGAAACATTAAGAGTACCCTCTACTAATTTAGTAGGATGTCTTGATACGTCTTAATCAACATAAGCTCGTTTTAATTTGTAGGACGCGCAGCATTTTAAATAATATGGATTCGAATTCTAAAATTTGGCTTTTTTTAAAAATGTATTCCTATTAGCTTTAATCGCTGCCAATGTAAAGAGGAAACAATGTAGCTTGTTAGAATGTTAAGCTCAAAAAACGTGAGATTGAGAGGGATTATGTGTATATAAAAAGTATGTAAATCCCGTGGACAAGCAAAGTGAAATACTTATCGCGACCTGCTTTGCTTTTACCTTTCTCAAGGGTTCGGCGGTTTAGAGGTATTGCAATCGGTCAATAGCGCGGACTCTTCCAAGTCCTACCTCACATGATGTTAGATGAAAAATCCTAGCTCGCATAACGTTGAATTTCATTTTCATGATTAGCAACCTAAAAAGTTATTAAGAGTCGCCACTAGCTTATTGGGGTCGCCTAGAAACCAATCGAGACATGGAAGTGTCGTCTCCATTACTATGCAACCGAGAGCATGTAGATTCAAAGATTTATTTACGCTAATTGTCTAATTAGTGCCCTTTTAGTACCTAACCAATCGATATTCTCTAAAGTGATCACACATTCTCGCTTGTCATTTAAAGCCTACCAGGTATCTAATCGGTGCTAGATGATCATGCATAATGATTTTTTCGTCATTTTGTGCAATTACCTAATTTCCCTTAACCTAGCACCTAGAAAAGCGATTAACACGAAATTTATCGAAATGCGATGTTGTAGTAAACACTCAATTAGGTAAAATAGCCAAATATTAACCTGGAATGAACACATGCAAATCATATCAATATTGGCAATAATTAAAGGGGATTAACATCGATACGATGATCGGATAAATAGAAATTAGACCGGATCGACATCGGTTTACAATCATCACCAATCGGGAACCTAAAAAATTCAAATTAGGATAAAAAGGCACTAAATATAAATTTTTTAAATTTTCTGAAATTTTTCGAATTTTTGGAATTTTTTAGAGTTTTTTTTTTCTGAATTTTGGAATATAATCTTTTTATTTTTCATTTAGAAATAATGAAAACAGAGCCGTTTTGGGCCTTCTTCGTCACCCCCAAAATGACGTTGAACGTGGGTTCGCGGAACGATGCTACACCACCGTAAAAAACGGCGACGTCTCGAAGCTCGCCTAAGTCGCCTTCACGGATCAAAACGACTTCGTGCTAAGAATTGATCGAGAAGCCCAAACGACATCCGGCCTTTCGAATCTAAACGATGTACTATACCGGCCTTCTATGTTACATCGACACGACACGCGACACGACACGTCGACACGTGAATTCTTAAAAAATAGAGAATTCGACACGTTGGGACACTTTGGATGTTACATATATTTTTATATATACACGATAAATTATTATTTTTATGATTTCAATAATAATAACATCAAGAAGCACAAGAGTGCATTCTCAATTGCCAGCGCAAGAAGCACAAGAGTGAGAAGTGACAGAGAAAC
This sequence comes from Rhodamnia rubescens, assembly GCA_021437795.1. Lineage (NCBI taxonomy): Eukaryota > Viridiplantae > Streptophyta > Magnoliopsida > Myrtales > Myrtaceae > Rhodamnia > Rhodamnia rubescens. The sequence goes on from JAILYA010000153.1 coordinate 43,232, forward strand.
TAGTACAAAGCCAAAAAACTTGGTGTAAGACTCGAAAAGGAGCAAAAGCGTAATTGCAGAAGGTGCATAATGGCAATGCCCCTGAAAGCTATCATTTAAATTGCAAGGCTTGTTGATGTTGGTGCATTGTAGCATCTCGTTCACCATAGTAGAATAAAACAGCATTAACAAATAGGAGAATCACGACAAGAATCAAAACACAACAAGATTGGAGCAATAGAGACAGACGATTTTCATCCTCGCTCATTTTTCACACAAGAAGTAACAGAGACAGAGCATCTTGGTGACTCAACAGAGAGAGACGATGGTGAGCAAGAGCATCGGCTTTTTTTTTTTTTTTTTTGTGTACAGAGCAACAGAGACAGAGCATCGGTGATGCTTTGACGAGGATGGGATGCGACTTGCAAGCCGAGCCGAGCCGAGCGACAAGGCGAGCTGAGGTCGGCAAGAGGAGGGGAAGCTAAGGCGAGGCGGCAAGCTGCGAGGCGTCAGGGAGGCGAGTCGCAAATCGCGATACAGAGCCGAGAAGAGAGGCAAGTCGCGATACAAAGAATGCTAGATGGAAAGAAGAGAATGCAAAATTAGGTCAAAAATTTGGGTTTTCTGACCCATTTTACCCCTGGACACGCGAGGGACTCGCGTTGACCCGGTTTCAACGTGTCCAGGAGTGTCCAGCTGTGTCGGACACATGTCGGTGTCCAACACGCCAAAGTTCTTCAAAACGACGTGTCCATGTAACGTAGCTGGCCTCTCGCGCAAGCTTGAAGGGACGACGTTCCGCCTGGCGGATTGGTGCCCAAATCCGATCCGTCTCCAAACGACGTCGCCCTCATTCCGGTCAAAATGACGTTGTACTTTCGTTCATGTGGAAGGCCAAAACGACTTCGTGGTCATTTGACCCCAAACGACGTCGCTCCGGATTTCCTTGTATGAACCCAGAACGACAGCGTTTTGGCTCGGTTAATGGGCCCCCTTGGTGCTGCGCAGGACCTTCCGGAGCTCATTCGGCATCACCAGCGCTTCGCCGGCCATTGCCGAGCTCAACCAAGGCTCCGACCATTTTCGCCAGATCCTTGCGACCTCTGGGTTATCCTCCGGCCAGCGATGATAACCCCCAAGACAGCTCAATCAGCCTCCGGTGGACTGCCCAGCTTCGGGCCTCCACGGCAGTGATAAACTGACCACAAATGGACCAAAAATTGGTCCAAAACAGCACATATGGAAGACAAAGCAGCAAAATGATAGCCGAATACAACCATGACAGGTACTAAAATGGCTTCAATATGGACCGGACTGAGACGACTTCGGTAGGCGGCTTTGGTGTGCAAAACAGGGAAGGGGAATGAAGGATTCGATTGATACCGGAGAGGTGAAAAAGACCCACCAAACTACTATAAAAGAGGCCTACTATTGTCAAAGCGACATAGCAACTACACGGAAGGCTCTCCGGACCGAGGAAATCGGCAGCCTCGGCCCGGCGACCCCTCGGTTTACAAAACAGAGCACCGAGAGGGAAAGATAACGGGACCAACCTGCTCAATCGGCGACGATGCTTCGACGATAGCTGACCTCCGGAGCAAGACCCAAACGTTGGCGCGACTAATCGTAGCTCCGAACGCCGTTGATTTCCCGATGGAAGCTCTCGGCACCCTCCTCCAACCCTCTCTTTTGCTCAACGATTGAACACCCCTTTTCTCTCATTCTTTTATAGGCTCTCTCCCCTTTCCAAAATATCTGCTCCAGGAGTCCGCAACCACAGAATGAATACATGGACGGGAAACGCTCGCTGCTGGCCGGAGATGGGTGGGCTCTGCTACGGCGCGGGAAGAGCACAGAGAGGAGAGAGGAGGAGGAGGAGGAGCAGCTGGGAGGCGGGCCGGGCTCTTGGGTCCGCGCGCACGCATAGAAAGGGCGAGACTGGGCCTACACTCGGCCCAGTCATTAAAGAAGGAGGGGTAACCGGCCTGTGCTGAAGGCCCGTTCGAGAGAAGGAAACTCCGCGGGCCGGGTTGACCCGGCCCGATTCGGTCTCCCCAATTCCCCCCCTTTTTGTTTTATCATAGAAAAATTAGATAAAACTAAATTTAATGTAAATTTTTCCAAATTGGCAAATACAACGAGAAATGGGCAAATGCAATTTAATATTTCCCTATTTTAAGCCTTTAGGAGAAAATAAATTAAATCAAGCGGGGACCGATGAAATTATGTGTTAACAATACTTTGACATCCTCCTCTCACGCGCAAGATGGAATACAGACGACCCATGGAATTTGACAAACAAGCGGCCATACATGTTAAGCAAACTCAGGTAGATTCGACTCTAATATTATATTAGAATGTTCAATCCAAAAACTCAAATTTATTGATGAAGTGAGATTACATGCCTATAAAAAGTATATAAATCCTGTCCATAAAGATGCGAGATTCTTTAATACAACCATTTCCTCGTACATAAGGACCTCGAATATTATACGTAAAGTTGAATGGAAACTTCTCAACAAAGGATAGAAATGAAAAGAAAAAGGAGAAACTTCTTTTGAAGAATGACAAGACATATGATTATTGTCTTAGTCTAAACGACTATTATAAGCCACCACGCATATCACTAATTATTGTTGTTTCATGGCCCGAAAGTCATAACATGACTTGACCTCCTTCTTCATATGCAAGTTTTCTTTATTAACTTCTACTACAAGGACACAAATGAATTTCCGTAAAATAGTAGTTTGGATCGCTTGAAATAAAATATTTTTATTATTGACAATAACTTATATCTAAATACTTTCATTGACAACGAAAATATTTTCGCTATTTCGTTTTCTGTAAGCGATATGAGCAATTATTTTTTGAAAAATATTTTCCGCATCAGTTATTTTTCGTGAAACAAACGGAATTTTAGTGAGCTATGTTTTTCTATCCTGGTTCTATCGATTTCTCATACTCACAACTTTGACAAATAGATGCCTAGATGTACCTATTTTGCCCAAATTTGATGGGTCATAACATAATATGAGCATACCTATTTTTGCGAATTAGAATTCTTACACATAAATTTCAATTGATAAGAATTGATAATTTGATTTTTTTTTAAAATTGACAAAATATCAAATCAAAATTATTACATCGAGTCGAGCCGTGTCAATAGAATTACTTTACTTAATGAATTATTCAATGCGTTATATCATGTTTATCAAAAACAAAGACTAACTGGTGACGTATTCAATCTTACATCATAGCACATGATGTATATGTAATATGTCCCTCATAGGGAGGAAAAAATAAATAAAAAAGACTTATTATCGAAAAGTCAAGTCATGATTAACTTTCTTCATAGACGAATTGTTAAGACCTGCCATTCGGGCCCACATTGCAGTAGTTCTATTTATTTATTTTTCTATTTTTTGTTTCAATGAACATATTTGGAATAGAAATTCGTTTGCTAAAATAATTTCATTTTTCTATTTTGGAAACAAATATTTGGCTTAGAAATAGATTTGAAATAGAAATAAGAAGTAGCAATTTTCTGCTATTTTCTATTTCTAGAACAACAATAAAAATAAGAATTCGTCTCATTGCTCATTCTTTCTCTCGTGTTTGGTCCGCCTCTCTTTCACATCCTTGCTTTGCCGGTTGTAGACCGCCTGTCCGTTGGTCACTCACCGCCGATTGCCTCTCTCGCGTCTTTGTCGTAGGCTGTCGTGCACCATCCATTGGTCGCCTTTCACCAATGTTGGTCGTCATTCGTCGAAAAGCTTCACCGATCGCCCATTGCTTATTGCCTCCCGTTCGTTGGGTTGTCGGTCGCTCGCCACTCCTCGACTCCTGTTCGCCATTTGCCATTTGCCGCCCGAGGCCCAACGGCTTAAAACCTAGAAATTTTATACTATTATAAAAGGAATTTCTGTTCCGGAACGGAAATTCGTGTCGTTGTCAAACGCATATTTCTATCTAGAAACTCATATGGGGAATAGAAATTTGAAAATCTATTTTTGGCCAATAGTATAGCCCGGGAAGAGAATGATTGTCATTTGCGTTTGGTGCCAAAAAACTAGAAGAAAATAAGTCCACGGTTAAAAATTTAGTGATAGATGCTTAGGTGCATTTATTTCGCAAAATATAAATAATTTTAAAATTATTTTTTAAAGATATCACTTGTAATACTTACAAAAATGAACGAAAAATCTATTTATCGTTGACAAAAATATTTAGATATAAATTAGTACCAATAATAAAAATATTTTCAATGATTAAATGTTTCTAGTGATACAAACGACCATTTTTAAAAAAACAGTTTTCAAAACCATTCAATTTTTGCTAAACAAACCAAACTTCAATATATGAACGCGTGACACGTCCGAGGTCTTGACGTGAAAAGCCCACCCTCCGGTTTTTGATCATATCCACAATTAAAGTCGTTCTCTTTAAGTTTCACGACTGTAGAAAGTTTGGGTCAACATTCTGCATTTAAATTTATGACTCAGAGGGGCCTCGTCATGTTATCTATCTATAATCAAGATAACTTCAGAACTTTTTCTATGTAAAGTCTATTTGATAGTCCACGGAAAAATTATAAAAAAAAAACCTAAATCTTTCACACTTTTGCCAATTCAATCTTATATCTTTTAAGTTTCTTGATTCAATCCTAAACCTTTCACTTTGAGCAGATTCAGTCCTATTCGTAAGAAATCGATGACGCGGATGCCGGCCGTCATATGTGACACATTCTGCGATAATATTTAATAATTTTTTTTTTTTTTTGGTTTGCTTGCCTTAAGGCCGAAGACCCCGCTGAATTAGGGCCGACGGAGTCGTCGGCCCCTAGGCAAGAGACCAGCGGGGGTCGCCGGCCCCGGGCGAGAGCCGGCGACCCTTGGTGGTCCCCGGGCGAGGGCCACGAATCCCTCATGGCCGAAGGAGAGGGGGTTGCGGAATAAAAATTTTAAAAAATTATTAAATATTGTCGCCGTGGATGCCATGTATGACGGCCGACGTCCGCGACATTGATTTCCGACGAATAGGACTGAATCGGCATAAAGTGAAAAGGTTTAGGATTGAATCGTAAATTTAAAAGGTTTAGGACTGAATTGACAAAAGTGTGAAAAGTTTAAGATTTTTTTGACAATTTTCCCTATCGTCCACAAGTCCACTCCATCCCTTGAAGGATTGTTAAGATAATTGCTGGTCGTGAAAAACTTCTGGTGAAAGATTTTTACGGACTCTTTCCCTTCTTTCGGGGTCGACTTGAAGATTTAGATCCGTTGCGCTGCGAAAGAAAATTGTATTGAAGTTGCTTTTAGGGCGAAGCGTTTTACGTGACAGCACAACCTAATCACTCCACCTGTGGCCAATGTAAGAAAGTGTAATGCTAAGCGAGATAGAATTTCTGTAGCCATAACGCAAACTATTCAAATTCCACTAATCACACAAGCGTCGTTAGTACAACTCGCCTTTTTCGCAGCCGAAAATTGCGTAGCAAAGGGTTCATCGCGGCCTTCTTTGCGCTTTCGATGTCTCGATCTAATCTTTTATGCTTTTGATTCGGATTCATTCGAGAATCGAGAGTTTACCTTCGGATCTAAGGATGTGAATGCACAAAGAAACACCCTAGAAGGAGGTTACGAGGTTGGGACGAATGACGCAAAAAATTTCCTTGTCCTAAGAAGCTTTTAAGTACAATATTGTCTAAAGATTGTTCACGAGCAAGAAGGCCGCGGAAGACGCATGGATCAAAGCAAAAGCAAAGTAATGGTGACGAAATTGCATTAATTTGCGAAAGGTGAAAGCGATTCCATAAAGATTGTGAAAGTATTGGGGTATAAGTAGAATTAATCCATTTTTATGATAAACGATAGTAGTGCAACAAGAAATAAAAAGGATCATGCGCCCAACGCTCACGCTTTGTGAGTTTTCCATCCAAGCATCATTTGCATGGGAAAATGAGATCCTCGTGACCAAACTTTCACGCGTATAAGTTTTTTCCGCGGCAAATGCTTGTCTAGACTCAGATTCATACGGACCGAGTCAATTATAGTGGTGAGATTACACGTATTCTACGTGAATTTTACAAAATCAAACGGTTGTGATTGCACTTGGTTGGACCGCCCATGATCCCGGCGAGTATTTTCCAAGAATGTGGATGGAACTCTGCATATAAAAGAACTCATGCCAATCTGCTCTTAACAGATGTAAAAGTTGCTGGTCGATCTTTTGCCCTTAAAAGAACTTAGAACATGAACTTAGGGAGTGGGAAACCAAACCAACTTTTTCTTCACTCTTTTGACCCTGAAATGTATATTATGACGATAAGGAATTATGGGTGTCTAAAATTAACTGAAAAATTTATGTAAAAGTGATGGAATAGATTCTTAAAGATCATCGAATATGATTTATTTAAGTATTCACTCATTCCTATCGTATGGACCGAGTTCACATACATTTTGAAATAATATTAATTGAAGACTAATACTTGACTCGAAACGATTGACTTTGCGTGAACCACACATGGTGAAGAAAGCACTTAGAAATTCACTCAGTCCTCGAGGGACCTTCGCCGAAGTTTCTAGCCAAATACATTTATAGCTCGATATCCGATTTAATAGCTGATTTTGGAAGGAGATTAACACTGCACAAGAACGTTTTCTCCACGTTCTTTACAAATTCCTACATTTGTTTCGAAGGTTTTCAAGAATTTCGAAAGGGTTAACAGATTCTTCCGAATCCTTCGGCGAGTATTCATGGCAGTGGTAATTTCTGAGAAGGTGAGTCATAATTACTGAAGTAAATACACATCAAAGTTCGGGTAACTGTGATTAAAGATCCGGCAATCTCTTCGTGGAAAGATTATCCACGAAGCTACAGTGAACTTTCCCATGAACTTCACGCAGGGTGACAACTATTCTCAGTCATCACACTGCACTATATATGTAGCCACATAACAGCATAACGTATCAAAAACCAATCAAACCCAACACATCCGTTCAACCCAAATCAAATCAGTGTTTTGACTCCCTCAGACTCATCTTCATCCAAGCATACCCTTTTTGTCTTCTCTTTCTGTTGTTCATCCATGTCGTTGTTGAGGCTCCGTAAACCTAGCGAAGCAGCAGGCGATGCGATCCTCGACCGCTGCGATAGCCTGACGAAGATCATCCACAGGCGAAGATGGCGCTTGGCTTTCACGGCCATATACTTCATGAGGGCTCTCGAGTCTCTGTCCAAACGAACCTCCAGGAAGAAGACGGATCTGTTGCGGTCACTGTCTTACGTTGCCATTGACGTCGACCTCGAAAGCAATGTTGAACCACCTGAAGGAGGAGCTTGCCCTTCGCTTCGAGATGTAGACCCAAAGATCCTGAGTAACCTGGTAAGAGAGAGAAGGTTAGAATCTCTAGCTCAATTTGGTGGCATAAAACAAATAGCTTCGATTCTCATGACAAATCTCGACAATGGCTTGAGTGGGGATGAACTCGACCTCATGCAGCGAACCAATGTTTTCGGTGTGAATAAGTATAATAAGCCGCCGGCAAAGAACTTTCTCAGTTTTGTGCTTGATGCATTCAAAGACATGACCATAATCATTCTCATAGCATGCGCTGTTCTCTCTTTAGTATTCGGTATCAAACAACACGGCCTTAAAGAAGGTTGGTATGATGGTGGGAGTATAATCATAGCCATCTTTCTAGTCGTCGTCGTCTCTGCTCTCAGCAACTATAAGCAAGGAAGGCAGTTCCAGAAACTTTCAAAAGAAAGCAGCAACATAAGAGTGGAGGTCGTGAGAGATAGCAGGAGGCAACCGATCTCCATATTTGATATCGTTGTAGGCGATGTCATGTTTCTGAAGATTGGCGACCAGGTTCCGGCTGATGGGTTGTTTGTGGATGGCCATTCCCTGAAGGTTGACGAGTCTAGCATGACTGGCGAAAGCGATCACATTGAAGTCTATAGTGATAACCCTTTCTTGCTCTCGGGCACCAAAGTGATAGACGGCTACGGCCGAATGATGGTCGCTTCCGTTGGCATGAACACTGCGTGGGGCGAGATGATGAGCTCCGTGAGCCATGACTTAGATGAAGAGACCCCACTCCAAGCCCGTCTAAACAAGTTGACTTCCTTCATTGGGAAGGTCGGGCTGTTGGTGGCCATACTGGTACTTCTCGTCTTGCTGATCCGCTACTTCACTGGTCACACCCAAGATGAGGCCGGACACACAGAATTCACCAGCGGGAAGATAAAGTCCGGGGATGTGATGGACGCGGTCGTGCGCATAGTGGCCGCGGCAGTGACCATTGTGGTGGTGGCTATACCTGAGGGCTTACCTTTGGCCGTCACTTTGACGCTGGCCTACTCCATGAAGCGCATGATGGGCGACAATGCCATGGTCCGGAAGCTCTCTGCCTGTGAAACCATGGGTTCCGCCACAACGATCTGCACGGATAAAACCGGGACTCTCACGTTAAATGAGATGAGGGTCACGGAGTTTTGGATGGGAAAAGAACATGTGAGTCTAGATGCATCCAGAGAAATAGCAGGCAGCAGCCTTGAAGTCCTACTACAAGGAATTGGTTTGAACACAACAGGTACTGTCCACCTGCAACCTTCTGCATCTGTTCCTGAAATTTTAGGCAGCCCGACTGAGAAGGCAATACTTTTTTGGGCTGTGTCCAAATTGGCCATGAGGATGGATGAACTGAAGCAAGAATGGGAGATAATCCAAGTAGAGGCCTTCAATTCTGAGAAAAAGAGAAGCGGTGTTGCTGTGCGGAGGAGAGGAGAGCAGGCCGTTCACATACACTGGAAGGGAGCTGCTGAGATGATCTTGGCATTGTGTTCAGATTATTATAGCCAAAGCCGGACAGTGAATGTCATGACTGATGAAGCAAGGTCTGAGTTCGGGACAATCATAAAAGATATGGCAGACAAAAGCCTGCGCTGCATCGCATTCGCCTACAAAAAGTTCGATGGGTCACTTGCTCAAGTTCATGGGAGACTCGAGGAAGATGGACTTACATTGTTGGGGATAGTGGGGATAAAGGACCCATGCAGACCAGGCGTCAGAAGGGCAGTGGTGTCTTGTAGAAGCGCCGGGGTGAACATCAAGATGATCACAGGAGACAATGTGCATACCGCAAGAGCCATAGCCTTGGAATGTGGGATATTTAATCCCGACAAAGATCTCGAACACGAAGCCATAGTAGAGGGCGTTCAGTTTCGCAACTACTCGCCCAAACAGAGAATGGCAGCAATCGAGAAAATCCGGGTAATGGCTAGATCATCCCCATTTGATAAGCTTTTGATGGTGCAGTGCTTGAAGCAGAAAGGGCATGTGGTGGCAGTCACTGGCGATGGCACAAATGACGCGCCAGCCCTAAAAGAAGCAGATATCGGCCTCTCCATGGGCATCCAAGGCACTGAGGTTGCAAAGGAGAGCTCAGATATTGTCATCCTGGATGATAATTTCGCCTCCGTGGTCACTGTGCTGAGGTGGGGGCGGTGCGTGTACAACAACATTCAAAAGTTCATCCAGTTTCAGCTTACTGTGAATGTGGCCGCCCTCGTCATCAACTTCGTTGCTGCGGTCTCTTCCGGCGATGTCCCCTTGACGGCGGTCCAGCTTCTTTGGGTGAACTTGATTATGGACACCCTGGGAGCTTTGGCATTGGCGACAGAGCAACCCACAGATGATCTCATGCTAAAGCCGCCTGTTGGACGAACCGAGCCGCTTATAAGTAGAGTCATGTGGAGGAATCTCGCATCTCAGGCATTGTACCAAGTTATCGTCCTCCTGACCCTACAATTCAAGGGCAGTTCCATTTTTGGAGTGGACAAGAAAGTGAAGGACACAATTATTTTCAACTGCTTCGTCCTCTGCCAGGTCTTCAACGAATTTAACGCCAGGAAGCTGGAGGACAAAAATGTATTCAAAGGGGTACATAAGAACAAGTTGTTCTTGGGCATCATTAGCATGACGATAGTTCTTCAGGTGGTGATGGTCGAGTTTCTGAAGAGGTTTGCCAACACTGAGAGGCTGGACTGGGGACAATGGGGTGCTTGCATCGGACTCGCAGCTTTGTCTTGGCCGATTGGTTGGCTTGTTAAGTGCATTCCAGTCTCGGGCAAAGAGTTGTTCTTTTCCCGCAGAGAAGAAGCGTCCTGAACCAAGCATAATGCTAAACTCCTAAAGACTAGTCTATTCTCGTATTTAAATTTCAGTAGATAACAATGGTTAGGGCTTAGGATAATGTTTTTTTAATTCTAGATTTTATGCATAGTAAGTACCTGCCTAGATGATGTTGCAAATTACGGTTGGCTACAGAATCAAATCAACAGTTTATTCTCATCCATTTCAACCCTAATACTTCGGTTCTTCTTGCTACACTCCTGTTGAGTTTAAATGATATCACATATGAGGTTATTAATCAGATGAACATGCTACATGCCTGTCTTAACATTCATCTCTGAACTAGCATTCAAAGAGTTTTCTTACAGGAAAGGTAAAGAAACACTTTGCTAGTTCCCAGAAAGCTTCGTAAAGGGGCAGTAAACCCAAAAACTTATGCCTCAAGTTCATGCAACGGTTGCCCTTTCTGTTCTTTTCTCACATCATCTCTCTCCTTCACTATATTAACAAAAAGGGCATGGGCCCGAGCGACGAAACAAATTTTATTTAATGCAAATGGAGGGACGAATCAAGCCACTTAATGTGAACACAACTTCAAATCCTTAAGATTGCTTGCTTCCAACTAAAGTGGAGATGCTATCATTTTTTCCTCATAACTTCTTTAGATACCTTCAACAAAGTCCCCCATATCCTAGAAAAGCATGACCAAATATTCTAGCAGACAACTAGAAGGAAATGGCTGATAGAAGCAAAAAAGCAAATCTTTTACATGATAGAGCTTGCTTTGCATAAATAGGATTAAGATTTCAATTAAAATGTTACATCTTTAGAGGCGAATATTCTAACGTTTTGTCCCTGCAAATCATAAGATGGCCATAACTGTCCAATAATTGCATAAATCTGATTGCCTACAAGCAGCAAAACAGCACCAGTTCGAAAAAGGGCAAAAAAATAAAATACTATGACATGATTCTTTGGATGAAATGAAGAAAAGAAATGCTCATAGGAGGATACCGAGTTGGATGCCAGATTCACCTATCGATGCGAACACCTGTCTCTAATCAACATCACAATTCGTCTGCACATATCTCGGGATCAATCCTTCACCTCACTCCGTGGGCAAAACCCTTATAGATTATATTCGACTCATATGACCATGTTGACAAAGTAATAGCAAGACTCACAAAAAGAAGCTTACGCAAGCAAATCAATTTCCAATAATTCATACCTAAGCATCACCAATAGTAGCTTGATTCTTTCCATGTCACAAACGCAACAACCAAAAAAAGGCAATAAAACCATTGAAAAAGGATAGAGGAAAAAAGAGATAGTCCTGTCGATGAGCGGAAAACACACTTCCAGCCCTGATCTGTCCTGGCCAGTGGCCAGCATAAGGTCTTATTAAGTGCAAGGCAATGAGGCATTGCCAATGTGAAATACAATAATCAAATTCGTATGGTTATTAGCTTAGAAATGTTTTATTAGCTTCTTCTCAATGCATACATTCAATTGACTTTCCCAGAAAAGGGTTTCTCAGATTGCTGGAGTACTTCTAAGTTCATTCATTCCCTCAATTCCTCAGCAACATACTACATGTAAAGTAATCAAACAGTAGTAGTGCTTCCGTGAATGAACAAATGAGACAACCAAAAAAAGACCAAGAAAAGAAAAAACTTGAGTTTATAAAAGAACAGATCCAGGACAACTCATGTTCCGATTACTCGTAAAAGGCTAAAATATAAAATTTTCAACGATGAATGTCAGTGAGGCTCCATTATTAAATTGACCAGGCTTCACTGATTTGAGCTTCTATTCTACCATTATATCTCGTACCAACCAACAAGCACAAATGGGGGAGAGAGATAGAACCCAGCTCGTCTTCTTAAACAATGAACCTCGGAAGACCCAAAAAAAAAAAAAAAGAGAGTAAGAACCCGACACGTCTTCTGGAACAATAAACATCGGAGGACGAAAGAAAAATCAAAGCTTGTCCGAATTAGCGGACAACAAGCAATCCGTACGTACCATCAGAGAGAGAGATGCTGACCTTTCTCCATCGTTTCACTGTCAAAGGCGCACGATTCTGGTTTGGGGTTGGCGAGAGGGACCCAATAGTTTCCTTTCCGCTTTTCCTTGTCCTGCTTGTGGAGCTGAAGCGCTGGCAAAATGGTGGAGGTGTACCTGCGTCTCTCGCCCTCTCAAGGAAATTTTTCTATCTTCGAACAAGATGGGCTTCTCTGACAAAAAAGAAAAAGAAAAAACAAGATGGGCTTTCAAACGAGAATGGGCTTTGGGCATTGGTCCATTGATCGGTATGGGCTTTGAGAATTAGGCTTTGGGGATTGGGCCTATGAAGAGGTGGTAATAATGATGGGCAATCGGAGCCGGTTTGGGCTGGCGGGCGGGTTCACAAACCCGATCCCCAAGGGCATGTTTTCCCAAAAAGAGGGGAAAAAAGTGTAGAACGAGATGAAGATGGAACCGCAGAATGGAATGGAATGGAATAGAACAGAATAGAATGGGATAATCAAATTCATATGTTGGATACGGAAATCCCCATTCGATTCCATCCTCAGGGAATAGACATGTTAATCCTTTTTGTCCAATACTCGACCGAGAATTTGATCATCGAACATGGCGAACAAAATATCTGGCCTGAGAATCCCTATTCAAATTCTTTCATGATTGAGAAAAATATTGAGTTGTCTTGTATAAAATAACTGGGTTTGAGTGAGACTAACCAAACCCGATCGCCCAAAGGCCTTGATTTGTCTTTTGATTTCCCTATAGTAAGGAAGAATTTCCCAATATGATGTGACACAAGATCATTCAAGAAATAATAAAAAAAAAAAGCTTAGCCGATTAGTTCCGTGAACACGGTCGATTTATTTGCTTATTTTGGAATTTATCTCCTCCTAGGAGTAACTTCATGTTTTGTCTTGGAAAAATGGGATTAACACGATGGTCATAATCTCCATCACAATGATTCCCCCACGAATTCATTCCATATTTCCAGAGACGTGCAATTAATCAAAGTAGGCGATCGAGAAATTGGGGATTATTCCTAAGAAATTGAACTCTTGATGAAGGAAAGTTTGGCTTTCCATATCTCATCAAGGGATTCTGGCGGTGGAAAAAGTTGGCGCTTTAGACTTGGACCCTCCAATGAAACTCATGTTGAAAGCCTTGACTTTGGTGTCCGTCTCCCCGTCGTGTTGACGAAAGTTAGAATGTTGCCTTGGTCAAATCTTTAGGTGATCGAGCACCAACTCTTCATAATTTCTTATTGAGAAATGCTTCTCGGCAAATCTTATCAAGTACGGTGCAATCTTACTGTAGATTCATATAATATCACCGCGTGTTTTGCATAAAACATTCATTGATTGTGAGATCGTGTGGTTAGAAATAACTGACGTCTTGTTAAACTGTTAGGCTAGCAGCTTTCTTTCTTGTATTTGTGTGAACTTAATTTGTCTTTTTGGAGTCGGACGGCATCTAACTTTCACTATGTTTTTTTTTTTTTTGGATAATCGAGGTTTCTCACGTGCAATGGACTATTCCTCGAGATGATGGGGTATGAGCGCCGATGCCCGGTTAAGTCCCCTATGACGGTCGGGAGATTGGAACTTGGGATCTCATCGATTTAATTATCTAAGGTTTAGGGATCTCACCAACTCGGCCAACGTCTCATTGGCAACTTTCACTATGTTTGTCTCCCTCGAAATCTAAAAAGTGGGATGGATTTGCCATTTGCGGAGAATTGTTTGCCATATTTTCAATAGAGACGAACCATCTTCATGGGCATTTAACGAGTTTCTTAAAAACTAGTTTCAAGTACATGGATTCGATCCAGGATATATTGTTGGATGGTATACGTTGATTGACAAACTAAAAGGAGAGAGAAAACCCTAGTCCGCAATTGCTTTCAGTAAGACACCATATCAAGTTAAGGCTAAGGCTCTCTTTATTTCGTAGAAAATAAATGACTTCAAAAATAGTTTCCTCAAAATGATCAGTCACATCGCTCACAAAAACGATCATTCATTATTCATGAAAAATTTTATACATAAATTGTCGTCGATAATGAGAACGTATTTCATCGATAAGCAATACAAGCGATTAGCTTTAGAAAAATATTCTCGAAATTATCCTTTTTTCGTCAAATGAACGGAGGCCTTATGCATTGAGATTTCTTTGTGCGTCTTCACATGACTCATAGCCAGCCAGGCCACTACATTCTCACCCCCACATAAAGAAAAGCAACCTTTGGTGTTTTTTTATATAGGCCAAGTGCCATAAATGGCATGTAACAAACCATGTGACCCAGTCACCTACCAGGGTGTTCCTTCTTTTTGCATACAATGAACATGAAAACAGAAAGGGCTGGTGAGAGTATCGTGAGAGAGTGGTTGGAAGCAGGTAATGATCATTCATCATCATGTGAAAAGGAGACTGAAAAGAAAGGAGGTATGTGAGAGTCTCTGCAGTCCAATCCCAGCTTCCAGACAAAAGGAAGTGCAGGCAAAACCCCCGCAAACCCCCATGCAGAAGAGTCAACCCAAGCTTCAGTAATTCCAACCCACAAGCATTGATCTCACAGGCCAACCCACCAACACAAACAGAAGCACACACCATTCTAACACTCACAGATAGAGAGAGAGAGAGGAGAGGGGGGGGGATTCAGACATGATTGAGAACAATCTATCTATGAAGTTATTACAAAGAGAGTCTACTGCAACTTCTTTTCTAGTGCTGCAAAAAGAAACTTAAACAAAGATGCAGAAACAATTGGTAAGTTTGAAAATATTTTGGAAGGGGCCAATCAATCTATGGACTCTCTTATGAGAACAGCATTTGTATAGTTAATATGACCTCTCTACATTTTTTACTGTGCCGTAATGAGGGACGCTGAACCCATATTGAGATCTGTGAGAAGTTAAGAAAGTGCGTGGAAGAATTTGGTGAAAATGATAGTTCTCTTATAGTCAAGAGTTTGACTTTTCGAATTTTATGACGCGTAAACTAAATCATTTTCTTGCAGCTTTAACCTAGGAATTGTACAGTGCCCAACACAGTGCGACAGCAAAAATGAACATATCAAGCAACATAAGATGTATAACGCGCGCCTGAATATCATGCGTTTGACCCTAGAAAATTCTCCCCCTCCTTTCCCTTGTTTCCTTTTCGCCTTCGCTTGTGATGAAGTATTGATCATGATACGAAAAAGGACCGATGTAAGCCTAAGGTACACAAGCTATGTAGTTTGTCTTTCTTCTCCATTCACTTCCATTGCCGTCTATATGTAGTTTTGAAATTAGAAAAAGCAAAAGTTTAGCTAATGGTTCTTGTAGTTTTCTTCCGTGTTTGTTTTGGCTAGTTCATCTGATTGAAATATTGTTCCCTTCTTATTTTCCTTTTGGATACATGACCCCTCGCATGCAGACATAGACGGGCTTGCGTGGATGAGAAAGTCGTTGACACCCACCAAATTCTTGTTCCATGAAAGCTTTGCAATCGATGTCGTGACTAATTAGGTGATTTAACCGATACCATGAACTTTTCTTTCCCTTTTTTCGAAGGAAACTTCACACTCACCTAGTGTTTTTTCTAGCCCAACAGAGATGAGGAAGGGCAAACTGAACGTCCAATCGCAGTACAGTTAAGAACCCGCATCTACTGTGGAATGTGCAGAATTAGGATTGTGGAGAGGTCGTATACTCAGCACTACTAGCAATCCACGCCATTAACAAACCAAGAAACATGCACTGCTACACCGCCGCCACTGCATCCAGATATATTAGCCCGTATCCATATGCCACTGCCACCGCCACCGGTCATTCCTTAGATCAAGTTGTAATATTCTACCAGATCTATAAAGGTATACAATCCAAACAGACCAAACGGATTTTGTTTTCTTTCACCTTCCTATTCTTTGGTCTGGCCGTGAAAACAACTCGCTATTCCTCGTGATTGTTGACTTGTTCAAGTTTCTTAAATCTTGTCATACGTGTGTGTGTGTGTGTGTGTGTGTGAGAGAGAGAGAGAGAGAGAGAGAGAGAGAGAGAGAGAGAGAAGTGGTCCAAGTTTCAATTGAAGCATCAGTAAATATACAGCAAGTCTATATTGGAGGCATTACAAGGATAGGATGACTTGGAATGAATTTGGCGTTCTGATCCATCAATCTGACGGTTACAGAGGAAAAAGAGAGAGTAAGAATTCTCCAACAAAGAAGAAGTAGAAGATGGTGATTAGTCCATGCCCTGCTGATGTAATATCTCAGCCACATTGAATTCTGTAACATAGTCGCAATAGATCGACAACTTCAACAAGATAATTGCAACCTTGTGCGAGCACTTCGCAGGAAAAGGTAGGACCTATAAAAAGGTTCGAAAAATTCACAACATCCATGAAAATCAGACATATACTTTGGAAAGGCATCATCTCAAATCTAGCTACACCAATCCCTGGAACAATCTGCAAAACTTGTAAAACAAAAACCCTGGGAAGAAACCCTGCTATTTCATGATCTTCACGTATGTATGCGAGTTGCGGCAACACACAGCTAATGGATTTGATCGTGTCAAATTTTTTATGGCTGTGTGATTGAGCGACATAGGCTTATACAGAGCCGGTTGGACACATATTGCCGCTTCACTAGTCGGTAAGGAAGAAACCTCCTTGTCGTGCCTGACTTCAAAAGACCGCTGCATTCAAGATGAATGTGAAACCCTTTTTAAGCAAGCCGATATTCATTTGAAGAACCTGCAAGATGCACATATTTTGTGCATAATTTGTTCCCACGGCAAGTGAGAAACAAGAAAACACAGTAAACTACACAAAAGAAAAGGCAAGAAAAGAGAAGGAGTGGATTATTTGAGAATGTTGATAGTATGCAGTTGAGATTGACCCATATCAAAATAGAAGACAAGGGGAAGTACAAGACCTTATCTCAAGAGGGGTCCTTGAAATTGTGAACGGCCAGGTCAATGCGAAAATTAGAGAGAAAGTAGGGTATTTTTTCTTTTCTGGTACTGGGATATCTCATGCTTCACAGCAACAGTTGAAACTGCCAGATGATCTGACAGCTTCTTCCATTGAAGAAAAGCTCAGATCATGCTGGCAGCTTCAGCTATTAGTGGTGCATGATGATGATGATGATATGAACTGAAAGCAAAACCCTCTCTGCTTCAAGAACTCGTTTCTTCTCGGAATTGGATCTCTCCATGTACTTCTCGCTCCTTGTTTTCTTGGGTGGGTCTGTTTTTCTCAACTCGCGTTCCCTATGCGAAGGCTGTTCATAGAGAAGAGAAGGTTTTCTGAGAGCTATAAATAGAGAGAGAGAGAGAGAGAGAGAGTTTTTCCTGCTTCAGATCAATACACTTTTACTAGTTCCACGACTCTCTCTCTCTCTCTCTCTTCACTTTTGTCCCCATGTGACGACAGATACAGACGTCGGTCTTGTTCTGTTTTTTCTTTGGAAAATGAGGACAAAAAATGCACAAAGTGAGAATTAGGACATGTAACGTTTGTCTTAATGACAGAGACTAATTAGACAGCAGTACATCTACCCGTAACGTCGGATCCGATTTCATTGTACTTCCAATTTGCGCTCTCGACACCTATTTTTTTGCAAGATCAAAAGTATTTCGAATCCACACAGGACAAATTTTTTGAAGGTATTATTCGTCCAGCACCTTACAAAATTTGGAACACCCCGTTTTGATGGCCTATTTTGTACAGAGGGAAGTCCCACCAGATACCTGTGGAACTACTGATGTGATTTAAGAAGAGCAGGTAGCATCTGGAGATAGCAAAACGCTAGCGACAAGAAATTAAGATATAAGTTTAGAGGGGGGACAGCAAGAGCCTTGGGACATGGGAAAAGGAGAGAGAGGAGCAACTGTTGTTGTTGCTGTGGTCCAAAAGGAGACAAATTGAATAATGTCACGCCCACGCCACCACATGCAGGCATTGGTTTTGGTAGAGAGTTTCTAAACTGCTGATTTGAGGCACTTTATGTCTCTTTTCTTGTTTTTTTCTTTAACTTTGCCTTTGATCTTGATGACGACCGCCTTCACACACCTCTCTCTCTCTCTCTCTCTCTCTCAAGTTTGCATGTTGGGTAGGCATCAAATGCGTTGTCCAAAAAGAGCAAAACACAGAGCATTGAGGGGACCATTTGCATGCATTTCTAAGGAGGTAATGTACAAGGTTCACATAAAGCAAAAAAAATGCCAAAAAAGAGAGAAAAGCTCTCTCTTGATCGATCGATCGAGACCAATGAGTACATGTACTACTAGAGATGAAAAGAGTTCGCATGATAAATCACAAGTGAATGTTCAACGAAATTTGATCCGTCGGCTCAGAGGAGAACTTTTTCGGAAAAATTGTTTTCCAAGCTTAGGGTATATGGATAGTGAAAAATGAATCAATCTACGGAAAATATTCTCTATGGACTGAATATAATAAGCTTAGATTTTTTTTTTGGGGGATCATTTCCCCTTCTACTAAGAAAGAAATCATGCTCCTTAAACCACCGAACAAATGAAAACTAATTATTTTCCTTGGAAATTATTTTCATCCATCATGGAGTTTTCAGGAAAACAAACGCATCATAAGTGGATCGTTTTCCAGCAATCAATAACAATACGTCGCGTCGTTATTGGTAATCAAATTCGTAAGCTAGTCTCCTCTTCAATCTCCCTCTCTTTTATACTAGGAATATGATTCAGGAGAGCTTAGGGCCCTTGAGCATTTAGGTTTCACTATCTTAGTCGACTAGGATGGTGCAAGAAACCACGTGGGCCATTCACGAGCCTTCACTTTCCCACCGCTGTAATTGAAAACCCTAGATCCCCCGCTTCCTGAATGGCAAATCCCACAAGAGAAAAATAGCCATCATGCACTTGTAATTTGATAGGTGAAAAGGAAGTCCTTTCGATTGGTTCCAATCATGCAATTAAAGCACCAAAAAAAAAAAAAATTCTCCTTTCCAAGGCCAACACCCGGTGGATTGTGATTTGGATTGCCCAATTTGATTCACATCAAGTCTTGAAAGAGAGGAAAAAATTTAGGTGGGAAATTTTAAAAAATTTTGAAGATATGATCTTGATCAAATCAGCTATTCATTTGATTTTGACGGCCGATTTGATCAACGCCACTCCTAATATTGAAATGTCAATGTTAGGGGATCCGGATCCGGGATTAGAGTGGTTTTCCATGAAAGCTTAAGCTTGCAAAAACAAAAGGGGAGTGGCCCCAAAGAACAAGTTGACGCGTGGCACTTGGGACATTTGGGTGTAGTCTTTAGTTGACAGTTACATGTTGTTTTCCTTGTGTTATTCTAAGCATGAACTAACCGAGTGACCAATCCGATTCGAGAGATGCAAATGCTTATTCGACCAAATTGGCCTTTAGTTTAATCCACATGCTTTGACTAATTTTTTAGGCCAACTTTTCTTGCTTTCCAATGTGCATTCCTCATGTGGCGAAGCGCCGTTGGCCCGGCGGTTTGAGTTGGTGATTAGATTCATGCCGTGATTGTGAGCCGTATGGGCACGTCTTCATCAAGGGAAGGCCAAAACGGAGCACCCTTTTGGCCACTAAATATTCCTCACTCGAATGCCAAACAAGTTAAGGCCCCAAAAGTCCATCGATTCTCGAGCAAAAGCCAAGCTAAAGTAGCCAGTGACTCTTTGTTTTATGCTTCTAGAAAGGGAATATTCGAGATTCGGCGATCTATCTCGAGGGTAAGTCTATCAAGAGACGACCGGTTATTTACTATGAGATTGCCTATTGAGAGAGACCGAACCTTAGAGATTCTGTCCTCTAACTTGATCGATTGTTCCATCCACCAACTACTATTATGGACCGTGTTTGCTAAGGAGTATGCCTGGTGTATAATTTCTCGATGGCTTATAGGACAAATGATTCTCTAAATGAAGTGATATAAAAATAAAAGCAACATCTAACTCTTTCCCTAATTGTGATAGTATTTGCCCAAAAGCAACCCCAATAGTGTCATCAGACAGTAAACAGATAGCCAATGCAAGTGAAACAGATAAGCGACAATTTGGGGAAAAAAAAAACTCTTTTCCAAGATATTTGCGTTCTATATTATTATCTCTTGACCAACTTGTAGAATTTAAATTATGAAGTTGAGGCAATATTGTTCACGAAAAAAGTACTATTTTTCTTTTTCCAAAGGTGAATAGAAAACTCAAAATGTATAATATTACATGCTTTTACAAAAGGTGTCTTCTTTATCTGAGTCATGTTCCCCCGGTCCACTGCGTATCCATGGGGGAATATGGTTAAGACATAATCCCACATTAATATTAGCTAGGTGGGCTCATCTCCATCATGTCTCATAATGTAGAACGAACCAATCACGTGCCGCCACGTCAACGGCGCTCGATAATTGGAGCAATGTGTCCCAATTGGCATTGGTCAGTTTAGGTTGCGTTTTCATATCAAGGTGAGCCTCGGAACTCAATCAAGTAATGGCCGGCTTTTGCACTATCTATCCACCCACAAAAACAAAGGTACTAATAGATGCTAAGCGAGCCGGTAATGGACATTTGAGGGAGCCATTTGCCCAAATCCCATGGACTCGGAAGGAATTTTGGTGACCGGGTGGAGTTCATCTTGGCCCATTCAAGCCCACGTAAATTATGGCTAGGTGGGTCTTGTTTAGAAAGTTCAAGGACCGATAGGTGGGCCGGGCCGCACACGAAAAAATAAACCGGAGTATCGAACTTTGATATCACGTTAGAATGTTCAACCCAAAGGAAAGACGACAGTTAGGTGAAGGGAGACTCCGGGTGCGTTGCGTTTTGGAGAGCATTTGGTAAAAGCCTTTGTGTAAATTGCAAATGACATTAGACCAGCGAGCTTGACGAGATGAAAATAAAAATCACTGCGCTCGAGACGTGGCATACCGGGTGACGCAACCAGCAATTGAACCCAGGAGAGCTGGGTCAATGGTCAATGGCATGTTGACTGGTAATCATATAGGGTTTCCTTTCTTTATCCTTGTCATCCAAACTCCTATAAATATGCATGAAGTTCGAGCGATCACGAAGCCAGAGAATACAGCAAATTAGCAGCTTCAAGATATCATTCGAAAATGGCCGGGGTTCGGACTCCGCGAGTGAAACTCGGAACGCAGGGCCTTGAGGTTTGCCTTTGAAACTAATTCTTCCGTCCGTCATGTTTTTAATGGTGCTCGTGCGAGATCGAAATTTCATCACATCGTTTCATTGTTTGTGGTTGATTCAATTCCCGTGGGCTCGTTTAAGCTGCTTCGTGCTGAGCTGTATGATCTTTTCGTTTCTTCTTCTTCTTGTTCCGTTTGGGAATGATTGCGGGTTTCGAAGTTGGGTTTTGGCTGTGTGGGACTCACGGGTATTCACAATGATCCTGTCCCGGAGGAAGCCGGCATAGCGATCATCACCGATGCGTTTGCCAAGGGGATAGCATTCTTCGACATGTCGGATGTATATGGACCCAGGATCAATGAGATTCTTGTCGGAAAGGTAATGTGAAAAGGCCGAAGCACGCAAAGTTGGTAACTTGGTCTTTCAGATGATACATTTTGCTTACTCGGTTATTATTAAAACTTTGTGATCACGTAATCGCAGGCATTGAAGAAAGTTGCTGCGGGAGGAAGTACAGTTAGCCACCAAATTCGGTGTTGTGAGAATCGAAGCGGACAATGTTGTGATCAAGGGGACGCTTGATTACGTCCGCTCGTGCTGCGAGCCGAGCCTCGAACGCCTTGGTGTCGAATACATTGACCTCTATTACGTGCATCGGATTGACACATCTGTCCCCATAGAGGAAACGGTGAGTTCGTTCAGCAGCTCTTCTTGTTTGTGGATAATTCTTGATGCGCGAAATGGGCTTTAACTATCAGAAATCAACAAACCCAAACGGTTTCAAAAAACCGCTGATGGGGGAGCTGAAGAAGTTGGTGGAAGAGGGAAAAGTGAAGTACATTGGCTTGTCGGAGGCTAGCCCCGACACCATACGAAGTGCGCATGTGGTTTATCCCATCATGGCCTTGCAGATGGAGTGGTCACTCTGGACTCGCAACATCGAGCAAGAAATCGTCCCGCTCTGTAGGTGCATTGCTGTTCACTGCCACCGCAGCAGATTTCGAACCCTTTGCGAAGTTGTTCTCCGAAAAAGAGTCTTTTCGCTTTGTAGTTTCTTCCAATCTTCTGCCTTGCCTCTCAGGATTTTCAGGGAGCTCAGAATCAGCATCGTTCCGTATAGCCCTCTCAGTTGCGGGTTCTTCAGCGGCAGGGGAATCACAGCAACTGTGCCTGCGAATAGTTTTCAGGTGTGTTAATAGTTAAACGGTCTCTTCTTTCTTAAACGTTTCACATTCATACATAGGAGATGGTCCAAAAGATGATCGCTAATTTTTCACCTCATTTCTCAGGAAAGACATCCCAGGTTTCAAGCAGAGAATATGGACAAGAACAAGATTCTTTACTTTCGAATCTGAGAAGTTAGCGAAAAAACACAACTGCACCCCTACACAGCTTGCACTCTCGTGGGTTCTCCATCAAGGAGATGATGTTGTCCCCATCCCTGGTGAGAATCTAATATTATGAAAACCCATTAACAGATAACATGGAATTGGAATTTCTGTTCTGACTTCATGGAACCGCAGGAACGACGAAGATTAAGAATCTGGACGACAACATTGGTTCCTTGGGAGTGAAACTGACGGAGGAAGACTTGAAAGGCATCAGAGAAGCTATACCCGTTGATGAAATTGCCGGCGACAAGATCGACGAGCACCTTGTTCGCTGCTTGTGGAAGTACGCAAACACGCCCCCGAGAGAGACGGGAAATCGTCGGCTTATTAGACTTTCTTTCGAGTGTGCTGATGAAGCTTGCCTGGCTTCTCTGCTCTTTTTTTCGCTCCTTGTGAACTGAGTTCGGCAAATGAAACTCAGAATAAGCTTAATGAAAGATAATAAACCAAACCAGGCAATTCTAAGTTAATGGGGCTTCTTTTGTGCTCATGAAGCATTGGTTTGCCGGTGATTCTCCTCTGTTAAAAGAGCGATACATTTCCCTGGACCTCCTAGAACGGACACACTAACCAAAAACTAACTATAGTAACTTCCGCAATCCAACGTTGGTATCAAACCAAACAATTGGTATCGAAGCTACGGCTTGTGCATTTTTTTGTTTTTTGGGGCGTTTGTCCTGACCAATCTCTACTAAAACCAGAGCCAAAGTATCATTCGGTTGATATTGATCGTTTGTCCTAATCAACCTCTCCCTAAAATTGATTGCTAAGTGAAAAACATTTCATTGTACACGGAAATATTTGGATGTAAATTGTTGTCGGTAATAATAAAAAAATTTCCATTTACTAATTATTTAAAATGGGGTAGCGATTATTTTTCGTAAAATATTTTCTAAATCATTCATTTTCATAAAATAAACGAAGTCCAATCTGCCTCTTTTTCTCGATTCAAGAATGAATTTGTTCCAGGTTTAGGCCACTCCACTCAGGCCCCAGCGCATAGATTAATGTGGTATTTTACGGACCATTGACATTTATCTACTTTAAATGAGACTTTTCTCCATTAAAAAAAAAGAATAATACAAGTTGTTAGGGATGCTAAGATTGATCTGTAGAATTAGTTTACTGAATGATGCGGATCCCATAACTTCTGTTGGAGTGTAGTTTATACTCCCATGCTATAGGAAAGCACGTGGATTCCGCTCTACGTTTGGATGGGAGGGGTCCAAGGGAGCTGTCCCGACGAGGGTCTCAAGGAGATAGCGCCCCTTGAACACTATAGTACTTTTTACGATTTAAGCTTGTAATATTTCATTAGGGTCCGGGCTTGGGCTGGGGCCAACTCATGAATAACTACTGTTGTATATACTCTTTTCGTTTGTAATTGAATGATGTAATGATATATGCGGTATGCTTAGTTACGGTTAATCTTCACTGGACGTAGTGCTAGTTTAAGGTGAACCAAGATAAAAATCTCATGTCTCGATTTCTCTTTCTCACTCGTTTTACCTCGCTGTGATTGTGTGCCGATCTTAACAACTTCCTCGTACAAATAGCTGTCCATATTCAAGAAACTATCTATATGATTAATTTCTAGCTTTACAATGAAACAGCAAAAAATGACGTCATAAAAAAGCCTTGTGACGTACCGGGTGATGCGAAACCTAAGTAGTGTACCAAGAGGTGGAGCATCTGCCTACGAAATGGGTCCAGAAGGTCCAAGGCCACTTGTCCTTGATGGGGACCAAATGGGTCAAATAAACACGTGTGTCTTTATCCAAATTTAGATCAATTGTAACTTTCTGTCATTAATAATATTATATCGTTTCCCTCCAGTCTTGATCACCTCAGGCTCCCATATATGAATGATGGATGAAACTTGCTGGAAATGAGACCAGAAAAAAATTAAAAAACAAGTTAGCAGCAACCGTAAGAGCATCCGAGAATGGCCAACGATCGACATCGGATTCCCCGAGCGAAACTCGGAACTCAGGGTCTCGAGGTTTGCATCAAGAGAACACATCGTTTCTTGGTTTCGCGGATGATTTTTTGTAGATTCATTTGATGGCTTATAATTGCAGCTTCTTGCTCAACAATATATGAGAATCTTCCTTCTTTTGTTTTTGGATGATTGCAGGTTTCCAAGTTGGGTTTTGGCTGCATGGGATTGACGGGAGTTTGCAATGATCCGGCCCCTGAGGAAGTCGGCGTATCGATCATCGTGGAAGCCTTTGCCAAGGGCGTAACATTCTTTGATACATCCGACATATATGGACCCAAAGTTAATGAGATTCTAGTCGGGAAGGTAGTGCGAAAACTCGGAAATATTGCAATTCTTTGGCCGATTGAATTTCGGCGACATTTTAGAATAAGCGGCTTCATATGTGTAGGCATTGAAGAAGTTGCCGCGGGAGGAGGTGCAGTTAGCTACCAAATTTGGCGTGGTGAAAATGGAACCCGGCAATCTGGTGGTGAGAGGGACCCCGGATTATGTCCGCTCGTGTTGCGAGGCAAGCCTCGAGCGCCTTGGTGTCGAGTACTTCGATCTCAACTACGTGCATTGGATCGACACGTCGGTCCCTATAGAGGAAACTGTAAGTCTGATTAGCAGGTTCCTTATCGGTTCGATAGCAATCGCTCTGCTCGAACCAGGTTAAGATTTGCTAGTTTGCGAAAATTGCAGATGGAGGAGCTAAAGAAGTTGGTGGAGGAGGGAAAGGTGAAGCATGTCGGGTTGTCGGAGGTGAGCCCCAACACCATAAGAAGAGCACATGCGGTTCATCCCATTACGGCCATACAAATGGAGTGGTCGCTCTGGACTCGCGACATCGAGCAAGAGATCGTCCCGCTTTGCTGGTAGTTACATTATATTGCTGTCCTAACACTATCAGAACAGAAAAACAAGAACAGAGGAAACTCTGTTCACCACGTTTCAGATTTTAAACCTTCGTAACTTGTACAGTTCGGAACTTCATTAACAACGTGATAGTATGATGGACTTAATTACTGGGGTTTTTTTATTTTGGTTGACTTGTTTAATGTCGAAGGGAACTCGGGATCGGCATTGTTCCTTACAGTCCTCTCGGCCGCGGGTTCTTTGGTGGCAAGGGCCCAAACAGTTTCCTTGTATGTAATTGCTCTGTTTTCAGACATGCCTTGATGAGAAAAATCATGTTCACTTCCTATTCGTATCACGGTCTTAATGCTTCCATTCACTAGTCCACCTTGCTAAACCTTTTGATTCTGTTTCTTTCTCAGGAGAGACATCTTCCTAGGTTCCAACCAGACAACTTGGACAAGAACAAGAGCTTCTATGAGCGAATCGAGAAGATAGCTGAGAAGCACGACTGCAACCCTCCGCAACTCGCGCTTGCATGGGTTCTTCATCAAGGTAATGACATCGTGCATGTTGCGCGGAACAAGCCGATCGAACAATAAATAGACGAGCAACAAGAAAATAAATCGGCGGGGATGTACGTGATTCGGTCGTAGAGACCTACGTCCACGGGAGAAAGCAGAGAACGAATTCCACTATGTAACGAGCGATACACGGAGATTACTGACCAAACTCGAGTAACTCAAACACTCTCGGTATTTTTCAAGCCCCAATTATATCTAAGAACGCACACGATGTTTAGCCCAAATTCTAAGCGAAATAATCTCTCAATCTCGCAAAGGAATTACACAAATCTAACATCAAGATTTAATCGGCTTCAATACCTGAATTCTTTATGTAACTCCGCGAACAAAATCCACAAAGAAAACCCTTGCCAAGCACTCGATCATAAACCGGCGCTTCAAGACTTCGTGCCGTTGTTTCGTGCGATCAACAAACGGCGCTCTCTGCAACTATATATATGCCACTTGCCAGAAAAACCACCCTCAAGAGGAAAACCCTTAGATGCGTTAATATATGCCACCGCCTAAGGAGTCCCAACTTTGACCGGTCAAAGAAGTCCAACAGAGTAAAAATAGGAAATATAATCCAAGTGAGATTCGGTTAACAACTCTTGACCGTAACTCCAAGAAGTCAAGAAAGTGCACATAAATTTGTACTTTGATGGACTCCAGTAGAAAGGAAATAATGTGCCCATATTTCCTTTTATTTTTTTTTTCTTTCGTAATCTTCATGACAAGAATCCATGCATTTCACGTGTCCATGCACTTAGTAACTTCACTTTGACCCGAGTTTTATTTGATATGCTTAAATTCGAGACATATTTTAACATTACCTTTCCGACAAGAATCTCATTGGTTTTGGGTCCATACATATCGGACGTGTTGAAGAATGTTATCCCCTTGGAGAACGCGTCGGTGATGATCGATATGCCGACTTCCTCCGGGACAGGATCATTGTATGCACCCGTGAGTCCCATGCAGCCAAAACCCAACTTCGAAACCTGCAATTATCCAAAAGCATCATCATCATCAACATCAGAATAAACGACAACTCGTACACCATGGGCATGAAGCAGCTTAAATGAATTCACAAGGAATTCTCATCTTGTACGTATCACCGTTTAACTTTTTAACGGGCAAAGAAGTAGTTTCAATACAAACCTCCAGACCCTGAGTTCCGAGTTTCACTCGCGGAATCCGAACCCCTCGATGGTCGGCCATCTTCAGATGATATCTTCAAGTTGCGACTTGCTGTGGTTTTCTGGTTCCATGATCGTTAAAATCTCGTGCATATTTATAAGAGTTCCGCCGACAAGGATAAGGAAAGGGAAAATTCAAATTGAGGTTTGACCATGACGCGTCAGTCTAAGGTTCGCATCGCCCAGTATGTCACGTCATGTGTTATTTTATTGGACTTTTATATCATACATAGCGTGGCTTGGTTATAATATTACTAGCTTCTCGATTATTTATCGTGCGAGTGACGTCATAAAAAAGACTTGTGACGTACTGGCTGATGCAACAAATTATCTGTTGTTCCAATGAATTTTCAGCGTGTTGCAGCTTTCTTTTATATATTTGGAAAAAAAACAAACAAACAAACAAACAAAGCATCATTTCGTTCATTGATTTACTAAATGATGAATAGTCAAAACAGGATTGACCACGGCCCATCCCGTAAGCCGATGCAGATGCGCAAGAGCTCTACTTTGTTGAATAGTTCGATACTTTTGGTTTGCATCACCCAGTATGTCACCAGCATAGTTAATCTGAATTAGAGATCTTGGCTATGGCTTAGAGAGATCCTTTAATTAGGGGTGAGTGGTTCCATATTTAATGCGGATTCCACCTCAAACGTAAAATCTACCTATCGGAACAGGTTTTTCATTTTTTTGGAACCTAGAATCTACTCGCATATGTTGAAACCTAAAACCTATTTTGTCATAGGTTCCGAGATTGGTTCCGGGGATCGGTTTTGGGCTTTATACGGGTTCTCGTCTATATTCTTGATTGAGTTACTTGTCGTGAATCATTGACTTTAATGATCATCATTTACTGTTACAATTCATTAACCACAACTTTCGGACACATGGATAACTATGAAACATTAACAAAATAAAAATTTTAGTCATAAATATCGTTGGAAATAGAAGCTCGAACTAGTGGTTCCAGCTTATACACCCATCATTAGATGCCGCAGAAAATCGCGTGAGAAGATATACCAAGAAAAATACAAAAACTTGTTACCCATTATGATACGAGTTTCAAGTATCCACCCACTTGAAATCTGAAAATTATCCATCGAAATAGGTTTCTCAATTTTTTAAATCCGGTACCTTCTCTGCGTACCTTGAAACCTAAAACCGGATAGGTTCCCCACCAATCCGATTTCAGGTTCTACGTTCTACCTTGAGACCATGTTTACCCCTACTTTTTATGCCAAGAACAAGAGGGTTGCAAACGCAACTCTTGGAGAAAAATCCAGAGGAAATCCATGTTGCAAGAACAAGAAGAGAAGGCATTGCAAGGTATTCCATCACAAGATCCCAAATAAGAAAGGTAAACAAAATTACCTAAAAAAGAAGAAACATCGTGGCCGGAAGAAATAGGAAAAATTACCAAACGAAGTCCTAAATCTATTGCACTTGTTATTGTTCTAATTGAATCCTAAACTTTTTACGTTTTGCCAAATGAGTTCATCCGGCCAATTTTGACCGAAAATCACTAACATGAAAACCGATCGTCCTATGTGGAATGACCAATCCTAATATGGACATTTTTTAAATAATTTTCTTTATGCTCTTTCCCTTTTTCTTATTTTTTATTTTATTTTTGGTGAGGGCCGACAATCATTGCCAGCTCGGGTGGGGCCACGATGCCTTCGCCGGCCAAAGCAAGGGCATACAAGCCCTTGCCGTAACCGGGCCAAGCAAGGGCTTGGTGGCGCTCGCTTTGGCCGGTGAGGGCCACGATGCGAGCCTTTGCCTAGTGGGCGATGAGGGTCTTTGCGGCTCTTGGCTAGAGCCAAGCAAGGGTCCCCGCCCTTCTAGCCCTCATTCAAATTTAAAAAAAAACAATAAAATGGGGAAAAAAAGAACTCCATTTCGCCATCTAGGCATTATAAGAAACTAGTGAAAGTGACCGGTCCGATGATGCCGATGAATTCATGAAATCGAAAGTATGCGAGATAGTTCCTCGGATTCCTATCCGGATTTTCCCTTCTAAATCGATAAACTTTTTCATAATGTTGCTCATAGACAATGGAACTCATTCATTCAAAATAGGTCCAGAGATTTTCTTGAATCGTTCGGGAACCATATATGCCCTAGGGAAAGTTTCCCCTACACCTATTGACAAGCAAACAGTTTAAGATCCAGCTTTTCCCACGGTGTCACATTACTTTTTGAATCCTTGGATCTCTATCTCCGGACCGATACATTGGCAAGTGTCACATTACTACAAGGACCTTACTTCAAATCGATCATTTTCCTAACGATGCGGGGAAGGTACTTAATTTTGTGGGATCCGACTTGGTGCTCATTGCGAAGTAGAGTACTAAGTGACTCTTGCTCGTCTTTTTAAACCCCGATGCTATTGCGGGGCCGAGCGAATGTCAATTTGAGCAATGTCGAAGGAAGTACGGATAGGTTAGATTGTAATGGAAGTGATGTCGATGGGTAAAATTTAAATGCAAGATAGATTACGATTGATACCAAGACATACGGGATGCACCACCAATCAAGTATCACGATCGGGATTGATGAAGTTCACGACCAAGGTTTAAAAAAATCACCGGCCGAGGATACAAGACTTCGGAATAGGAGAAGCTCACCATCAATCAAGTATCACGATCGAGATTGACAAAGTTCATCATCAAGGCTCACGAAAAATCAACGGCCAAGGATCCAAGACTTTGGAATAGGAGCAGCTCACCGCCAATCAAGTGTCACGATTGGGATTGATGAAGTTCACCGCTAAAGCTTACAAAAAATCATCGGCTGAGGATACAAGACTTCGGAATAGGATAAGCTTACCACCAAAGGCCTACTAAATATCACCAGCCAAGAATATACCGCTTCTTGGCTCGCCACCAAGGAAGAATCTACCTTCTAAAGATACGTAAATCGGGATAGATATTTGCTCACACGAGAGAGGTCTCATATATTTTCAATATTCAAGCTATGTCCCCACATTTGAGATTTCGCCTCAATTTAAGTTATTATTACATAGGGCATAGACTAAGTATTAATGACATGGGAACTACCTTATATTAATGGCAAAAGAACTTGAAAATACTGTAAACACCTATGAAATGCATTAAAACACCTAGAGACTTGAACTTTGTCTCCCGAAACCTGCAATATATTTAGTAATTGTCACATCCCGAACCCTACGAGCCGTCGACATCCCACCTCGGCCAACAAATAAGTACAGTTCTCCGGGATCCAAAGGCCAACAGATATAACACTTGCGGAAGCGAAAACAATTCCCCGTACAGAAATTAATTAACATCACGATGACTTGGGACGGTAAAACAACTTATGTACATATACACAATTGTTACGACCTTCAAACCTAGGGCTTAGAGGCCATTGTACAAGCCCGTGACCAACTATAACAAAAGATTACGTGGTCGAAGTCCGCTATGCTTCCAAAAGAAAATACTCTACAAAAGCTCAAGAGGCCAACTACCCTAGGCCTCGTCCTCGCTATCCGGTACGATATCGACTCTCGCCTCCAACTCATCCTCGTCAATCTTAGGTGGCCGTTCCGCATCCGATCGCTCTACAACCTCCCCATCTTCTCTTGGTACCATGACCTTGGGGAATATCGAATCTCCCGGGCGGATTATTCATTGCTGATGCGGAGTGTCTCGAAAAACAACGAACCCACGACGGGGTGAGATAAAATCTCGAAGCTAGCCCCTAACCCTAGGTTAGGGCTCTAGTGCCTCCGGACAAGTTTTAAAAACAGCAACTTTTCAACATATCCTTCTTCACCTTAATAATTCAACTAATAAATCCCGAATATTCCATACTTGTTCGAAAATTCCCACACTTTCTCAAATATTTTACGTTACCCTCATATTGATATTTCACGTCTCGGGCTGGAATAAAAAAATATTCCACGTTGCTCCAAAGCCCGCTTTCCACGCTTGAGGCTATCGTATAAAATTCCACGTTACTCCGAAAATTCCACGTTACTCCACGACTTCATACAAGTTCATAACATTGAGTCTCGGACCTTTATGGAACACGGCTCCTATATATATATACACTAGGGTCTCGACACATAGGAATACGACCCATAAATCTCGGTCTCGGACACATAGGAACATGACCGGATTAAGTCTCGGACAATTAGTCGAACACGACTCACTTTGGTCTCGGACGACTTAATTGAACACGACTTTCACACTTTCTCGGTCTCGGACAATCGGACGAATACGGCTCACTTTGGCCTCGGACGACTTGATTGAATACGACCATCATACTTTCCCGGTCTCGGACAATCGGACGAATACGGCTCACTTTGGCCTCGAACGACTTGATTGAATACGACCCATAAATCTCGGTCTCGGACACATAGGAACACGACCGGATTAAGTCTCGGACAATTAGTCGAACACGACTCACTTTGGTCTCGGACGACTTAATTGAACACGACTTTCATACTTTACGAGAATAGACGGACCCGCGTAATAACGCCTCGGGTCACTATCCCGCATTTAACGCCTCAGGATATTATAATACTCATAACCCCGTTTAACGCCTCGGGGTATAATAATAGTAAAGCCCGCGTCATAACGCCTCAGGCTATAATTCCTCAATCCAACATCGAGCTCGCGTCATAACGCCTCAGGCAACATATGGTCTTATAAAGTACAAACCCCGCGTCATAACGCCTCGGGGTAAAAATTCCACATTTCCTCTCTTTCATTCCACTTAAGACCATATACCACGATAATTTTCCGATCACTCGTCCGATATCACACGATCCTTTAAATACTTTCGATCGATCAATCCTTGCCACGTGATCCTGCTAGATTCCTTGATTAGCGGATCGAGATCATCCGGTCTCACCAATTTTCTCCAATAAAAGATCGGGACCATGCGATCTCTCCAATGTTTCTCAATTGCCCAATCGAGACCACTCGATTAAATTGTACCGCAAACACTCAATCGGGACCACGTGATTCACTCACGTTAGAGAATTAATAAATCGGGACCACCCGACTAGATCATACAAGACCAATGGCCAAATCGGGCCACAAGATTAATTATGCTACCGCAATAATTAATCTACGCCACACAAAATTAATTCTACTAACGCAAGAATTACTAACGGCCGTATGTTCGGAATTAGACTAACGTACAATTAATTCACGACTATAGTACTAAACTATAGTAATACCATATTTAATTACTGCCGTGGCATAACGCCATTATGTCACATACAATTAAATACCGTGGCATAACAACAATGTCACATATAAAGTAACTACGGTTAGAATATAATCCAACCATGGTTAAAACAATAACTAGAGTCAAGGAATAACCTAACCATGATTAAATAATATCATAAAGTAACTAGAGTTAGGCATAAAGTAACCATGGTCCAACTTTGACCATACCCAAATCCTCTTGACTTCACTATTCACTTCAAGAACATGATTTCTCTCTCCTCTTCCCCTTCATTCTCGGCCAAGGCATGAAAATGGCCAAAAACAACCAATTTTTCATCCAAATCTACTCAATCTCAAGTCCCTTAGCAACCTAGATACCTAATCAAGGTTTAGGAACCAACTTACTTGATTTCTAGCCAAATCCTTTGGTGAAAATCAGCTGGAAACCGAAGCAAAAACTCCCTCTCTCAAACCGGGTCAGATTTGCCTCATCCGGACCTTTGCCCCTTCAAACGAACCTACGGGAAAAACTACCGGGCCAAATCGAGCTTATAATATGTCCCCTGGAAAGCGAAGACAATAAGCTTTCAAATGGAAGTGGTCTTACCTCAAACCGACATCGGACGAAAAGGTTATGGCCGGAACAGTGGAGCTGTCGGGACGGGGCAGCAGGTTGGGCGGAGAGAGAAGTGAGAGAAAATTTTGTCCAAATGAAGAAGATGAAGATGGTGGATAGATAAGCTAGGCTAGGATATTTTGGGATGAATATTTTGACTAGAATTCTTGGTCTTAGAAATAATGAGACAAAGACTTGTGGGTCCCACCAATAATTCATCTCCTTTCCCATATCCAGTCCGATTTCACTTTTTCGAACACTTTGGGGCGAATTGTGAAATATACATGCTCGGGATGAGACGACGTCCAAAATATTATTATTGGGACCCCTGAAGGTCCGACATTTAATTTCGAAGTTAAATTCGCGATCAATCTCGATTAATTGAAATTTCAGCGTATCTCAAACTAACGGGCGGCTTTTAGGAGTTACGCGTATCGACCCGTGATTTATATCACGTTTAAGAATTTCTCGAGCCATGGCAACTTTGGTTGTCATTCAATTGCGAGGGTCAATCACTAGTCCCGATGGGCACGATTGTTAGAAAATAATTTAGGGACGTTCGGAACCCATACGAGGTCAAACGGAATCACCCGTGATCCAAGCGTAGGGTATTATCCAAATCGTTCCTTAATCATTCTAGGATCGGCCTATATTGGTCCGGAATATTCCCTCGACAATTTTCATGGCCAAAGAGTCAATCCGGGATCAAGTTCTTAGGTCCACGTACTTGATTTTCCTAGCTAGCCATTCCCATTTGGTTAGTCTCGCTCGAGAGGGATCAACTCCGAGTGAGATTAGGACCGAAATACATCAATGAGATATTTCATTCATTCATAGCTTCGAAAGTGGGTCGGAATTCGGGATGTCACAGTAATGATGAGAAACGATGAGAGATGAAACATTCCAAAGCGTGAGAGATTGAAGACCTAACACAAAATCACTAAAGACGATTTTGACATAGGGTTAATAGAGGCAGATTTAAGATTCAAGTAAAAGTTGGTGATCTTTTATAAGACAAAAAAGTTAAAATAAAATTGAAACTGGACCTAAAGCTGATATTTATTTTACGAGATAAAAAAAACTGTGGTAGAAATTGATACTGCACCTAAAGTTAGGGGCCTTTATGAGACAAAAAGTTTTTATGGTGGAATTGAGATTACACCTAAAGTTGGAAGTTTTTTATGGGACAAAAAAATTAGAGTAGAATTAGGATTGGACCTAAAGTTAGAGTTTTTTTTGCAACACAAAAGGTAGAATTGGGACAATAGTTAAAATGAGAGGGTTTTTTTTTGGGTGTTAGGCCTATATTCATAGGAGTTTAGGTGGCAAATACAATGATAAAGAAAGGAAACTTTAGATTATCACGTAAGCACATGCGCAAAAGCTTTAGATTGTCAAGAGCATAGTGGTTTTTAATTTCCCTGGCTATCCCGTGGGTGCAGCCATTCCACAGCAATTGACTATGGCGTTAGGATGATCCTTTTATGCCCAAAACAGGAAAGTTTGCGGATGCAGCTCTCGGAGAAATTCAACAAGAAATCCGCTCATAGAGATTAAAATCACAACGACATTGATATTCCTTCTATCTGAGTTATCATCTGCACACAAATACTTAGATGCATTTATAAGATTCAGATGACAAGGATGATCTTGTCATCCTCAAAATCCATTGGGAAGTTTTCTGGCGAGAGATTAAAAAAAAAAAAGAGTGATGAAAACTTGGACATATGGAATCATTATTTAACAAGTGAAGGTAAAATTATCAAAAAAGTCCTAAACCTATTGCAATTGTGCTAATTCATTCATAAACCTTTTTTTTTTTGTGCCAATTCAATTCTAAACCTTTGTATTTGTGCTAATTCAGGCTGAATTGGGACAATTGTATACAAATGTTCTCTCACCGATGATGTCGGAATTGGTGTCAAGGTACTGGACTCGATCTTAATATTCTGAACGAAGGCATTAGGAATCGATTTGATAAAAAAATTAGTGAACCCAATTTGGTCACCGAATATTAAATTTTAAATAGCATGACGCATTTAAGAGCTTTAGGCTGTGGCCACAATACAAAACACTGTAAAGATTCGTTACGTTGGATCGTGATCATGTCCACAGTGGCTTTTCGTTTAGTTTCGCAATTGAATTACGTAGGTTTAGTTAACGTCACAATTAAAAAGCATATTCTCTTATTGAAAAAGTACATGCGTACCCTAAACGAACTTGATTTATTTGGCACGTTCCGCATCATGCATCAACTGAAATTATAATCAACCAAATTATAGATCTTCATACTTCTATAACCACAAAACTATCACAAATTGGGTTTAGGTGGTTTCAATTCCATCATCTGTTCAGTAGATTGAACATTTGCTGTTGGCAATTTGATTTCTGGCGCCTTATTGTAGCAGAGAAGAATAACCAGCGAACAAGTGCTTCCTGAGCACAAAAGAAGCCTACTGTGCCGACAATTTCACATCCACCGGCGGAGTGTCGGCGTACTTCCACGAGCAGCGAACAAAGTGCTCGTTGATCTTGTCGCCGGCGACGCCATCGGCCGGTACAGCATCCGAGATCTCTTTCACGTCGTCCTCCGCAAGCTTCACTCCCAAGGAACCAATGTTATCATCCAGGTTCTTAATCTTCGTCGTACCTGCGGAAGACCGCATGAAGTCACGACAGAAATTCCAATTCCAAGTTATCACTGTTAATGAATGTCGTGAAGATTAGATTCTCACCAGGGATAGGCACAACATCATCTCCTTGATGGAGAACCCATGCGAGTGCGAGCTGTACAGGGGTGCAATTGTGCTTTTTCGCTAACTTCTCGATTCGGAAGTAAAGAATCTTGTTCTTGTCCAGGTTCTCTGCTTGAAACCTGGGATGTCTTTCCTGAGAAACGAGGGGAAGGTTCAGCGATCATTAGTGAAGAAGCTTTTGGACCATCTTGCATATATGAGTCTAAAACTTTTTAAGAAAGAAGAGTCCGTTTAACTATTAACATACCAGAAAACTATTTGCAGGCACAGTGGCTGTGACTCCCCTGCCGCCAAAGAACCCACGGCCGAGAGGGCTATACGGAACGATGCCGATTCCGAGCTCCCTGAAAATTTCGAGAGGCAGGCCAAAGGTTAGAAGAAAACAACGTGCAAAGCGAAAAGACTCTTTTTCGGAGAGCAACTTCGCAAAGGATTCGAAGTCCTTCTAGGATGGCTGTGAACAGCAATGTACCTGCAGAGCGGGACGATCTCTTGCTCGATGTCGCGAGTCCAGAGCGACCACTCCATCTGTAAAGCCGTGATGGGATGAACCGCATGCGCTCTCCGTATGGTGTCGGGGCTAGCCTCCGACAAGCCGATGTACTTCACTTTTCCCTCTTCCACCAACTTCTTCAGCTCCCCCATCTGCGGTTTTTCGAAACCGTTTTGGTTTTGTTAATTTCTGATCGCTAAAGCCCGTTTCGCGCATGGACAATTATCCACAAACAAGAAGAGCTGCTGAACGAACTCACCGTTTCCTCTATGGGGACAGATGTATCAATCCGATGCACGTAGTAGAGGTCAATGTATTGGACACCGAGGCGCTCGAGGCTCGACTCGCAGCACGAGCGGACATATTCAGGCATCCCCTTGATCACAACATTGTCCGCTTCGATTTTCACGATACCGAATTTGGTGGCTAACTGTACCTCCTCCCGGGCAACTTCTTCAATGCCTGTGCTTACAAGATCACATAGTTTTTGTATTAGGCAAGTAAAATGTATCGGCTAAAAGACTACCAGTTTTGTGTATTGCGGTTTCTTCACATTACCTTTCCGACAAGAATTTCATTGATGTTGGGTCCATATATATCCGACGTGTCGAAGAATGTTATCCCCTTGGCAAATGCATCGGTGATGATGGCTATGCCGGCTTCCTCCGGGATAGGATCATTGTGAATACCGGTGAGTCCCATGCAGCCAAAACCCAACTTCGAAACCTGCAATTGTTCCAAAACAGAAGAAGAATAAGAAGAAGAAGAAACGAAAACTTATGCATTTCAGCATTAGGCAGCTTATACAAATCCACGAGACAATAATCAACCACAAACAATGAAACGATGAACCTCGATCTCCTGCGTGCACCATTAAAACATGACCAAGGAAGAAGTAGTTTCGATGCAAACCTCAAGACCCTGCGTTCCGAGTTTCACTCGCGGAATCTGAACCCCGGCCATTTTCGGATGATATCTCGACGTTGCTACTTTGCTGTATTTTCTTGTTCCGTCATCGTCGAGCTTCATGCATATTTATAGGAGTTTGGATGACAAGGATAAAGAAAGGAAACTCTGTACGATTACCAGTCGACATGCCATTGACCGTTGACCCCTCTTCACGTAAGCAGATGCGCAAGAGCTCTACTGTGTTCAACTGTTGGTTGCATCACCCAATATGTCACTGACCATAGTGATTTTTAATTTTCCCGGCTATCCTGCGGATGCAACGGCAATTGGCTATGGCGCTAGGAAGATCCTTTTATGCCCAGGACAGGAAGGTTGTCGGTGCAACTCTTTGCAAGAAAATACCTCAAAGGTTCCGTTTGTTTCACAAAAATTGAATAACATGGAAAACATTTCTCGAAAAAGCAATCGCTTGTATCGTTAACAGAAATAAATAAAACGAAAAATATTTTCATCGCTCATGAAAATATTTAGACATAAATTGACGTGGATCATAAAAGCGTCTCTCATTGATTAATTATATAAAGCGATACAAATGGTCATTTTCGGAAGATATTTTCAAAATCCTTCATTTTTCGCGAGACAAATGCATGAGAAACATCATGGCATGAAGATATCAAACATAGACACTAGAGCTCATTCATTCAAATTAGGTGCCATCCAAGCATTATCAGAAGCTAGTGAAAGTGGCTGGTCTGATGACGCCAATGAATAGATGAAATCCAAAGTATGCAGATGGCTCCTCATGTCCATAGACACTAGAGCTCATTCATTCAAATTAGGTCCAAAGATTGTTCTTGAATCATTCTGGGAACCATATACAACCTAGGAAAAACTTCCGCTACTCCATCGACAAGCAAATCGATTAAGATCCCAGCTTTTCCTTCGGTGTGGCATTACCGTTAGAATCCTTGGATCTCCATTCCCAGATCAAGACGTTTGTCTATGTCGCATTACTACAAGAACCGTACATCAAAACGCAGGGTTCACTGCAGTAGTAGAGTAGAATACCGGGCGACTCCAGCTCAGTTTGTAAACCCCGTACATCGACAATCATACCCAGTTGCAATCGAAATTATATTCAATAATAAGGTATTAGCAACAAATACTATAGGATGCATCCTCATTAGCACACCATATGGTTGGGGTTTCATCACATGTATAAAGTAACCTTTTTTTTGGTCGAGACATGTATAAAGTAACTTGGCTACAACATTTCTTGCTTCTTGCTATTTGCGTGTAAGTGACGTCATAAAAGAGCCTTGTGACGTACCGGGTGACGCAAGCTTTAAATGTGCAGGCATTGAAGAAGTTGCCGCGGGAGTAGGTGCAGTTAGCTACCAAATTTGGCATGGTGAAAATGGAACCCGGCAATCCGGTGGTGAGAGGGACCCCAGATTATGTCTGCTTGTGTTGCGAGGCGAGCCTCGAGCGCCTTGGTGTCGAGTGCATCGATCTCTACCACGTGCATTGGATCGATACGTCGGTCCCTATAGAGGAAACTGTAAGTCTGATTAGCAGGTTCCTTATCGGTTCGATAGCAATTGCTCTGCTCGAACCAGCTAAAGATTTGCTAGTTTGCGAAAATTGCAGATGGAGGAGCTAAAGAAGTTGGTGGAGGAGGGAAAGGTGAAGTATGTCGGGTTGTCGGAGGCGAGCCCCGACACCATAAGAAAAGCGCACGCGGTTCATCCAGTTACAGCCATACAAATGGAGTGGTCGCTCTGGACTCACGACATCGAGCAAGAGATCATCCCGCTTTGCCGGTAGTTACATTGTATTGCTGTCCTAACACTTTCAGAACAGAGGAAACTGTTCACCACATTTCAGATTTTAAACCTTCGTAACTTGTACAGTTCGGAACTTCATTAGCAACGTGATAGTATGCTGGACCTAATTACTGGGGCTTTTTTATTGTTGGTTGGCTTGTTTAATGTCGAAGGGAACTCGGGATCGGCATTGTTCCTTACAGTCCTCTCGGCCGCGGGTTCTTTGGTGGCAAAGGCCCAAACAGTTTCCTTGTATGTAATTGCTCTGTTTTCAGACATGCCTTGATGAGAAAAATCATGTTCACTTCCTATTCATTTCACGGTCGTAATGCTTCCATTCACTAGTCCACCTTTCTAAACCTTTTGATTCTGTTTCTTTCTCAGGAGAGACGTCTTCCTAGGTTCCAACCAGGCAACTTGGACAAGAACAAGAGCTTCTATGCGCGAATCGAGAAGATAGCTGAGAAGCACGACTGCAACCCTCTG
Source organism: Rhodamnia rubescens (assembly GCA_021437795.1). Taxonomy (NCBI): domain Eukaryota; kingdom Viridiplantae; phylum Streptophyta; class Magnoliopsida; order Myrtales; family Myrtaceae; genus Rhodamnia; species Rhodamnia rubescens. Next base: position 82,790 of record JAILYA010000153.1, read on the forward strand.
CAACTCGCGCTTGCGTGGGTTCTTCATCAAGGCAACGACATCGTGCCTATCCCTGGTCAGCAGCTAAATTTTGCACCATCTTTTCAACTTGAAGCATCGTGACATCAGTTCAATGCCTTTTCTGCAGAATTCTCAGCTCACTAGCGCACACATCGCATTATAACAAGTTGAAAATTTGTGCCGTTTCTGCAGGAACGACGAAGACAGAGAATCTGGACAATAACATCGGTTCCTTGAGAGTGAAGCTTACGGAGGATGATGCGAAAGAAATCTCGGGCGTCATACCTATTGACGAGGTTGCTGGGAGTCGGATAAACAAGCACTATGCTTGCTACTCTTGGAAGAACGCGAACACGCCTCCGAGGGACGGCAATTTTCCTGCTTAGGACTTGTTCTGTGTAGCATTGTCAGGCATTGTTTTGGCTCTCTTGCCTTTATGCCTGTATGTGACTGAGGCCAAAAAGTATCACAAAATAGCTTGAACATTAAGAATATGTAAGGAACATGTGCTAATTTTCTAGAATAAGGAACTATGAGGCACATTGCAAGATTGACTGTGTCAGGAATAGACTTGACAGAAAAAAAGTTCATGTGTACTTTAATTGATGTATGGCAAATGATGACCTATCGTCAAGTCGATGCATGTGCAAAACGTTCCGGATCAAAACAGGAGTGGCCTAAACCAGAAACAGTTTGCATTTGGTGACAATAGAAATTGAATTTATGTCGTAAGCTTCATCCGCACGCACAAATTGATTCTTGAAGAGCGAAGCTGTCTAGCGAATTTTAAAAAAAGGCAGACTTATATAGGACGGATGTTCACGTAGGGCTGTTGTTGTGCTTGAGACCTCGCGGCTTCACGATACTGATGAACAGGTATTGCATTGGCTACACCAGATCGTTACGGAGGCATCATCAATCCATTGCCAGAAGAGGTGTCGAAAAGAAACATGGTTTACATGACGACGCAGTGGAAATGATAGTTCCAGTCAACTAACAGTAAGCAAGTGAGGTATGTATTTTCCGGATCGAGTGGCTGCAGGGCTCGTGCCGTCGACCGACAAACTTGTCCAGCTAGAGTTAGAAAAGGCTGTCGAAGGGATGCATATCAAGCTGTTACGCCACAAAGAGCGAGAGAGGGAGTCCACGACTTTGTCTAGGCGGTTTTAATTTCATAGTCTGTTTCAATAGAATGAAATTTTGCCGTTGACATTTTGATTTCTGGCACCTTATTATTGTATGAGAAAAGAAAAATAACCAGCAAAGAAATGCTTCATGGGTACAAAAGAAGCCAGTAAGTTAGAATTGCCTGGTTTGGTTTTATTCTTACATCAGCTATTCTTCAGATTTATTTTCTGACTGCAGTGACAAGGAGCAAAAGAGAGCAGAGAGCCAAACAATGCTTCATCAACGCAACTCAAAAGAAGTCTAGTAAGCCGGCGGATTCCCATCTCTCCGGGGCGTGTTCGCATACTTCCACGAGAAGCGGACATAGTTCTCATTGGCCCAGCCACCGGCAACGTCTTCACTCGGGACAGCGTCCGAGATCTCTTTGACGTCGTCCTCCGTGAGCTTCACTGTCAAGGAGCCAATGTTGTTATCAAGATTCTTGATTTTCGTCGTTCCTGCAGAACCCGCATAATCTCAAAACCAGAAATCCCAATTCATGTCATCTATTAATGAATGTCATAAAAGTTCGATCCTCACCAGGGATCGGCACAACATCATCTCCTTGATGGAGAGCCCACGACAGTGCAAGCTGTACAGGGGTGCAGTCGTGCTTTTTAGCTAACTTCTCCATTCGACCATAAAGAACCCTGTTTTTGTCCAAGTTCCCTGCTTGAAACCTAGGAAAATTTCCCTGAGAAATGAGTGAAGAAGCTTTTAGACCATCGTGTATATGAATGTGAAAACATTAAAGCAAGAAGAGCACATTTAACTTTTAACGTACCAGAGCGCTATTTGCAGGCAGAGTTTCTGTGACTCCCTTGCCACCAAAGAACCCACGACCGAGAGGGCTATAAGGAACGATGCCGATTCCGAGTTCCCTGAAAATTCCGAGAGGCGGGCCTAAAGATTAGAAACTATACCAACGGAAAAGTTTTTTTTTGTCGGAGAACAACTTGGGAAAGAATTTGAACTCTACTCCAATGGAAGTTAACAGCATTAAAGCAATATACCTGCAGAGGGGGATGATTTCTTGCTCAATTTCGCGAGTCCAGAGCGACCATTCCATCTGTAAGGCCGTGATGGGATGAACCGCGTGCGCTCTCCGTATAGTGTCGGGGCTGGCCTCCGACAAGCTGATGTACTTGATTTTTCCCTCTTCCACCAACTTCTTCAGTTCCCCCGTCTGCATTTTTTCAAAACCATTCGGTTTTTATTAATAGCTGATCGCTAAAGCCCGTTCAGAGCATCTGGAACCATCCACGAGCATGAAGAGCTGCTAAACGAACTTACAGTATCCTCTATGGGGACCGATGTGTCAATCCGATGCACGTAATAGAGGTCAATGTATTTGACACCAAGGCGCTCGAGACTCGACTCACAACTCGAGCGGACATATTCAGGCGTCCCGTTGGTCACTAGTACATCGTCCACTCCGCGTTTCACCACACCAAATTTCGTGGCTAGCTGCACCTCCTCCCGCGGCAACTTCTTCAATGCCTGCAACAATGATATCATCAAGTTTTTCTCATAATCACATAACGAAGATGTATCGGCTAAATTACCGGTGTTGTGTGTTTCGTTTCATTTCACATTACCTTTCCGACAAGAATCTCATTGGTTTTGGGTCCATACATATCGGACGTGTCGAAGAATGTTATCCCCTTGGCGAAGGCGTCGGTGATGATCGATATGCCGACTTCCTCCGGGACAGGATCATTGTAGGCACCCGTGAGTCCCATGCAGCCAAAACCCAACTTCGAAACCTGCAATTATCCGAAAACATCATCGTCATCATCATCGTCGTCAGAAGAAGAAGAAACGACAACTCATACATCTCAGCATGAAGCGAACCTCAAGACCCTGAGTTCCGAGTTTCACTCGCGGAATCCGAACCCCTCGATGCTCGGCCATCTTCAGATGATATCTTCAAGTTGCGACTTGCTGTGGTTTTCTGGTTCCATGATCGTTAAAATCTCGTGCATATTTATAAGAGTTCCGCCGACAAGGATAAGGAAAGGGAAAATTCAAATTAAGGTTTGACCATGACGCGTCAGTCTAAGGTTTGCATCGCCCAGTATGTCACGTCATGTGTTATTTTCTTGGACTTTTATATCATACATAACGTCGCTTGGTTATATTATTACTAGCTTCTCGTTTATTTATCGTGCGAGTGACGTCATAAAAAAGACTCGTGACGTACTGGCTGATGCAACAAATTATCTGTTGTTCCAATGAATTTTCACCGTGTTGCAGCCTTCTTTTATATATTTGGAAAAAAAAAAAAACAAACAAACAAACAAACAAAGCATCATTTCGTTCATTGATTTACTAAAGAAGTGTTTATGACAAGAGTGAGGCATGATAAATGGGGTTAATACCATCGACAATCTCGGATTCGTAAACATGTGATAAATTTACTTCAAAATAATATTTTCATCACCAAAAATTCTAAACTAAGACATCTATAATAATTTTATCCGAAATTAATTTTTTTTTATCACCAAAAATTTCAAATTGATACATTTTTGACAAATTTATCTTTCGTTAGTTTCCTTTTAATTGGGTTGATACCACGAATCTCAAACCAATACACATATAACGAATGGAAAAATTATAAAAAAAATGACCTAAAACTTTGTGACTTTTGTCAATTCGCTTATAAACCTTTTAATTTTGTCAATTCACCCTAAACCTTTTAATTTTGTGCCAATTCGTCAGTAAACCTTTTTTTTGATCAATTCGGTCCCTAAATCTTTTGCGATTTGTCGCATTAAGGTGTCAATTTTTAATAATATTTTAATATCATTTTCAATTTTTTTTTCTCTCTTTTCTTTATTTTTCATTTTTTGTTTTGGGTCTTCTCCTTCCTCCAACCATGGAGTCACCGACCAGTGGAGAACATAGCCGGCGGGTCCCTGGTGTCGGCGCCACAGCCGCTAGGATAGGCCGGCGCTAGTACCGTTGGGCGAGGCCGAGCCACGCCATGGCTCGGCTGCACTAGATTTGGGCGTCTGTGGGTTCGGGTTCTGGGTCTGAAAGATCTCCGAGTTCAAGGAAGCCTTCAGCTTGTTCGACAAGGATGGCGATGGTTCGCTTCCTCTCTCTCTCTCTTTCTCAAAACAATTTCTTCTCCCCAAGTATCCAAACAAATAGAATTTGATGGAAAGTGAGATTTTCCCTTTGCAAGATTCATCCTCATTCTTTCTTCCTTCAATACACCAAACCACTTCGTCTGCCACGAATAAGCCGGTAAGGTCCCCTGTGGAATCAACAACCATCCCTCTCGTCGCCGAAAGGAGCCAGTCAGGTTTCGGCTTTCTGCGACGTTATCATGTTCCTCCTCACTTCACTCCCCATCCCGATTGAAAACAAAGAATCTTTCAAACCCAGAACCCAAACCCAAACAAAGAGGAACACCCCCACATCTGGTGAGGCCGAGCCTCGCCCAGCCATGGGGCCTTGCCTAGCGGTACCGACACCGGCCTCGCCCAGCGACTGCAGTGCCGGTGCCAGTGGTCCGCCGGCAATGTCCTCCACTGGTCGGCTACTTCATGGCTGGAGGAAGGAGAAGACCCTAAACAAAAAAGAAAAATAAAGAAAAGAGGAAAAAAAGAAAGGAAAAATTGAAAAAGAGAGTAAAATATTATTAAAAATCGCCACGTCGCGCCGTAGGTTAGAGTTTGTCGAATGGACTGAATTGGAACAAATGCCAAAGGTTTAGGATCGAATTGGCTCAAAATTAAAATATTTAGGACTGAATTTACAAAATCAAAAGGTTGAGGATCGAATCGACAAAAATGCAATTGGTTTAGGACTTTTTGATAATTTTCCCTATGACAAATAGATGGTAAAAATATCAAACTCTTACTTTTATCAACTACCACTTGTCATCCAACTTAGCAATTTCATCGAAAATCTTAATGAAAACTAACAAAGAGTGAATTTGTCATAAATATATTAGTTTGAGATTTTTTATGATCAAAAAATTAGTTCGAAATAAATTTATTATAAATATATCAATTTGAATTTTTTCGTGATACTAATCCTAATAAATAGCAAAGGGATCGAGGTATCCATTTTCGAGGGCCTTGGCGGTCCAATCATGTTGCGGCTAGTTGAGCCGTCTAGGAGTAAGGAAATAAAACTAATTAATCGGAAAAACAAAAGTTATCATCATCGTTTGCGAAAACATTTTGATATAATTGTTATCGAAAAATAAAAAAATATAATCATTGATTAATTATCACAAGCGATGTGACTGATAAATTAACCTTTTGTGAAATGTTTTAAAAAACTCTTCACAGTTCCTTGTATGATGGCGGAACAACGGAGCTAGGGATGGTCCCGCGCCTCCAGCCTCCGTCCATTTGATACGTTGAAGTTGCTACTACTTGCTGTATTTTTTGGTGCCCCTGAACACAAATTTCATGCATGTTTATAGGAGTTTGGGTGACAAGGATGAAGAAAGGAAACTCTAAATGATGAATAGTCAAAACAGGATTGACCATGGCCCATCCCGTAAGCTAGACGTGGCCACGAGCCGTGAACCGCCTTGTTCGGTTCATGAACCAGCGGTTCCAGGTTGTGGCCTACATGGAATCGGAACCAGCTCTTGAAGGGGCGGTCCCGGTTCCGGCCTGTTCAAGGACTCGTTCAGTTCCCGGTTCGAATTTAAAATTTAATTTTAAATAATAAATTATAAAATAAAAAATAATAAATTATCAATTATAAATTATAATCAAATTGTACATTGTAATCAAATTTGGGGGAAAAAAAGAAGAAGGAAGGGGCTTGAACTTAATGAATTATTATTAAGCACCTACATATCTTCTTGAGGATAGAAGAATCAAAGCTCATGTAGTTCTTTTACCTTTGATAACCTCAACTTATCTCATCATCAATCATCGGTATCCGTTGTGGTATCCGTGGTGGTGGTATCTCCATCATCATTATTGAAGAATTCGTCGTCTCGATCCAGCTCTTGTTGTCGAAATTTAGCCTTTCTCCAATCATGGACATAAGCTTGAGCCTCTACAAGATGCGGATTTAATCTTGAAAGGCGGTTGTCAAAAATTAATCCTCCACCGCTAAATGCTTGTTTAACCGCAATTGTTGAAGAAGAGGTTGCTAATACTCGTCTTGCGATGAGAGCGAGGATTGAGAATCGGGTTGAATGATTCTTCCACCATTCCAGTAATTTTAAAAGCTTTCTTGTGTTCGTAATCACAAAACTCAAAAGCAATGGTTAAATAGTTTTTTAATTCGGAAATATTACCTATTGCTCCCTTTTGTCTTTTTTGGCTATTAATGAGCAGATTGTATCCTCTACTAAGTTTACAACTCTCATCCCTTTGTGAGGCATTAGGTTGAGAAGATCCACTATCACCTAAACCATATCTACTACAAAATTCATTATATAATGCTACTATAGCGTCTTTAACCTCTACTTATATAGTTTTAATATCTCTTGTTTCATTCAAATGTGAATAATCATAATAATAATCCTTCACATAATCATACAAACCATCTAATTTAGTACGTGGATGAAAAATAATAGCAACCAAATAAACAAGAGGAATGCATGCATAATAATGCAGCCATTTTGCTTTCGTTGCTATAATAGTTGGAGCTAATTGAGCATCTTTTTCATATTCACAAAAAATACCAGTAATGTTAACACACTCTATTAAAAATGCATGTGTAATAGGATAATAAACACCAAATAAAGTATGAGTTGCATCATTAAAAACTTTCAAAAAATCTAAATTTTTTTTGCAAACAAGCCAATCTTACGGAAGTAAACTAATTTCGAAAATATTATTAGAAATAAACCCACATAATAAATATTTATAAGCAAAAGATTGATGAAGCAACTCGTAAGTAGAATTCCAACGAGTCGGAACATCTTTTGGAAATCTTTTTGATTTTTGTCCATGTTGTTTACAAAATCTGCCTCATTCTTTCATAATTTGGGGACGACTCCATAAAAATTTAATTGCTTCTCTTTATTAGAGTGAGAAAAGCCTCAAGAGTTCGCAGATCATCTTGTACACATAAATTTGAAACATGGCAAGCACATCTAATGTGAAAAAATTATCCGCCAAAAGAGGGTTTACAAATATTTTCTAAATTTGAAATGGAAGCGGTATTTGACGCGGCATTATCAAAATCAACCGAAAAAACTTTATTAATCAAATTATATTCTTCTAAAACTTGTCTAATTATTCTATAAATATTATTGGCCGTATGCCTTTCATCAAACACTCGAAATGCAAGTACTCTTTTTTGAATGTTCCAATCGTCATCTATCCAATGACATGTGATACCCATATAAGAATGAATTTGCCAAGGATCGCTCCAAATGTCGCTACCTATATTCACACGTCCATTTCTACTTGCCATTTTTGTCGAGAATTGAGCGGAAAGCCGATTCAGAAAATTAAGCGGGGATTGAGAGAATTGAGAGAAATTATGAGAAAAAAATGAAAGAGGGGGAATGATATTTATATAAAATTTTAGAATGAAAAAAAAGAAGAAGATAAAATGGTTGCATTGCAATGGTCACATTGGCAACGGCCCGAAATCGGCGGTTAGGGCCGGTTCCGGTTCGAACCGCCGATCCCGATCAAAGGGCTAGTTTCGATTATTCCACCGACCGGTTCCAGGCCCAAACCAGCCCGTGGCCATGTCTACATCGTAGCGAGATGCGAGATGCGCAAAAGCTCTACTTTGCTGAGAAGTTTGATACTTTTGGTTTGCATCAACCAAGTATGTCACCAGCATAGTTAATCTTAATTAGAGATTTTGGCTATGGCTTAGAGAGATCCTTTAATTAGGGGTGAGTGGTTCCAAATTTAATGCAAATTCCACCTCAAACGTAAAATCTACCCATCATAACGGGTTTCTCATTGTTTTAGAACCTAGAATTTACCCCGCATATATTGAAACCCGAAACCTATTTTGTCATAGGTTCCGGGATTGGTTCCGGGATCGGTTTCGGGCTTTATACGAGTTCTCGTCTATATTCTTAATTGAGTTACGTCGTGAATCATCGACTTTAATGATCATCATTTACTGTTACAATTCATTGACCACAACTTCTAGACACATGAATAACTATGAAACATTAACAAAATAAAAATTTTAGTCATAAATATCGTTGGAAATAGAAGCTCGGACTAGTGGTTCCAAGCTTATACACCCATCATTAAACGCCATAGAAAATCGCATGATCGCGTGAAAAGATATATCAAGAAAAATACAAAAAACTTGTTACCCATTATGATACGGGTTTCAAGTATCCACTTACTTGAAATCTGAAAATTATCCATCGAATAGGTTTCTCAATTTTTGAAATCATGTACCTTCTTCCGCATACCTTAAAACCACGAAACCGAATAGGTTCCCCACCAATCCGATTACAGGTTCTACATTCTACCTTGAGACCATGCTCACCCCCATTTTTTATGCTAAGAACAAGAAGGTTGCAAACGCAACTGTTGGAGAAAAATCTAGAGGAAATCCACGTTATAAGAACAAGAAGAGAAGGCGTTGCAAGGTATTCCATCTCAAGATCCCAAATAAGAAAGGCAAACAAAATTACCTAAAAAAGAAGAAACATCGTGGCGGGAAGAAATAGGAAAAATTACCAAATAGAAGTCCTAAATCTATTGCACTTTTTATTGTTCTAATTGAATCCTAAACTTTTTTTGCGTTATGCCAACCGAGTCCATTCGGTCAATTTTGACTAAAAATCACTAACATGAAAGCTTATCGTCCTATGTGGAATGACCAATCCTAACATGGATATTTTTTAAATAATTTTCTTTATGCTCTTTCCCTTTTTTTTTTTTTTTTTGTTTTTTGGTGAGGGCCGACAACCATTTCCAGCTCTTGGTGGGGCCACGATGCCTTCGCCGGCCAAAGCAAGGGCGTACAAGCCCTTGCCGAACCGGGCCGGGCAAGGGCTTGGTGGCACTCCCTTTGGCCGGTGAAGGTCGAGATGCGACCCTTCGCCTAGTGGCCGATGAGGGTCTGCGGCCCTCGGCTAGAGCTAGCAAGGGTCCCCGGCCCTTCCTCGCCCTCATTCAATTTTAAAAAAAAAGCAATAAAATGGGAAAAAAAAGAACTCCATTTTCGCCATATAGGCATTATAAGAAACTAGCGAAAGTGATCGGTCCGATGATGCCGACGAATTCATGAAATCGAAAGTATGCAGATAGTTCCTCGATTCCTATCCAGATTTTCCCTTCCAAATATGATAAACGTTTTCATAATGTCGCTCATAGACATCGGAACTCAATCATTCAAAATAGGTCCAGAGATTTTTCTTGAATCGTCTGGGAACCATATACACCCGAGGGAAAGTTTGCCGTACACCTATTGACAAGCAAACAGTTTAAGATCCAGCTTTTCCCACGTTGTCACATTACTTTTTGAATCCTTGGATCTCTCTCTCCGCACCGATACATTGGTAGTGTCGCATTACTACAAGGACCTTACATCAAATCGATCATTGTCCTAACGATGCAGGGAAGGTACTTAATTTCATGGGATCCGACTTGGTGCTCATCGCAAAAAGAAATCTCGAGTGACTCTTGCTCATCTTTTTAAACCCCGATGCTATTGGGGGCCGAGCGAAAGTCAATTTGAGCAATGTCGAAGGAAGTACGGATAGGTTAGATTGTAATGGAAGTGATGTCGATGGGGAAAATTTAAATGCCAGGCATATTACGATTGATACCAAGACATACAAGATGCACCACCAATCAAGTATCACGATCGGGATTGACGGAAGTTCACGACCAAGGCTTAAAAAAATCACCGGCCGACAAGACTTTGGAATAGGAGAAGCTCACCATCAATCAAGTATCACGATCGAGATTGACGAAGTTCATCATCAAGGCTTACAAAAAATCAAAGGCCAAGGATCCAAGACTTTGGAATAGGAGCACTCACCACCAATCAAGTATCATGATTGGGATTGACGAAGTTCACCACTAAAGCTTACAAACAATCATCGGCCGAGGATACAAGACTTCGAATAGGAGAAGCGTACCACCAAAGGCCTACTAAATATCACCAGCCGAGAATATACTCGCTTCTTGGCTCGCCACCAAGGAAGAATCCACCTTCTAAAGATACGTAAATCGGGATAGATATTTGCTCACACAGAGAGAGGTCTCATATATTTTCAATATTCAAGCTATGTCCTCACATTTGAGATTTCGCCTCTATTTAAGTTATTATTACATAGGGCATAGACTAAGTATTAATGACATGGGAACTACCTTATATTAATGGCAAAAGAACTTGAAAATACTATAAACACCTATGAAATGCATTAAAAAATCTAGGGACTTCAACTTTGTCTCCCGAAACCTACAACATATTTAGTAATGATGAGAAATGATGAGAGATGAAACATTCCCAAGCGTGAGAGATTGAAGACCTAACACAAAATCACTAAAGACGATTTTGACACGGGGTTAAAAGAGGCGATTTAAGATTAAAGTAAAAGTTGGTGATCTTTTATGAGACAAAAAAGTTAAAATAAAATTGAAACTAGACCTAAAGCTGATATTTATTTTACAAGATAAAAAAAACTGTGGTAGAAATTGATACTACACCTAAAGTTAGGGGCCTTTATGAGACAAAAAGTTTTTATGGTGAAATTGAGATTACACCTAAAGTTGGAAGTTTTTTTGTGAGACAAAAGGTAGAATTGGGACAATAGCTAAAATGAGAGGTTTTTTTTTAAGGTATTAGGCTTATATTCATAGGTGTTTAGGTGGCAAATACAATGATAAAGAAAGGAAACTCTAGATTATCACGTAAGCACATGCGCAAAATCTTTAAATTTTAATTTCCCTGGCTATCCGGTGGATGCAGCCATTCCACAGCAATTGACTATGGCATTAGGATGATCCTTTTATGCCCAAAACAGGAAAGTTTGCGGATGCAACTCTCGGAGAAATTCAACAAGAAATCCGCTCATAGAGATTAAAATCACAAAGGCATTGATATTAATTCTATCCGAGTTTTCACTGCACACAAATACTTAGATTCATTTATAAGATTCATATGATAAGGGTGATCTTCTCATCCTCAAAATCCATTGGGAAGTTTTCTGGCGAGAGATAAAAAATAAAAAGTAATGAAAACTTGGACATATGGAATCATTATTTAACAAGTGAAGGTAAAATTATCAAAAATCCGAAACCTATTGCAATTGTGCTAATTCATTCATAAACCTTTTTTTTTTGTGCCAATTCAATTCTAAACCTTTGTATTTGTGCTAATTCAGTCCATTTGATCGACTAGTGCCATCGTGACAAAAATTTAATAAAATTTAATATTTTTATTTCTTTATTTCTTTTCTTTCTCATTTCTCCCTTCTCCCCCCCCAAACCCAAGGTGGCCAGCGAGCATCGTCGGAGCTCGCCGACCACTAGGTCAAGGCCGCAAAGCCCTCGCTAGGGCCGGGTGAGGCCATTGAAGTTTCGGGCGAGCCCACGGCCGCCATGACCTCGCACAAGCTAGGCAAGGCCCGGTGAGGGCCATGAAGCCCGAGTTGCTCGCCGGCGAGGGCTTCGCGGCTCTGCCCGGTGGCCGAAGGGGGAAGTAGAAAAAATTGAGAAAGAAGGAAAAAAAGAAATAAAAAATATTAGATATTATTAAAATATTGCTACAAAATTTTCACATCAGCACAGGCCAGCGGCGATGCCACATCAGTAAAAGCCAGCAAAATGGACTAAATTGGCACGAATGCAAAAGGTTTAGAACTGAATTGGCACAAGAAAAAAAAAGTATAAGGCTAAATTGGGACAATTGTAATAGGTTTAGGAATTTTTTGGTAATTTCTCCACCGATGATGTTGGAATTGGTGTCAAGGTACTGGACTCGACCTTAATATTCTGAACGAAGGCATTAGGAATCGATTTGATAAAAAAAAATTAGTGAACCCAATTTGGTCACCGAATATTAAATTTTAAATAGCATGACGCATTTAAGAGCTTTAGGCTGTGGCCACAATACAAAACACTGTAAAGATTCGTTACGTTGGATCGTGATCAAGTCCACAATGGCTTTTCGTTTAGTTTCGCAATTGAATTACCTAGGTTTAGTTAACGTCACAATTAAAAAGCATATTCTCTTATTGAAAAGTACATGCGTACCCTAAACGAACTTGATTTATTTGGCACGTTCCGCATCATGCATCAACTGAAATTATAATCAACCAAATTATAGATCTGCATCTATGTAGACACCTAGCTTTAATTAGTACTGCACTTCGATTTTCATACTTCTATAACCACAAAACTATCACAAATTGGGTTTAGGTGGTTTCAATTCCATCATCTGTTCAGTAGATTGAACATTTGCTGTTGGCAATTTGATTTCTAGCGCCTTATTGTAGCAGAGAAGTATAACCAGCGAACAAGTGCTTCATGAGCACAAAGAAGCCTACTATGCCGACAATTTCACATCCACCGGCGGAGTGTTGGCGTACTTCCACGAGCAGCGAACTAAGTGCTCGTTGATCTTGTCGCCGGCGACGCCATCGGTCGGTACAGCATCCGAGATCTCTTTCACGTCGTCCTCCGTAAGCTTCACTCCCAAGGAACCAATGTTATCATCCAGGTTCTTAGTCTTCGTCGTACCTACAGAAAACCGCATGAAGTCACAACAGAAATTCCAATTCCAATTCCAAGTTATCTCTGTTAATGAATGTCGTGAAGATTAGATTCTCACCAGGGATAGGCACAACATCATCCCCTTGATGGAGAACCCATGCGAGTGCGAGCTGTACAGGGGTGCAATTGTGCTTTTTCGCTAACTTCTCGATTCGGAAGTAAAGAATCTTGTTCTTGTCCAGGTTCTCTGCTTGAAACCTGGGATGTCTTCCTGAGAAATGAGGGGAAAGTTTAGCGATCATTAGTGAAGAAGCTTTTGGACCATCTTGCATATATGAGTCTAAAACTTTTTAAGAAAGAAGAGTCCGTTTAACTATTAACATACCAGAAAACTATTTGCAGGCACAGTGGCTGTGACTCCCCTGCCTCCGAAGAACCCACGGCCGAGAGGGCTATACGGAACAATGCCGATTCCGAGCTCCCTGAAAATTTCGAGAGGCAGGCCAAAGCTTAGAAGAAAACAACGTGCAATGCGAAAAGACTCTTTTTTCGGAGAACAACTTCGCAACCGATTCGAAGTCCTTCTAGGATGGCTGTGAACAGCAATGTACCTGCAGAGCGGGACGATCTCTTGCTCGATGTCGCGAGTCCAGAGCGACCACTCCATCTGTAAGGCCGTGATGGGATGAACCGCGTGCGCTCTCCGTATGGTGTCAGGGCTAGCCTCCGACAAGCCAATGTACTTCACTTTTCCCTCTTCCACCAACTTCTTCAGCTCCCCCATCTGCGGTTTTTGAAACCCTTTTGGCTTTGTTAATTTCTGATCGCTAAAGCCCGTTTCGCGCATTGGCAATTATCCACAAACAGGGAGAGCTGCTAAACGAACTCACCGTTTCCTCTATGGGGACAGATGTGTCAATCCGATGCACGTAGTAGAGGTCAATGTATTGGACACCGAGGCGCTCGAGGCTCGACTCGCAGCACAAGCGGACATATTCAGGCGTCCCCTTGATCACAATATTGTCCGCTTCGATTGTTACGATACCGAATTTGGTGGCCAACTGTACCTCCTCCCGGGGCAACTTCTTCAATGCCTGTGCTTACAAGATCACATAGTTTTTGTATTAGGCAAGTAAAATGTATCAGCTAAAAGACTACCAGTTTTGTGTATTGCGGTTTCTTCACAATACCTTTCCGACAAGAATTTCATTGATTTTGGGTCCATATATATCCGACGTGTCGAAGAATGTTATCCCCTTGGCAAATGCATCGGTGATGATGGCTATGCCGGCTTCCTCCGGGATAGGATCATTGTAAATACCGGTGAGTCCCATGCAACCAAAACCCAACTTCGAAACCTGCAATTGTTCCAAAACAGAAGAAGAAGAAGAAGAAGAAGAAGAAGAAACGAAAACTCATGCATTTCAGCATTAGGCAGCTTATACAAATCCACGAGAGAATAATCAACCACAAACAATGAAACGATGAACCTCGATCTCCTACGTGCACCATTAAAACATGACCAAGGAAGAAGTAGTTTCGATGCAAACCTCAAGACCCTGCGTTCCGAGTTTCACTCGCGGAATCTGAACCCCGGCCATTTTCGGATGATATCTCGACGTTGCTACTTTGCTGTATTTTCTTGTTCCGTCATCGTCGAGCTTCATGCATATTTATAGGAGTTTGGATGACAAGGATAAAGAAAGGAAACTCTGTACGATTACCAGTCGACATGCCATTGACCGTTGACCCCTCTTCACGTAAGCAGATGCGCAAGAGCTCTACTGTGTTCAACTGTTGGTTGCATCACCCAATATGTCACTGACCATAGTGATTTTTAATTTTCCCGGCTATCCTGCGGATGCAACGGCAATTGGCTATGGCGCTAGGAAGATCCTTTTATGCCCAGGACAGGAAGGTTGTCGGTGCAACTCTTTGCAAGAAAATACCTCAAAGGTTCCTTTTGTTTCACAAAAATTGAATAACATGGAAAACATTTCTCGAAAAAGCAATCGCTTGTATCGTTAACAGAAATAAATAAAACGAAAAATATTTTCATCGCTCATGAAAATATTTAGACATAAATTGACGTGGATCATAAAAGCGTCTCTCATTGATTAATTATATAAGCGATACAAATGGTCATTTTTCGGAAGATATTTTCAAAATCCTTCATTTTTCGCGAGACAAATGCATGAGAAACATCATGGCATGAAGATATCAAACATAGACACTAGAGCTCATTCATTCAAATTAGGTGCCATCCAAGCATTATCAGAAGCTAGTGAAAGTGGCTGGTCTGATGACGCCAATGAATAGATGAAATCCAAAGTATGCAGATGGCTCCTCATGTCCATAGACACTAGAGCTCATTCATTCAAATTAGGTCCAAAGATTGTTCTTGAATCATTCTGAGAACCATATACAACCTAGGAAAAACTTCCGCTACTCCATCGACAAGCAAATCGATTAAGATCCCAGCTTTTCCTTCGGTGTGGCATTACCGTTAGAATCCTTGGATCTCCATTCCCAGATCAAGACGTTTGTCTATGTCGCATTACTACAAGAACCGTGCATCAAATCGATCATTGACCTAACAATGCGCGGAAGGTACTTAATTTTGCGGGATCCAACACAAGGTTCATTGCAGTAGTAGAGTACAATACCGGGGGACCCCAGCTCGGTTTGTAAACCCGTACATCGACAATCATACCCGGTTGCAACCGAAATTATATTCAATAATAAGGTATTAGCAACAAATACTATAGGATGCATCCTCATTAGCACACCATATGGTTGGGGTTCTATCACATGTATAAACTAACTTTTTTTTTTTGGTCGAGACATGTATAAAGTAACTTGGCTACAACATTTCTCTTGCTTCTTGCTATTTGCGTGTAAGTGACGTCATAAAAGAGCCTTGTGACGTACCGGGTGACGCAAGCTTTAAATGTGCAGGCATTGAAGAAGTTGCCGCGGGAGGAGGTGCAGTTAGCTACCAAATTTGGCGTGGTGAAAATGGAACCCGGCAATCTGGTGGTGAGAGGGACCCCAGATTATGTCTGCTCGTGTTGCGAGGCGAGCCTCGAGCGCCTTGGTGTCGAGTACATCGATCTCTACCACGTGCATCGGATCGACACGTCAGTCCCTATAGAGGAAACTGTAAGTCTGATTAGCAGGTTCCTTATCGGTTCGATAGCAATTGCTCTGCTCGAACCAGCTTAAGATTTGCTAGTTTGCGATAATTGCAGATGGAGGAGCTAAAGAAGTTGGTGGAGGAGGGAAAGGTGAAGTATATCGGGTTGTCGGAGGCGAGCCCCGACACCATAGAAGAGTGCACGCAGTTCATCCAGTTACGGCCATATACAAATGGAGTGGTCGCTCTGGACTCGCGACATCGAGCAAGAGATCATCCCACTTTGCCGGTAGTTACATTATATTGCTGTCCTAACACTTTCAGAACAGAGGAAACTGTTCACCACATTTCAGATTTTAAACCTTCATAACTTGTACAATTCGGGACTTCATTAGCAACGTGATAGTATGCTGGACCTAATTACTGGGGCTTTTTTTATTTTTGGTTGGCTTGTTTAATGTCGAAGGGAACTCGGGATCGGCATTGTTCCTTACAGTCCTCTCGGCCGCGGGTTCTTTGGTGGCAAAGGCCCAAACAGTTTCCTTGTATGTAATTGCTCTGTTTTCAGACATGCCTTGATGAGAAAAATCATGTTCACTTCCTATTCATTTCACGGTCGTAATGCTTCCATTCACTAGTCCACCTTGCTAAACCTTTTGATTCTGTTTCTTTATCAGGAGAGACGTCTTCCTAGGTTCCAACCAGGCAACTTGGACAAGAACAAGAGCTTCTATGCGCAAATCGAGAAGATAGCTGAGAAGCACGACTGCAGCCCTCCGCAACTCACGCTTGCGTGGTTTCTTCATCAAGGCAACGACATCGTGCCTATCCCTGGTCAGCAGCTAAATTTTGCACCATCTTTTCAACTTGAAGCATCGTGACATCAGTTCAATGCCTTTTCTCCAGAATTCTCAGCTCACTAGCGCGCACATTGCATTATAACAAGTTGAAAACTTGCGCCGTTTCTGCAGGAACGACGAAGACAAAGAATCTGGACAAGAACATCGGTTCCTTGAGAGTGAAGCTTACGGAGGATGATGTGAAAGAAATCTCGGGTGTCATACCTATTAACGAGCACTATGCTTGCTACTCGTGGAAGAACGCGAGCACGCCTCCGAGAGACGGCAATTTTCCAGCTTAGGACTTGTTCTGTGCAGCGTTGTCAGGCATTGTTTTGGCTCTCTTGCCTTTATGCCTGTATGTGACTGAGGCCATAAAGTATCACAAAATAGCTTGAACATAAAACCAGGGAATTTTAAGTGCTTGCTCTGTATTAAGAATATGTAAGGAACTTGTGCTAATTTTCTAGAATAAGGAACTATGAGCACATTGCAAGATTGACTGTGTTAGGAATAGACTTGACAGAAAAAAAGTTCATGTGTACTTTAATTGAATGTGCCTCGCTCAAGTGGAGAGGCCTAAACCTGAAATTGTTTGCATTTGGGGACGTGAGAAATTGAGTTTATGTCCTAAGCTTTGTCCGCACGCAAAATTTCGTTCTTGAAGAACGAAGCCGTCTAGCGAATTGAAAAAAAAGGCAGGCTTATATAGGACGGATGTTCACGTAGGGCTGTCGTTGTGCTTGAGACCTCGCGGCTTGACGATACTGATGAACAGGTATTGCATTGGCTACACCAGATCGTTACTGAGGCATCATCAATCCATTGCCAGAAGAGGTGTAGAAAAGAAACATGGTTTACATGACGACGCAGTGGAAATGATAATTCCAGTCAACTAACAGTAAGCAAGTGAGGTATGTATTTTCCGGATCGAGCGGCCGCAGGGCTTGTGCCGTCGTCCGACAAACTTGTCCAGCTAGAGTTAGAAAAGGCCGTCGAAGGGATGCATATCAAGCTGTTACGCCACAAAGAGCGAGAGAGGGAGTCCGCGACTTTGTCTAGGCGGTTTTAATTTCATAGTCTGTTTCAATAAAATGAAATTTTGCCGTTGACATTTTGATTTCTGGCACCTTATTATTGTATGAGAAAAGAAAAATAACCAGCAAACAAATGCTTCATGGGTACAAAAGAAGCCAGTAACTTAGAATTGCCTGGTTTGGTTTTATTCTTACATAAGCTATTCTTCAGATTTATTTTCTGACTGCAGTGACTAGGAGCAAAAGAGAGCAGAGAGCCAAACAATGCTTCATCAACGCAACTCAAAAGAAGTCTAGTAAGCCGGCGGATTCCCATCTCTCCGGGGCGTGTTCGCATACTTCCACGAGGAGCGGACATAGTTCTCATTGCCGCAGCCGCCGGCAACGTCTTCACTCGGGACAGCATCCGAGATCTCGTTGACGTCGTCGTCCATGAGCTTCACTCTCAAGGAACCAATGTTGTTATTGAGATTCTTGATTTTCGTCGTTCCTGCAGAACCCGCATAATCTCAAAACCAGAAATCCCAATTCATGTCATCTATTAATAAATGTCATAAAAGTTCGATCCTCACCAGGGATCGGCACAACATCATCTCCTTGATGGAGAACCCACGAGAGTGCAAGCTGTACAGGGGTGCAGTCGTGCTTTTTAGCTAACTTCTCCATTCGAGCATAAAGAACCTTGTTTTTGTCCAAATTCCCTGCTTGAAACCTAGGAAACATTCCCTGAGAAATGAGTGAAGAAGCTTTTAGACCATCTTGTATATGAACGTGAAACATTAAAGCAAGAAGAGCACATTTAACTATTAACGTACCAGAGCGCTATTTGCAGGCACAGTTTCTGTGACTCCCTTGCCACCGAAGAACCCACGACCGAGAGGGCTATACGGAACGATGCCGATTCTGAGCTCCCTGAAAATTTCAAGAGGCAGGCGAAAAGAGTGAAAACGAAAACAAGTTACAAAGCGAAAGGGCTGTTTTTCAGAGAACAACTTAGGAAAGAATTTGAAGTCCACTCCGATGGAAGTGAACCGCATTACAGCATTATACCTGCAGAGTGGGACGATTTCTTGCTCGATCTCACGAGTCCAGAGCGACCACTCCATCTGTAAGGCTGTGATGGGATGAACTGCGTGCGCCCTCCGTATGGTGTCGGGGCTGGCCTCCGACAAGCCGATGTACTTGATTTTTCCCTCTTCCACCAACTTCTTCAGTTCCCCCATCTGCATTTTTGCCAAGCCATTTGGTTTTCGTTAATAGCTGATTGCTGAAGTCCGTTCAGAGCATCGGTAATCATCCACGAGCAGGAAGAGCTGCTAAACGAACTTACAGTTTCCTCTATGGGGACCGATGTGTCAATCCGATGCACATAGTAGAGGTCAATGTAGTCGACGCCAAGGCGCTCGAGGCTCGACTCACAACACGAGCGGACGTATTCAGGCGTCCCATTGGTCACTATTACACAGCCCGCTCCACGTTTCACCACACCGAATTTGGTGGCTAGCTGCACCTCCTCCCGCGGCAACTTCTTCAATGCCTGCAACAATGATGTCGTTAAGTTTTTCTCATAATCACATAACTAAGATGTATCGGCTAAATTACCGGTTTTGTGTGTTTCGGCTTTTTTTACATTACCTTTCCAACAAGGATCTCATTGGTTTTGGGTCCATATATATCCGACGTGTCGAAGAATGTTATCCCCTTGGCGAAGGCGTCGGTGATGATCGATATGCCGACTTCCTCCGGGATAGGATCATTGTATCCACCCGTGAGTCCCATGCAGCCAAAACCCAACTTTGAAACCTGCAATTATCCGAAAACATCGTCTTCGTCGTCATCGTCGTCAGAAGAAGAAGAAACGACAACTCATACATCTCAGCATGAAGCGAACCTCAAGACCCTGAGTTCCGAGTTTCACTCGCGGAATCCGAACCCCTCGATGCTCGGCCATCTTCAGATGATATCTTCCAAGTTGCGACTTGCTGTGGTTTTCTGGTTTCATGATCGTTAAAATCTCGTGCATATTTATATGAGTTCCGCCGACAAGGATAAGGAAAGGGAAAATTCAAATTACGGTTTGACCATGACGCGCTCTGGTCGCACCTAATATTTTCTGGGACTTTTATCTCATACATAACGCGGCTTGGTTCATATTATTACTAGCTTCTCGATTATTTATCGTGCGAGTGACGTCATAAAAAGATTTGTGACGTACTGGCTGATGCAACAAATTATCTGTTGTTGCAATGAATTTTCACCGTGTTGCAGCCTTCTCAAAGAAGGCCCATTTGAGTGACTTTAGCGAGTCACATCAGATTTTCCAGCAGATTAAAATCACCGAAGCCATTTTAAATTACCGTTTGAAAAGTTTCATCACCAAATGATCGTCCTATAATAATTGCTGCAGTTGGAAGGAGACCAGAGTATGCTTCAAGCTTCAACTGACCACGTATTGGCTATCCAATGAAATCCATGTAACACTACATCAAAATTTACAGAAGGACAATTAATTGAAGCACGGCGTCTGAACAGACAAGGACATCAATGGCCTACAAGTAATGACTTGTCCTTGCCCAGAAAATAATGAACCTTCTCCAAATTGAATGTCCAGTAACCAATTTTGACGTATCTGCCGACAACTAAATCACTGACCTCGTGAATCATTGACTTTAATGATCATCATTTATTGCTACAATTCATTAACCACAACTTCTAAACACATGGATAACTATGAAACATTAACAAAATAAAAATTTTAGTCTTAAATATCGTTGGAAATAGAAGCTCGAACTAGTGGTTCCAGCTTATACACCCATCATTAGACACCATAGAAAATCTCATGATCGCGTGAAAAGATATACCAAGAAAAATGCAAAAACTTGTTACCCATTATGATACAGGTTTCAGTATCCACCTACCCGAAATCTGAAAATTATCCATCGAAATAGGTTTCTCAATTTTTGAAATCCGGTACCTTCTCTGTGTACCTTGAAACCCGAAACCGGATAGGTTCCCCCACCAATCCGATTTCAAGTTCTACGTTCCACCTTGAGACCATGCTCATCCCTATTTTTTATGCCAAGAACAAGAGGGTTTCAAACGCAACTCTTGGAGAAAAATCCGGAGGAAATCCACGTTGCAAGAACAAGAAGAGAAGGCATTGCAAGGTATTCCATCACAAGATCCCAAATAAGAAAGGCAAACAAAATTACCGAAAAAGAAGAAACATCGTGGCGGGAAGAAATAGGAAAAATTACCAAATAGAAGTCCTAAATCTATTGCACTTTTTATTGTTCTAATTGAATCCTAAACTTTGTTACGTTATGCCAACCGAGTCCATCCGGCCAATTTTGACCGAAAATCACTAACATGAAAGCTTATCGTCCTATGTGGAATAACCAATCCTAACATGGATATTTTTTAAATAATTTTGTTTATGTTCTTTCCCCTTTTCTTATTTTTTTATTTTTTTATTTTTTGGTGAGGGCCGATAACCATTGCCAGCTCTTGGTGGGGCCACGATGCCTTCGCCGGCCAAAGCAAGGGCGTACAAGCCCTTGCCGAACCGGGCCGGGCAAGGGCTTGGTGGCGCTCGCTTTGGCCGGTGAGGGCCGCGATGCGAGCCTTTGCCTAGTGGCCGATGAGGGTGCCGCGGCTCTTGGCTAGAGCCAGCAAGGGTCCCCAGCCCTTCTAGCCCTCATTCAAATTAAAAAAATAATAATAAAATGGGGAAAAAAAGAACTCCATTTCGCCATCTAGGCATTATAAGAAACTAGTGAAAGTGACCGGTCCGATGACTTTGATGAATTCATGAAATCGAAAGAATGCAGATAGTTCCTCGATTCCTATCCGGATTTTCCCTTCTAAATCGATAAACTTTTTCATAATGTCGCTCATAGACAATGGAACTCATTCATTCAAAATAGGTCCAGAGATTTTCTTGAATCGTTCTAGGAACCATATATGCCCTAGGGAAAGTTTCCCCTACACCTATTGACAAGCAAACAGGTTTAAGATCCAGCTTTTCCCAAAGTGTCACATTACTTTTTGAATCCTTGGATCTCTATCTCCAGACCGATACATTGGTAGTGTCACATTACTACAAGGACCTTACATCAAATCGATCATTGTCCTAACGATGGAGGGAAGGTACTTAATTTTGTGGGATCCGACTTGGTGCTCATTGCGAAGTAGAGTACTAAGTGACTCTTGCTCGTCTTTTTAAACCCCGATGCTATTGCGGGGCGGAGCGAATGTCAATTTGAGCAATGTCGAAGGAAGTACGGATAGGTTAG
Organism: Rhodamnia rubescens; assembly: GCA_021437795.1. Classification (NCBI taxonomy): domain Eukaryota; kingdom Viridiplantae; phylum Streptophyta; class Magnoliopsida; order Myrtales; family Myrtaceae; genus Rhodamnia; species Rhodamnia rubescens. The sequence continues at coordinate 104,903 of JAILYA010000153.1, forward strand.
ATTGTAATGGAAGTGATGCCGATGGGTAAAATTTAAATGCAAGATAGATTACGATTGATACCAAGACATACGGGATGCACCACCAATCAAGTATCACGATCGGGATTGATGAAGTTCACGACCAAGGCTTAAAAAAAATCACCGGCCGAGGATACAAGACTTCGGAATAGGAGAAGCTCACCATCAATCAAGTATCACGATCGAGATTGACGAAGTTCATCATCAAGGCTTACAAAAAATCAACGGCCAAGGATCCAAGACTTTGGAATAGGAGCAGCTCACCGCCAATCAAGTGTCACGATTGGGATTGATGAAGTTCACCGCTAAAGCTTACAAAAAATCATCGGCTGAGGATACAAAACTTCGGAATAGGAGAAGCTTACCACCAAAGGCCGACTAAATATCACCAGCCGAGAATATACTGCTCCTTGGCTCCCATTCAAGGAATAATCCATCTTCTAAAGATACATAAATCATGATAGATATTTGCTCACACGGAGAGAGGTCTCATATATTTTCAATATTCAAGCTATGTCCCCACATTTGAGATTTCGCATCTATTTAAGTTATTATTACATAGGGCATAGACTAAGTATTAATGATATGGGAACTACCTTATATTAATGGCAAAAGAACTTGAAAATACTATAAACACCTATGAAATGCATTAAAACACCTAGAGACTTGAACTTTGTCTCCCAAACCTGCAACATATTTAGTAATGATGAGAAATGATGGGAGATGAAACATTCCCAAGCGTGAGAGATTGAAGACCTAACACAAAATCACTAAAGACGATTTTGACACGGGGTTAATGGAAGCAAATATAAGACTCAAGTAAAAGTTGGTGATCTTTTATGAGACAAAAAAAAAGAGATTAAAATTGAAGCTCGACCTAAAGTTGGGATTTCTCTTATGAGACAAAAACAAGTTATGATAGAAATTGATAGTGCACCTAAAGTTGAGGGGCCTTTATGAGATAAAAAAAATTATGACAGAATTGGGACTGGACCTAAACTTGGAGGTTTTTTATGAGACGAAAAAATTAGGGTAGAATTAGAATTGGACGTAAAGTTAGAGTTTTTTTGTGAGACAAAAGGTGGAATTTGGACAATAGCTAAAACGAGAGGTTTTTTTTAGGGTATTAGGCCTATATTCATAGGAGTTTAGGTGGCAAATACAATGATAAAGAAAGGAAACTCTAGATTATCACGTAAGCACATGCGTAAAAACTCTCTTGTGTTGAATGGTTGGACACTTTAGGTTTGCATCACCCAAGAGGTCGGGAGCATCCCGTGGCTATCCCGTGGACGCAGCCCTTCCACAGCAATTCACTATGGCGTTAGGATGATCCTTTTATGCCCAAAAGAGGAAAGTTTGCGGATGCAGCTCCCGGAGAAATTCAACAAGAAATCCGCTCATAGAGAATAAAATCACAAAGGCATTGATATTCCTTCTATCCGAGTTATCATCTGCACACAAATACTTAGATGCATTTATAAGATTCAGATGATAAGGATTATCTTGTCATCCTCAAAATCCATTGGGAAGTTTTCTAGTGAGAGATAAAAAAAAAAAAAAAGAGTGACGAAAACTTGGATGTCGTGAGTCCGGAGGGACCACTCCATCCGTAAGGCCGTGATGGGATGAACTGCGTGTGCTCTCCGTATGGTGTCGGGGCTAGCCTCCGACAAGCCGATGTACTTCACTTTTCCCTCTTCCACCAACTTCTTCAGTTCCCCCATCTGCGGTTTTTCGAAACCGTTTTGGTTTTGTTAATTTCGATCGCTAAAGCCCGTTTCGCGCATTGGCAATTATCCACAATTTCGTGCATCGGGAATTATCCACAAACAGGAAGAGCTGCTAAACGAACTCACCGTTTCCTCTATGGGGACAGATGTGTCAATCCGATGCACGTAGTAGAGGTCAATGTATTGGACACCGAGGCGCTCGAGGCTCGACTCGCAAGACGAGCGGACATATTCGGGCGTCCCCTTGATCACAACATTGTCCGCTTCGATTTTCACGATACCGAATTTGGTGGCTAACCTGTTCCTCCTCCCGGGGCAACTTCTTCAATGCCTGTGCTTACAAGATCACATAGATTTTGTATTAAGCAAGTAAAATGTAACAGCTAAAAGACTACATTACCGTTTTGTGTATTGCGGTTTCTTCACATTACCTTTCCGACAAGAATTTCATTGATTTTGGGTCCATAAATATCCGACGTGTCGAAGAATGTTATCCCCTTGGCAAATGCATCGGTGATGATGGCTATGCCGGCTTCCTCCGGGATAGGATCATTGTGAATACCGGTGAGTCCCATGCACCCAAAGCCCAACTTCGAAACCCGCAATTGATCCAAAACAGAAGAAGAATAAGAAGAAGAAGAAGAAAACGAGAACTTATGCATTTCAGCATTAGGCGGTGTTAAATATGTTCTGAATTTTATGTAATTGGTCCGGTTCATCACCCGACCTGACATATTTTTTGTGGGGCCCAAAAGTGGAGATTTAGTTCGTGACGCGGAGAGTTGAGCCGATAGGCCCAAGTCGGAGCAAGCGAAGAAATCTTTATAGCGGTTCGAACATATGTCTATGGGGGTTCAGGGGCAACACCCCGAGAAAAACTTTTGGGCTCTATTTTATACTGCGGCTAGGGTTTTTTCGGTTGTTGAGAGACTTGTGAGTGTGTGGTTTTTGTCGGATCGAATAGATCGACTTTGTAATCCGTACTCTCTTTGATTATAGTGGAATCCTGTTTTGCCTCGCCCGTGGACGTAGATCACCTTGATCGAACCACATAAATCCTTGTGTTACGTGTTTGCTTTTCGCATTTGTTACAACAAACCGGTATCGAGCGTGGTTGGTTTTCTAAGATTCTTTGAGATGGCATCCTTGAAGTTTGAGATCGCATCTTTTGACGGATAGAACAACTTCGGATTATGGAGAATAAAGATGAAGGCTTTATTGAGGCGAGAGGGCACGGTTAGGGCCTTTGGATGAAAATTATCAAGAAGACATAACCGCGGCGGAGATTGAAGAGATGGATGAGAAGGCGCATAGCGCGATCCGGATTGTCTCTAGATGACAAGGTTTTGCGAGAAGTCGCCGATGAGGAAACAACGGCTGGTCTCGGAAGAAACTGGAAAGTCTCTACATGAAGAAATCTTTAACATCGAGACTTTATTTGAAGTAGCGTCTTTATACCCTAAAGATGCGTGAAGGTACCCCTATTCGGGAACACTTGGATGAGTTTAATAAAATTGTTATGGATATGAAAAAATTAGATGTTAAACTCGAGGATGAAGATCAAGCTTTGATCGTATTATGTTCATTGCCCGCCTCATACGAGAATTTTGTGAACTCGATGCTTTATGGGCATGAATCCATAACTTTGGAAGATGTGAAAACATCTTTGAATTCCGAGAATTGAGAACAAATTTGAATGGGAATACCGGTGAAGACAGAGTAGATGGTTTACTTGTGAGAGCGGGACCAAGAGCGGGGATAAAGTTTTCCGAGGGAAATCATTGGTCGTTCAAAATCTAGACCACTTGGAGATAAGATGAACGTTGAGTGCTACTATTGTCACAAGAGAGGACATTACAAATCGGATTGTCCTTTGCTCAAGAGAAAGGATAAGCAGCATGGTCAAAGACAAGATGCGGCGAATGTTGCTAACAAAAATGAGTCTAATGCGTCGGACGGTGTTCTTACGGCATGTTCTCGTCTGTTAGTTTCTCCAACGATGTTTGGATAATGGACTCGAGAGCATCATATCACATGTGCCCAAATAGGGAATGGTTCACCACATATGAGCCAATGAATGGTGGATCGATCTTGATGGGAAATGATCTTTGTATGCCAAGTTGTAGGTATTGGCACTGTTCGGATTAAGTACCACGACAAAGCAATGAGAACCTTAATCAAGTAAGGCATATACCGGACTTAAAGAGAAACCTTATCTCGTTGAGTAGTTTGGATTCCATTGGGTGTGTGTACTCGGGTGGAGGTGGAGTACTCAAAATCTCCAAAGGCAATCTGGTTATGATGAAAGGAAGCAAGGTGAATCACTTGTATCATTTGCGGTGGTAGCACGTTATGGGTCCTTCAATTGGCACATCCAATTCTTTTTCGATAATGATAGAACGAAATTGTGGCATATGCGTTTGGGCCACATGAGTGAGCGCGGCATGACAGTTTTTGAGTAAACGCGGTTTACTTTGTGGTGAGCGAGATGACCTCACTAGATTTACGTGAGCACATATGTTCTTGGAAAGCGGTGCGAGTCGATTCAGCACGGGCACACATTCGACAAAGGGCACACTCGACTACATCCATTCCGATTTATGGGGACCAAAGACAGTTCCATCTAAGGGTGGTGCTCTTTACTTTGTGACGTTCATTGATGATTATTCCAAGAAGGTTTGTGTTTATTTTCCGAAAAGAAAAAGTGATGTGTTTGAAACCTTCAAGAAGTGGAAAGCCCTTGTTGAGAATCGACGGGGAAGAAGATCAAACGTCTTAGGACCGATAATGGTCTTGAGTTACGTTGTGGCAATTGCAATGAATTTTGTGCGAGATGCAGGTATCGTTCGATACCGTGCAGTTAGGCACACTCCTCAGCAAAATAGAGTGGCAGAATGTATAAATAGAACTCTCTTTGGAGAGAGCAAGATGCATGCTCTCTAATGCTGTCATGGAAAAGGATTTTTGGGCTGAACCCGTTAACACGGCTTGTTATCCGGTTAATCGTTCTCCTTCAACAAAGCAATAAAATGCAAGACTCCTTCCGAGATGTGGTCGGGTAAGCCTTGTGATTATTCTAATCTAAAGGTTTTTGGATGCCTTTTTTACTATCATGTTAAAGATGGTAAGTTAGAATCTAGAGCAAAGAAACGTATCTTTGTTGGGTATCTTTGATGGGGTTAAAGGTTATCGTTTGTGGTGCCAGGAACCTAACTCACCTAAGTTCATTATTAGTAGGGATGTTACTTTGAATGAAATGAGTATGCTTGATCAAAGGAATGTTATTGATGAGTCTGCGGGGAAAACATGAGAGTGATATGAACGAGGTGGAGGCTCGGGTGGAGCTTCGAGAAAAGACCTCTCCGAATGAGTTGAATGAGCAAATTGTTCCTGTTACATTCATCAACTACCACTTGTCATCCAACTTATCAATTTCACTTCGAAAATCTTAATGAAAACTAACGAAGAGTAAATTTATCATAAATATATTAGTTTGAGATTTTTTATGATAAAAAAATTATTTCAAAGTAAACTTATTATAAGTATATCAATTTTGAAGTTTTTCGTAATGTTAATCTTAATAAATAGCAAAGGGGTCGAGGTATCCTTTTTCAGAGGGCCTTGGCGGTCCAATCATGTTGCAGCCGTTGAGCCGTCTAGGAGTAAGGAAATAAAACTAATTAATCAGAAAAGTATCTTTCACAAGATATATTGAATAAAAATATACAAGACCCCATTACCCGTTACGTACATAGTGCCACTGAGGATAGTTCTTAAAAAAAAAACAAACAAACTGTTTGCGTGATCTGTTTACGTGAAGTTGATTGGAAAGCAAATTTTCATCAACCCTTTGATTAAGAGTCCAATTTTTTCCACGAAAAAAATGATAATTTAGAAAATATTTTGATTAAAATGATCGCTTATATCGCTTACGAAAATACATAAACAAAAACTATCTTCATCGTCCGTGAAAACAATTTGATATAAATTGTTATCAAAAAATAAAATACCTAATCATTGATTAATTATCCCAAGCGATGTGGCTGATAAATTAACCTTTTGTGAAATGTTTTAAAAACGCTTCACAGTTCCTTGTACAATGGCGGACCAACGCAGCTAGGGATGGTCCCGCGCCTCCAGCCTCCGTCCATTTGATACGTTGAAGTTGCTGCTACTACCTGCTGTATTTTTTGGTGCCCCTGAACACAAATTTCATGCATGTTTATAGGAGTTTGGGTGACAAGGATGAAGAAAAGAAACTCTAAATGATGAATAGTCAAAACGAAGATTGACCACGGCCCGTCCTATAAGCTAGACGTGGCCACGAGCCGTGAATCGCCGGTTCCGATTCATGAACCGACGGTTCCAGTTCGTGGCCTACATGGAATCGGAACTAGCTCTTGAAGGGGCGGTCCCGGTTCTGGGCCTGTTCAAGGACTCGTTCGGTTCGAATTTAAAATTTAATTTAAATAATAAATTATAAAATAATAAATAATAAATTATCAATTATAAATTATAATCAAATTGTACATTGTAATCAAATTTGAGGGGAAAAAAGGGAGAAGGAAGGGGCTTGAACTTAATGAATTATTATTAAGCGCATACATATCTTCTTGGGGATGGAAGAATCAAAACACATGTAGTTCTTTTACCTTTGATAACCTCAACTTACCTCATCATCAATCATCTCTATCTCGTTGTGGTATCCGTGGTAGTGGTATCTCCACTATCATTATTGAAAAATTCGTCGTCTCGATCCGGCTCTTGTTGTCGAAATTTAGCCTTTGTCCAATCATTGACATAATCTTGAGCCTCCACAAGCATTTGGATTTAATCTTGAACGGTGGTCGTCCAAAATTAATCCTCCACCGCTAAATGTTTGTTCAATCAGAATCGTTGAAGAAAGTGTTGCTAATATTTGTCTTGCGATGAGAGCGATGAGCGAGAATTGGGTTGAATGATTCTTCCACCATTCTAGAATTTTGAAAGTCATGTCTTGTATTGGAATCACGAAACTCAAAAACAATAGTTAAATAGTTTTCTAATTCGGAAATATTACATGTTGCTCCCTTTTGTCTTTTTTGCCTATTAATGAGTAGATTGTACCCTCTACTAAGTTTACAACTCTCATCCCTTTGTGAGGCATTAGGTTGAGAAGATTCATTATCACCTAAATCATATTTACTACAAAATTCATTATATCTTGCTACTATAGCGTCCTTGACCTCTACTTATATAGTTTTAATATCTCTTGTTTCATTCAAATGTAAATAATCATAATAATAATCCTTCAGATAATTATACAAACCATCTAATTTAGCACGTAGATAGAAAATAATAGCAACCAAATAAACAAGAGGAATGCATGCATAATAATGCAGTCATTTTGCTTTCATTGCTATAATAGTCGGAGCTAATTGAGCATCTTTTTCATATTCACAAAAAATATTAGCAATGTTAACACACTCTATTAAAAATGCATGCGTAGTAAGATAATAAACACCGAGATAAAGTATGAGTTGCATCATTAAAAAATTTCAAAAAATCTAAAATTTTTTTCAAACAACCCAATCTTGTGGAAGTAAACTAATTTCGAAAATATTATTAGAAATAAACCCACATAATAAATCTTTATAAGCATAAGATTGACGAAGCAACTCGTAAGTAGAATTCCAACTAGTCGAACATCTTTTGGAAATCTTTTTGATTTTTGTCCATGTTGTTTACAAAATCTGCCCCCATTCTTTCATAACTTGGAGACGACTCCATAAAAATTTAATTGCTCTCTTTATTGGAGTGAGAAAAGCCTCAAGAGTTCGCAAATCATCTTGTATACATAAATTTAAAACATGGCAAGCATATCTAATGTGAAAAAATTGTCCGCCAAAAGAGGGTTTACAAATATTTTCTAAATTTGGAATGGAAGCGGTATTTGACGCGGCATTATCAAAATCAACCGAAAAAATTTTATTAATCAAATTATATTCTTCTAAAACTTGCATAATTATTCTATAAATATTATTGGCCGTATGCCTTTCATCAAACATTCGAAATGCAAGTACTCTTTTTTAATGTTCCAATAGTCATCTATCCAATGACATGTGATACCCATATAAGAATGAATTTGCCAATGATCTCTCCAAATGTCGCTACCTATATGCATACGTCCATTGAATTCCTTAAAAAAGTTGTGCAAAGCCTTTTTTTTTTTTTTTATAAACCCTAAAAAGTTTGCGTTTAAGAGTAGTTCTCGGAACAGGTTTAGCTTGTGGAGTACATACAGTGTTTATAAAAACAAATTCAAACCAAAATTTTCACCAAGTAGTAAATGGTAAATGTTCAATAGCAACATATTGAGCTAATGTTTCTTTATAAAGTTCATCACTGTAATGAAATAAAGGAGAAGTGTTAGGATTGTCGGACCCAAAAATTTGTTATTACTTGGTGTCGATCCCCGCTTGAGTTGCATGTTTTTGTGTCGGATGCCGATGGTATGTTCCATAGCCGTCTCCTTTATTAAAATTGTATGATTTCATACAATATTTGCAGTTTATCTTGTACTTGTCTCTCGCTTACATGTACCTTGTCAAAATGTTTCCATAAGTTGGATGTACCCTCAGGCTGCCGTTCCGGCTCCTTTCTTTGTTGATGTTTCTTTGGCCTTGTAGAAGTATGAAGGCTTTCTTGGGTTGGGACGTACTCGACGTTGGGAACATAGTTGATATTATCATCATAATCTACCCAACATGTAAACTCACGAGGATCACATTGATCATGAGGTTGAAGATAATTGGATTCCCCTATCCCCATCTCGCATCGGGCTCTTTCCCCTATTACCAGTTTCGCTTCTACTTGCCATTTTTGTCAAAGAATTGAGCGGAAACCGATTCATAAAATTGAGCGGGGATTGAGAGAGTTGAGAGAATTTGAGAATTGAAAATTGAGAGAAATAGAGAGAAATTGTGAGAAAAAAATGAAAGAGGAGGAATGATATTTATATAAAATTTTAGAATGAAAAAAAAAAAGAAGATAAAACGGTTGCATTGCAATGGTCACATTGGCAACGGCCCGAAATCGGCGATTCGGGCCGGTTCCGGTTAGAAACCGCCAATCCCGATCAAAGGGCCAGTTTCGGTTATTCCACCGGCCGGTTCAAGCCCAAACCGGCCCGTGGCCATGTCTACGATAAGCGAGATGCGGATGCGCAAAAGCTCTATTTTCTTGAGTAGTTTGATACTTTTGGTTTGCATCACCCAAGTATGTCACCAACATAGTTAATCTTAATTAGAGATTTTGGCTATGGCTTAGAGAGATCCTTTAATTAGGGGTGAGTGGTTCCAGATTTAATGCAAATTCCACCTCAAACGTAAAATCTACCCATCGAACGGGTTTCTCATTATTTTAGAACCTAGAATCTACTCTGCATATATTGAAACCCGAAACCTATTTTGTCATAGGTTCCGGGGATTGGTTCCGAGGATCGGTTTCGGGCTTTATACAGTACCCAACTATATTCTTAATTGAGTTACTTGTCGTGAATTATCGACTTTAATGATCATCGATTCTTGCTACAATTCATTGACCACAACTTCTAGACACATGAATAACTATGAAACATTAACAAAATAAAAATTTTAGTCATAAATATCGTTGGAAATAGAAGCTCGGACTAGTGGTTTCAGCTTATACACCCATCATTAGACGCCATAGAAAATCGCATCATCGCGTGAAAAGATATATCAAGAAAAATACAAAAACTTGTTACCCATTATGATACGGGTTTCGGTATCCACTTACTTGAAATCTGAAAATTATCCATCGGAATAGGTTTCTCAATTTTTGAAATCATGTACCTTCTCTGCATACCTTGAAACCCGAAACTGGATAGGTTCCCCACCAATCCGATTACAAGTTCTACGTTCTACCTTGAGACCATGCTCACCCCTATTTTTTATGCTAAGAACAAGAAGGTTGCAAACGCAACTCTTGGAGAAAAATCCGGAGGAAATCCATGTTACAAGAACAAGAAGAGAAGGCATTGCAAGGTATTCCATCTCAAGATCCCAAATAAGAAAGGCAAACAAAATTACCTAAAAAAGAAGAAACATCGTGGCGGGAAGAAATAGGAAAAATTACCAAACATAAGTCTTAAATCTATTGGACTTCTTATTATTCTAATTGAATCTTAAACTTTTTCACGTTATGCCAACCGAGTCCATCCGGCCAATTTTGGTGAAAAATCACTAACATGAAAGCTGATTGTCCTATGTGGAATGACCAATCCGACATGGACATTTTTTAAATAATTTTCTTTATGTTCTTTCCCTTTTTCTTATTTTTTATTTTTTATTTTTGGGTGAGGGACGACAACCATTTCCAGCTACGTGTGGGGGCCACGATGCCTTCACCGGCCAAGGCAAGGGCGTTCAAGCCGGTGAGGGCCGCAATGCGAGCCTTCGCCTAGTGGGCGATGAGGGTGTCGCGGCCCTCGGCTAGAGCCCGACAAGGGTCCCCGGCCCTTCTAGCCCTCATTCAAATTTTAAAAAAAAGAAATAAAATGGGGAAAAAAAGAACTCCATTTTTGCCATCTAGGCATTATAAGAAACTAGTGAAAGTGACTGTCCGATGATGCCGATGAATTCATGAAATCGAAAGTATGCGGATAGTTGCTCGATTCCTATCCAGATTTTCCCTTCCAAATCGATAAACTTTTTCATAATGTCGCTCATAGACGCTAGAACTCATTCATTCAAAATAGGTCCGGGAGATTTTCTTGAATCGTTCGGGAACCATATACTCCCTAGGGAAAGTTTCCCCTACACCTATTGACAAGCAAACAGGTTTAAGATCCAGCTTTTCCCATAGTGTCACTTTACTTTTTGAATCCTTGGATCTCTATCTCCGGACCGATACATTGGTAGTGTCACATTACTACAAGGACCTTACATCGAATTGATCATTGTCCTAACGGTGCAACGGCCAAGGATCCAAGACTTTGGAATAGGAGCAGCTCACCACCAATCAAGTATCACGATTAGGATCGACGAAGTTCACCACTAAATCTTACAAAAAATCATCGGCTGAGGATACAAGTCTTCGGAATAGGAGAAGCGTACCACCAAAGGCCTACTAAATATCACCAGCCGAGAATATATTGCTTCTTGGCTCGCCACCAAGGAGGAATCCACCTTCTAAAGATACAAAAACCGAGATAGATATTTGATCACACAGAGACAAGTCTCATATATTTTCAATATTCAAGCTATGTCCCCCACATTTGAGATTTTGCCTCTATTTAAGTTATTATTACATGGGGCATAGACTAAGTATTGATGACATGGGAACTACCTCATATTAATGTTATAAGCACTTGAAAATACTATAAAGACCTATGAAATGCATTAAAACACATAGAGACTTGAACTTTGTCTCCTGAAACCTGCAACATATTTAAGACTCACAAAACTTGAACTCAAATTGGTTTGCCAGCCTGAGAAGCCAAACATACACGTTGAAAAATCGTCAAACAACATAGGAAATTATCCAGAACAGCTTCTGATTGATAGGTAGTCGATTAATAGTCTCGGAATCGTCAACAAGCTTGTAAATCGACATTTAGGTAGTGAATCGTCAACTTCAACTTGAATCGGTCTACAGAGCCCAATGCTCCTGCATCAAACCCGGACATCAACAATCATAGCCCGTTGCGATCGGATTTATATTCAACAATACGGTATAGCGAAAGCAACAAATACAACAGGGTGCATCCTAGTTTGCACATGATATGGTTGGAATATTATCGCACGTGCGGAACTTGGCTACAACATTACTTGCTTCTCGCCAAGTGTGTGCAAGTGACGTCATACGAGAGCCTTGTGACGTACCGGGTGATGCAAGCTTCAAAGTATCAAACGGCAAGTGGAGGCTGTGGAGGGGTTGCGCATCTGCTTACGTCGACGGGTCATTGTTTAATCCTTAGGTCAAACTCTCTCTTGTCACCATGTTGCAGCCATAGGGCCATTGAGGATTAGGAGATCGAACTAATTAATACCCAGAACCTTTTTTCACATGATAAATTGTGGAGAATGCAATAAGCTACCTCTGTTATCGTTCACCTAGCTAGTTATATTTCTCAGTAATTAAATAATTGTGTTTATATATATATATATATATATATATATATATATATATATTATGGCGTTGAGAATACTTCTAAAAGAAAGACGTTTGCGTAATCGGTATACAAACATTTAATTTGGAAGCAAATGTTACCGATTTTTATGCGTGTTTTTGGTCGCCTCGACTCCTATATATAAGCATGGAACTTCACGAGGATTGAACCAAGAAAATAAAAGTAGCCAGCAAAACATGGCCAAGGAACAAGAAGTTCAAATTCCCAAGAGCGGAACTTTGGAACTACTTCTTGATCACGTGGAGTGGCGAAAATCGATGGCAGTTTTTTCGGTGTTAGACGACGATTTTTTGTTGTTGATTCGACTTCCGAGTCCGGAACGAAAAGCACAAGTTCAGTGCAGGTGATAGATTCATTTGGTTCCTTTTGCATAAGGGGAGAGACCATAATTCTCCAAGGCATATTTTCGCGTTCCCTTTGACGAGTTCGCCAAGTTCAGCGCCGTTTCTCGCTGAAACGTACGAGTTCGTTTGCTCTGCTTCTTGGTCTTCTTGGTGCTGCAGATCTCCAAGTTGGGCTTTGGCTGCGTGGGACTGACAGGAATCTGCGACGATCTTGTCCCGGAGGATGTCCGTGGATCCATCATCACCGACGCGGGGATAACGTTTTCGCCGCAAGTGCATGGCCCGAAAACTAATGAAATTCTTGTTGGGAAGGTAACTGTGAAAAGAAACATGCAAAATTTCAAATCCTTTACTGTTTTACCTGAAAGAGCTTTAGTTATATGTTGTGAGAAAAAAGAAGAAAACTTTAGGCTCCGTTTGTTTCACCAAAAATGAGCAATTTGAAAAATATTTTTCAAAAAGTAATCGCTTATGTCACTTAAAGAAATGAATAAATGATTTTTTTTTCATCATCTACGAAAATAGTTAAGCATAGATTGTTGTCGATGATGAAGACATTTTTCGTTGACTAATTTTTCTAAACGGTATAAGCATTCACTTTTTTGAAAAATATTTTTCAAATTGCTTATTTTTCGTGAAACAACGTAGCCAGGGTGCGCATGGTAACACTTCTAAAAGTGAATTTTCTGCTCCAAGTGCTTTTGGAGCAAAAATCCATTTGATAATGTAATTTCTAAAGCAAGAAATCCATTTGATAAAAAATTTTACTCCTGAAAGAAATTTTTACTTCCGAAATGAATTTTTACTTTTGAAGTTGTTTTTCTCATAATTGGAGAGGTTAAAAAAATTGCTTCTTAACTCAAGAAGAAATTTTCACCTCACCCTCTTTTCATTAGGCTCTCATCCTCTTTTCGACCACGCTTTGCTCCACCGCCGCCCACCACAGCCGCCAACCACCTTTAGACACAGCCTATCACCGACATCCATTGGCCACTGCCCATCGTCGACCTCCACCGGCCACCTCCCATCGCCCTCTCACGAAAACCGCCAACCATCGCCCACCATAGACCTCTGCTAACCGCCGTTCACTGTCGCCCACCGCAGACCTTTGGCACCCACCAACCGCCCCCGTCGCAAACCACCGCCGACCTCTGTCGGCTACCGCCCATCGCAGCTCGTGACCACCTCCACCCACTGTCGCCGCCCACCATTGCTAGCCATGACAGCCGCCCCCCGCAGCCAACTGCCAACCACCTCCCACCGCCAGCAGGCTTTAAACTCATCAGTTTCCAACAAATTCGCAGATGGAGGAACTGAAGAAGTTGGTGGAAGAGGGAAAAGTGAAGTACATTGCCTTGTCGGAAGCCAGCCCCAACGCCATACAGAGAGCGCATGCTGTTCATGGCCTCACTGCCTTACAAATCGAGTGGTCGCTCTGGACTCGTGACATCGAGCAAGAAATCATCCCTCTCTGTAGGTACATTGCTTGATCTACTCTAATGTCTCAAAACAATTGCGAGAAAAAAGTGGAGGACAAGTCTGTCACCGTCATCCTAGTAGACACCAAACCTTCCTAAATTGGTTCATTTTAATGAGGAATGTCCAGCACTCGGATCAAACACCGGCTTCTTGAATTTTCAGGGAGCTTGGGATTGGAATAGTGCCGTATAGTCCTCTCGGTCACGGGTTATTCGGTGGTAAGGGAGTCGCAGAAACTATGCCTGAGAAAAGCTTTCTGGTATGTGACATGCCTTATTTCTCTGTGTGCAAATCATTTAAGTCCAAGCTTCTGCAAGAGAATCCTGTTTCCTCAGACCTTCTCGTTCATTTATCAGCAAAAGGCATTCCAGGTTTCAACCGGAGAATTGAGAAGAACAAAATCTTCACACCCGAATCGAGAAGCCAGCAAACAAGCACGATTGCACCACAATCCAGCTCGCGCTAGAATGGGTTCTCTGTCAAGGGGCATCATGCCGATCCCGGGTGTGTGGCCAATTTTTTGTACCGATTTTTCTCGAGTGGAAGCATCGATTGTACGACTATTACATTCCCTTTTACTACCAAAAACTGGACTGCGAAGGCCTGTCCCATCCGTAAAGTTCTATAGAACAGTCTCTAATGACTACTGGCGATGGCTGCAGGCGATGGGCGTTCCGATCATCAGCAGCCATTGCCTTCCACTTGCTGCTAAAGAGACTAGCAACTGTTTTCTGGTGGCCATCGATCGGTTTCTAATCGTCGCTTTATAAGTTCTCTGAATCCATGAATTCTTGGTTGCTTAACAGACGCGTCGCATTATGAATTTCCTAACTTAGACATTGGTTTCTGTAGGAACGACCAAGGTATAGAACCTGGACATCAAGATTGGTTCCTTGAGAGCAAAGGTTACAGAGGAGGATGTGAGAGTGATATCAGATGCCGTGCCAATCGATGCTGTCGCCGGTGGCAGTATTATGAAGGGTACACTCGTTACTCGTGGAAGTACACGGACATGCTCCTGAATGAGTTGTGTTAAGAAATCCCACATTGAAAAATCGAAGCAGTGTAGAGCGGTTAATATATCAATGTTAGCCCATAACTCATTAGCTTAAGCTTTTGAGTGAAGATGAGTTTCACTAGATATGTTGATGGGCTTGGACTTGAGCTCCCTTTGGGTAATCATCCCAAGCAAAGGTTTACTCGATTAAGAGTACTTTATTTTAGCAAAAATGATGATTCATTATTCTTATTAAAATGATCGCTTGTGATATAAAAATAAATAAAGAAAAATTATTTTCATCGTCCATTAAAATATTTCGACATAAATTGTTATCGAAAATGAGAACATTCTCATTGAATAACTTTTTCAAACAATATAAGCAATGTCTTTTAAAAAATATTTCCCAAAACATTAATTTTTCGAGAAACATATGCATCCTAAAATGGATTGTCTGATGCAATTCTCACTACTCTTAAAAAGACATATAACCTTTTATAAAATGTTTGACAAACACTTCATTATTCCTCGTAAAATGGCGGACCAAGGGAACTAGTGATCCATGGCGAGACTCGGCCTCTAGATCTGTGAAATGGGTCTAGAACCCGTTTATTTTTATTTAAATGGGGTCATTATTGGGTCACTCTTTATTTTAAACCAGCCACAATGGATTTTAAAGATTAGAAGGCCGAAATAGACAAGTCTTAATTGGGTCTGCTTTGAACCCATTTAGAATCCATTTAACTCATTTAACCCGATCTCTTCTTCTTCCATGTTTAGTCTTCAGACTCTTCAAGATATTCTCTCTCCCTCTTCGACTCGACTCGACTCCCGCCGACGTACGACTCTCATGGAAGTTGACAAATCACCCGAAGCTGCCCAAGGGGAAGACGGTCGCCATGGTGGTCTTGGATGGCTGGGGCGAGGCCAAGCCCTGACCAGTATAACTGCAGCCACATCGCCGAGACCCCGACCATGGACTTGCTTAAGGAGGTGCATGTGTGAGCTCCGTTCCTTTATTATTTTCTGAACTCCTTTCAATTGAGTGAAATCTCTTTACCTATGGCTATCGGTTGTCGCTTGATGGGTCATCTTCTTCTAGTCTACTATGTTAGGTGTTGTCAAGAAGCCAACTCTGGTGTACCGGAAGAACATTTTTCCCTCTTCAGGTTTTGAAGTGGACAAGAACATATTATATGTAGTTATAGAGTTGACTATTCAATGTGAATTCTCAGGTTTCTTGCTGGGTGTGGCTTCATGATTGGAGCTTCATTCGATACTCTTTTGTTGTAATATATTGACCAAGAGCATGATTCGTCTGTCAATTTTGACCAAAAACAAGTTCTTCCGGTACTTGTCGATGATCTTGTCTTCGTTTTACAAGTAATTCTTGCAGTATATTATCTGTTTCATCTGTCGTTAGACTACTCTGATTAAATTATGAGATTGTCTTTTTTAGGAGTTGTGCTCGTTTATTTCATTAGCTCACAGGAGCCGATCCCAGAGCATTATAACTATTAAAGATATAATGAAATATAATGAATCTTAAATGGGTCGGCTGGCGACCATCACGTAACGTTGAAGGGAAAAAAACCCTCGACTTTATGTCTTGTCTCAATCTACCCTAAATCTTTTTTTGCCCTACGAAAAACTCCCAACTTTAGATCTTGCCTGAATTTCATAATCTAATTCCAATTTTGTCCTAAAATTTTTACAGTTTCATAAAAGCCCCAAACTTTTACTTGAGTCGCAAATCTGCCTCCATTAATCCTCCATCATAAATTTCTTGTTAACAACTGAAAAATAAAAGAAACTCTCAAGCATGAGTTATTTGAGCGTTCGAAGCGCTAGCTCTCGACGATGAGAGATGAAACATTCCCAAGCGTGAGAGATTGAAGACCTAACACAAAATCACTAAAGACGATTTTGACACGGGGTTAATAGAGGCAGATTTAAGATTCAAGTAAAAGTTGGTAATATTTTATGAGACAGAAAAGTTAGAATAAAATTGAAGCTGGACCTAAAGCTGATATTTATTTTACGAGATAAAAAAAATAGAGTAGAATTAGGATTGGACCTAAAGTTAGAGTTTTTTTGTGAAACAAAAAGTAGAATTGAGACAATAGCTAAAACAAGAGGTTTTTTTTAGGGTATTAGGCCTATATTCATAGGAGTTTAGGTGGCAAATACAATGATAAAGAAAGGAAACTCTAGATTATCACGTAAGCTTTAGATTGTCAAGAGCATAGTGGTTTTTAATTTCCCTGGCTATCCGGTGGATGCAGCCATTCCACAGCAATCGACTATGGCGTTAGGATGATCCTTTTATGCCCAAAACAGGAAAGTTTGCGGATGCAACTCTCGAGAGAAATTCAACAAGAAATCCGCTCATAGAGATTAAAATCACAAAGTCATTGGTATTCATTATATCCGAGTTTTCACCTGCACACAAATACTTAGATGCATTTGTAAGAATCAGATGATAAGGATAAACTTGTCATCCTCAAAATCCATTGGGAAGATTTCCAGCGAGGGATAATAAAAAAAAAAGTAATGAAAACTTGGATATGGAATTATTATTTAAAAAATAAACAAAAAATTACCAAAAAAGTCATATACATATTATAATTATACCAATTCATTCATAAACCCTTTTTTATGGCAATTTAGTTGTAAAACTTTTGTATTAATGGCGGTTTAAATCGTTTGGCTTCTTTGGTCTTGACGTGCCAAAATTTTAACAAAATTTAATGTTTTTATTTCTTTTCTTTCTCATTCCCCCTTCTCCCCCCTCCCCCTGGTGGCCAATGAGCGTCGTCGGAGCTCGCCAACCACCGGGTTAAGGCCGCGAAGCCCTCGCTAGGCCTCGCCCGGGGCTGAGGCGAGCCCGCGGCCGCCATGACTTCACACAAATTGGGCTAGGCCGAGTGAGGGCCATGAAGCTCGAGCGGGTCACGGGCAAGGGCTTCGCGGCCCTGCCTAGTGGTTGTAGGAGGAAGTGGAAAAAATTGAGATAGAAGGAAAAAAATAATTAAATATTATTAAAATATTACTAAAAATTTCCACATCAGCATAAGCCGGCCAGGCGGTGCCACATCAATACAAGTCGGCCAAATAAATTTGGATTGGCATAAATGCAAAAGGGTTAGCAAGGCGGTGTTATTCCTTTTCGCTATGCGGGCCCACACCTCATTAGTCAATTTCCACGTGCCGCTCGTAATCCCGCTTGCACATGAGAGGGGATGTTGATGTCGTTGTCCCACATCATTGTGAATTAGTCCCAGGACTCTTTTCGTTTCGTGAAAAATGAATGAGCTAAAAAATATTTTCCTAAAAATGATCGTTTCTACGTTTAAGAAGGCGAAGGAACGAAAAATGCTTTCTGTCTTTCACATAAATTGTTATTGGAAATAAGTAGTTTTTTGCCATACAAAGATTCCATTCATTTTATTTCCTGAACTCAGCTACAAGGAGCTAAAAAAGAGCAGAAAGCCAGGACAATGCTCCACCAGCACGCTCAGAAGAAGCCTACTGTACCGACAGTTTCGCATCCACCGGCGGAGTGTTGGCGTACTTCCACGACCAGCGAACAAAGAGCTCGCTGACCTTGTCGCCAGCAACGTCATCGATCGGTACAGCATCCGAGATCTCTTTCACGTCGTCCTCCGTAAGCTTCACGCCCAAGGAACCAATGTTACCATCCAGGTTCTTAATCTTCGTCGTACCTGTGGAAAACCGCATGAAGTCACAACAGAAATTCCAGTTCCACGTTTTCTCTGTTAATGAATGTCGTAAAGATCAGATTCTCACCAGGGATAGGCGCGACATCATCTCCCTGATGGAGAACCCATGCGAGTGCAAGCTGTATAGGGGTGCAATCGTGTTTTTTCGCTAACTTCTCGATTCGAAAGTAAAGAATCTTGTTCTTGTCTATGTTCTCTGCTCTAAACCTGGGATAAATTTCCTGAGAAATGAGGGGAAGGTTCAGCGATCATTAGTGAAGAAGCTTTTGGACCACCTTGCATGTATGAATGTCAAACGTTTTACGAAAGAAGAGTCCGTTTAACTATTAACATACCGGGTAACTATTTGCAGGCACAGTTGCTGTGACTCCCCTGCCTCCGAAGAACCCACAGCCGAGAGGGCTATACGGAACGATGCCGATTCCGAGATCCCTGAAAATTTCAAGAGGCGGGCCAAAAGGTTAGAAGAAAACAATGTACAAAGAGAAAAGACTATTTTTCGGAGACCAACTTCGCAAAGGATTCAAAGCCTTGCCAGGATGGCAGTGAACAGCAATGAACCTGCAGAGCGGGACGATTTCCTGCTCGATGTCGCGAGTCCAGAGCGACCACTCCATCTGTAAGGCCGTGATGGGATGAACTGCGTGCGCTCTCCGTATGGTGTCGGGGCTAGCCTCCGACAAGCCGATGTACTTCACTTTTCCCTCTTCCACCAACTTCTTCAGCTCCCCCATCTGCGGTTTTTGAAACCATTTTGGTTTTGTTAATTTCTGATCGCTAAAGCCCGTTTCGCATCGGCAATTATCCACAAACAGGAAGAGCTGCTAAATGAACTCACCGTTTCCTCTATGGGGACAGATGTGTCAATCCGATGCACGTAGTAGAGGTCAATGTATTGGACACTGAGGCGCTCGAGGCTCGACTCGCAGCATGAGCGGACGTATTCAGGCGTCCCCTTGATCACGATGTTGTCCGATTCGATTTTCACTACACCGAATTTGGTGGCTAACTGTACCTCCTCCCGGGGCAGCTTCTTCAATGCCTGCGCTTACAAGATCACAAAGTTTTTGTAGTAAGCAAGTAAAATGTATCAGCTAAAAGACTACATTACCAGTTTTGTGTGTTGCGGTTTCTTCACATTACCTTTCCGACAAGAATTTCATTGATCTTGGGTCCATATATATCCGACGTGTCGAAGAATGTTATCCCCTTGGCAAACGCATCGGTGATGATGGCTATGCCAGCTTCCTCTGGGATAGGATCATTGTGAAAACCACTGAGTCCCATGCAGCCAAAACCCAACTTCGAAACCTGCAATTGTTCCAAAACAGAAGAAGAAGAAGAAACAAGAACTCTTACATTTCAGCATTAGGCAGCTTATACAAATCCGCGAGAGAATAATCAACCACAAACAATGAAACGATGTGATAAAACTTCGATCTCCTACGTGCACCATTAAAACATGACCAAGGAAGAAGGAGTTTCGGATGCAAACCTCAAGACCCTGCGTTCCGAGTTTCACTCGCGGAATGCGAACCCCAGCCATTTTCAGATGATATCTTGAAGTTGCTACTTTGGTGTATTTACTGGTTTCATGATCATCAAACTTCATGCATATTTATAGGAGTTTCCGTGACAAGGATAAAGAGAGGAAACTCTACATGATTACCAGTCAAAATGGGATTGACCATTGACCCCTTGACGTAAGCAGATGCGCAAGACCTCTACTGTGTTCAACTGTTGGTTGCATCACCCAATATGTCACCGACCATAGTGATTTTTCATCTTCCTGGCTATCCTGTGGATGCGGCAGCCATTGGCTATGGCGCTAGGAAGATCCTTTTATGCCCAAGACAGGGAAGGTTGTCGATGCAACTCTTTGCAAAAAGTACATCGAAGGATCCATTTGTTTCGCAAAAAAATGAATAACATGAAGAACATTCCTCAAAAAGCAATCACTTGTATCGTTAACAGAAATGAATAAACAAAAAATATTTTCATCGTTCACGAAAATCTTTTGATATAAATTGACGTGATCATAAAAGCGTCTCTCAATGATTAATTGTATAAGCGATAGAAACGGTCGCTTTTAGGAAAATATTTTCAAAATTATTCATTTTTCGGAAAACAATAGCACCCAAAAGAAGAAAGATCAGAAGCATTATCGGAAGCTAGTGAAACTGGCTGATCTGATGACGCCAGTGAATTGATGAAATCCAAAGTATGCAGATAGCTCCTCATGTCCATAGACACTGGAGCTCGTTCAATCAAATTAGGTCCAAGGTTGTTCTTGAATCGTCCTGGGAGCCATACACAACCTAGGAAAAGCTTCCGCTACTCCATCGACAAGCAAATCGATTAAGATCCCAGCTTTTCCTCCGGTGTGGCATTATCATTAGAATCCTTGAATCCCTATTCTCGAGATCGAGACGTTTGTCAGTGTCGCATTACTACAAGAACCGTACATCGCTTCGATCACCGACCTGACAATTATGCGTGGAAGGTACTTAATTTTGCGGGATCCAACGTGGGGTTCATTGCGATAGTAGAATAGAATACCATGGTGACTTTAGCTTGTTTTGTAAACACGTTCATCGACAACCATACCCAGTTGCAATTGAAATTATATTCAATAATGCGGTATTAGCCACAGGTACTATAGGATGCAATTTAGTTAGCACACCATATGGTTGGAATTTTATCGCCTGTATAAAGTACCATTTTTTTTTTGGTCGAAACATGTATAAAGTAGCTTGGCTACAATATTCCTTGCTTCTTGCTATTTGTGTGTAAGTGACGTCATAAACGAGCCTTTGTGACGTACCGGGTGACGCAAGCTTTAAAATATCCAGCCGCACATGGACGCTGTAGCGGTGTTGCGCATCTGCTTACGAAGGTGGTTCATTGGTAAATCCATCTTTCCTTTTATGGGGCCCAATAGGTCAAACTATCTTTTCTTCCGATGAACTTTCACCCGACTGCTGCCATAGAGCCATTGAGGATTATACAAGGAAATCAAACTACTTAACACAAAAAAAATTGTGCAATCGAGCCCTCCTATTAATTGTACTTTTTGAAATTTTAGGATCCGATTACATTTTCGTAATAATTTTTAGGACTTTAGTGCACCTTTTGAAATTTTCGTGACTCAATTGCACTTTCGTGACAAGTTTTAGAAGTTGATTGTACTTTTTGAGAGGCTTAGAACTCAATTGCATTTTCGTGATAAATTTTCATGACTTTCAGTGCACTTATCTTTTTTTATACGAATATGTATTTGGTCTCTGCAACTCCTATATATATATATAAACATATGCATGGAACTTCACGAGGATAGAACCAGAAAGCACTCTACCTAGCAATTCCTAACAGGCGCATCTGAAATATGGCAAAGGAGCAAGAAGTTCAAATTCCCAGAATGAAACTTGGAACTCAGGGCCTTGAGGTAAATTGCACAAGAAAAACTTCTCGATCACTTCGGAATCAGAATTTTCCGTCGTTAGACGACGATTCTTGTTTTAGATTCGACTTCCGAGTCCGGAACGAAAAGCAGAAGTTCAGTACAGACAATAGATGCATTTGGTTCTTTTTTTATAAGGGGTAGAGATCATAATTCTCCAAGGCATATTTTGCGTTCTCTTTGACAAGTTGGCCAAGTTCGGTGCTGTTTCTTGCTGAAATGTGCAAGTTCTTTCGTTCTATTTCTCGGTTTTCTGGTGCTGCAGGTTTCCAAGTTGGGATTTGGCTGCATGGGACTGACAGGAATTTACAACGATCCTGTCTCAGAGGAAGTCGGGGTATCCGTCATCACCGATGCGTTTGCCAAGGGGATAACGTTCTTCGACACGTCGGATGTATATGGCCCGAAAACTAATGAAATTCTTGTTGGGAAGGTAACTGTGACCAGAAACATGCGAAATTCAAATCGTTTATAGTGTTAGCTGAGAGAAATTTAGTTACATGGTGTGAGGAACAAGAAGAGACACTTTAGTGACTTCATGTACAGGCATTGAAGAAGTTGCCTCGCGAGAAGGTGCAGTTAGCTACCAAATTCGGGACGATGTTGTCCGAGGGATACACTGCGGTGATAGAAGGAACGCCCGAATATGTCCGGTCGAGCTGCGAGGCCAGCCTCAAGCGCCTCGATGTCGACTACATAGATCTCTATTACGTGCATCGAATCGACACATCAGTCCCAATAGAGGAGACTGTAAGTTTTCCGATGTCAAAGAAAACTGAGTAATTTCTCCGCTCCAGCAGACACTAAACTCAAGAGTTTTTCAACAAATTTGCAGATGGAGGAACTGAAGAAGTTGGTGGAAGAGGGAAAAGTGAAGTATATTGGCTTGTCGGAAGCCAGCCCCGACACCATACGGAGAGCGCACGCGGTTCATCCCCTCACTGCTCTACAAATCGAGTGGTCACTCTGGACGCGTGACATCGAGCAGGAAGTCATCCCTCTCTGCAGGTACATTGCTTGCTCTACTCTAATCTCTCAGGACATTTGCGAGGAAAAAGTGGAGGAAAACTCTGTCCACCGTCATCCTAGTAGACTCCAGACCTTCATAAATTGGTCCATTTTAATTAGGTATGTCCAGCACTTGAATTAACCATCGGCTTCTCAAATTTCCAGGGAGCTTGGGATTGGCATAGTGCCGTATAGTCCTCTCGGTCGCGGGTTCTTTGGCGGCAAGGGAGTAACAGGAACTATGCCTGAAAAAAGCTTTCTGGTATGTGACATGCCTTATTTCTTTGGTGTGCGTATCATTTAAGTCCAAGCTTCTCCAAGACAATCCTGTTTCCTCAAATCTTTTCCTTTATGATTTCAGGAAAGGCATCCCAGGTTTCGGCCGGAGAATTTGGAGAAGAACAAAATCTTCTACACCCGTATCGAGAAGCTAGCAAACAAGCACGGTTGCCCCCGATCCAGCTCGCACTGGCATGGGTGCTCCATCAAGGGGATGACGTCGTGCCGATCCCGGGTGTGTGGCCAATTTTTCGTACCTATTTTTCTTGAGTGGAAGCATCGATATTATGATTATTACATTCCCGTTTACTACGAAAAACTGGACTGCGACGGCCTGTCACGTCCCTAAAGCCCTATAGAACAGTCTCTAATGACTACTGGCGATGGTCGTCTGGACCCGTCAGCAGCCATCGCCTTCCACTTGCTGCTAAAGAGACTAGCAACTGTTTTCTGGCGCCCAGCGATCGGTTTCTAAACGTCGCTTTATAAGTTCTCTGAATCCATGAACTGTTGGTCCATTAACAGACGCGTCGCGTTATGAATTCTCTGAACTCAAGACATCGGTTTCTGCAGGAACGACCAAGATAAAGAACCTGGACATTAACATCGGCTCCTTGCGAGTGAAGCTCACAGAGGATGACGTGAGAGAGATATCGGATGCCGTGCCGATCGATGAGGTCGCCGGGGGCAGTATTCACGAAGGGTATGCTCGTTACTCGTGGAGGTACGCGGACACGCCCCCGAGAGGCGGGAAATCGTCGGCCTAGACTTTCGTTCCGTTTCATGGAGCATTGTTTGGCTCTCTCTGCATTGTTCTTTTTCCCCGTCTGTAGCCGAGGCCTGAAATCGATCATGGGATCGATGGAAAAAATAAAAACCAGGGATTGTTAAGTCCCTTAGATCCGGAAGGGACAGCGTGTAGCTGAGTCCCTAAGTTTGAAGAAACGTGCTGTTTTCTGAAATAATTACCAGTTATAATCTTGCAATTTACCGTTGATGTTTGTTATCATTTATACGAAATTACCGATCTTAATTTGAGTCACTTATATCGTGTTGGAATTATCAAGTATTTCCATAAGGGAAATGCTTCCCTGAGTCAGGGACTTGTACAATATCAATTGTTGACTCACACGTCATCACGGCGTGTTTGCATAAAATATTTATTGATTAGGAGATGGTGTGATTAGAATAACTTAAAGTACCGTTAGATCGTCAGGCTAACAGCTTTTTTTCCATAATTATCAAATTGGAATTACCAACTTTGATTCGTTGTCGCTTCCCAACATGCTAGAGTTACAAATTTATATAAAAAATTGCCACTCTTGATTTGAGTGATGTACCGATTATTGTCTTACTAAATTATCCAATTAAGTTAACCCTATCATTCCGACCAAAAAAAAAAAAAACCTACCAACTTTTATTTGAGAACTTCATTGTGCTCATTTGCTCGCTTCAAAATTACCAACTTCTCTTATAATTTACCGACATTGTTTGTCTAACTGACCAACCTCTTTAAAACTTTACTGACTTTTATATAAAGTTACCAGAGTCATTCATGAATTTTAATTTGGTTGTAGCTCATGAGCTCTTATTGGAGTTACTCACAACATCTATTTGATTTTTTTTTGAATTATCTACTTTACTAATAACTTACATTAATTTCCCTAGCTCTCTTATGAATATATTAGAGAGTTATTAACCAACCCTTTACTAAAGAATTGAGTGATTCGTGGACTATCCTATTCTTTTAAGTTAGATAATTATGAATCTATCGTGTGTCCCTTGGCCTCGACAAATTTTACTTTTACTTGCCGAATTGCCTCTTCAATTGTTTTTTTCTGAAACCAATACAATTTATTTCGTCATGGCTCCATGAACTGTGCTACTTACAATGTTCTTTGTTTACTAAATCTTCCTCACTTGGAATCACTTTGCCTTTAGTTAATTTAATTAGGTTGTCTTGTAAAAATAAGTCAAAGATTTGGTCCAATTTGTCAGCATTAAACGAGTAAGCTTGTGTGTCTTTAGCCCAAGTCATTATTGCTTGTTTTATTTTGGCAGGCTTCAAGGATCAACCATAGCAATTGCAATATTTTGCATTGAACTCAGGTTCATCTTCTAACTCATATTCTTCCATGGAAGCCATGTCTTATGTGTCGTCAATGAAAAAACAAGCAAAATCACATGATCGAAGCGTCTTTGAAATAACGAGAGAAAGGTACCAAATATGGGGGCCCGATAGACTTAGCATAGTCAAGTTTGAAATCCCCGGGACTCTTTTTCGTGGAAAAGCGAAACGATCTCTCACGTTTACTCGGCTCCTAACTGGTCTCGAACAAATTGGTGGCAACTCAAAATAAAAGTAAAATAAAATAACATAATAAATGAAGTTAAGCAACGTCATGATCGGTAGCAATTGGGACAACTCGTGCCAAGTGTGCAAATAAAAGGAATCCGTTTATTGTCTTTAGGTAAAACGCCTCTTCTTTCGAAGGATCGCAACAGTCGTTGCTGAAAAGAAAGAGAATTAGAGTCGTTACATAAGAGCTTAAGTACATTATAGTAGTACATACCGATGTGTATGGATTGAACTTTGCGGTTAATTAAATCGAAATTTTGCAACTCGCGCTTCTCATTTTTATTTTTAATCAATAACTTTCAAAACTTTCGTACACTCAAATGTTGATACGTAATTCATATATAACTTTTTATATTGAGCTTCAAATTTTGACCAGAAAGTTATAAATTTATTATATTTTATTTTTTATGGGGGTGGTAAACAAACAGAATATATAAAGTTGGGGTTGAAATTTGAAGTCGTTTTCCCCCTTTTGACTTGAAACGTGGATGTCCATGAACCACTTAGGGAAAATTCTAAATAAAGGGCTCAAAAGTGATATCATTTTCTCAAATAAAAGCTCTAAGTGAACTTTATTTCAAATAAGAGTACGTAGTGGCATAACATGTTTCAAAAAATGGCCCGACTTAAAGGGAATTTTCGTCATTTCTATTTTATTTTTTGTTTCTTTTTTCTCCTTTTTTTTTTTTTTTATTTTTTAAATATAAAAAAATAAAATAACAAATAGTCACATAGGCGGGAGGGCCCGCCTACCAAAGGCAAGCTCCGGGGCCGGCGAGGGTCGTTGACCCTCCCTTGGTCGGGCGAGGGGCCAAGCAACCCCCACTCGAACCGAGAGAAAGCCCAACGTCGTCGAGGTCGCCGACCGTCGCCGTTTCCCTTGTGTGTTGTTTTTTTTTTTTTTCAATTTTTCTTAATTTTTTTAAATTTTTAAGGAAACAAAAGAAAAAATGAAATGTCTAATAAAAAAGAAAAAAATCACATAAATAAAAAAGACGAAAATGCCATTGAAATCAGTTCTTTTTTAGACGTCGTGATCATTTTAGATTCTTATTTGAAACAAAGATTTATCGTAGCCTTATTTGAAAAAATGATAAGACTTTAAGTCTTTATTTAAAATAAAATTTACATGGGGCCTTATTTGGAATTTTCCCAACTACCTAAGATAACTAATAAGCCACGAGAAAGAAAAATAGAAAACCTTAGTGAGTCTGCTTACGTATTCGCATGCGTCATGCCCTTAAGCCAAGTCCAATCCAGACGACAAATTGGAACGACCGAGATTCAAACCAACTCTCCATTCCGTCTGAAGACAAGTGCCACTCTCTCCGAACAACTGGGCAACTCTGAGATCACACGAACGCTGCCCCCGAAGAGCAGAAGCAGATACAGTCTGAGCAGCGGAGGAGAAACTTAGCCCACTGATAGGAAATAATGGCAGGAGTGGCGGTCCCAAGAGTGAAGCTTGGAAGCCAAGGGTTGGAGGTAAAATCAACGCAATCCTGGATCTTTTTTGGTGCCCATTAACAATTATTTCCGAGGAATGATCAGTTTTGTTTTTCTTGATTCTGCTGGTACTGAAAGGGCTGGACTTTCTATTGTTATGCTTCGTGATAACGATGTCTCCGAAGTCAATGTGTAGATCAGTTGATTTTCATGTTACTTTTGGGTGGTTTGGGACGTGGGCATTGGATTTGTGCATGAAAGTTTCAAACTTGAGCCGTGAGTCGATGAGTAGAATCCTCTGCTAGGCATTTTACTGATACAACGGGGTTTTGCGATGCTGCTGCGAGCATTGAATTGGACATCTGATTGCTCATTTGTGTCCAAGATGGAAGTAGAGGTCTTGTCCAGCCAACTCGACACAGTTTAGGTGTGCTCGAGTTTGACTCGACTTGACTCGAGTGTTCGAGGCTGGACTCTGGACTTGACTTGGGCTTGATCTAGCTTGATTTTGCAAAGAGACTGAGCTCAATTCAATAAAGAATTTGGTATGCTCGACTACTCTTGACTCGGTTTGGTTTAAAGCTCAAGTTGAAGTCATTGAGCATGAGAATACACGCGGGTTCTGAAAGTCCGATATGAACAGGAACTAAGATTATGCACTGTTTTCTTTTTTGTTTAACTGAAAAACTCAATTATCCAACTGCTCAAGCGAGCTCGTTAGCTGCTCACCCTAAGCATTTTTAACCTCGAGGTCAATGCTATTTCGTATTTAAGCTCTCGTACACCAAAGGAATCGAGTCAAGCAGGACTAATCTGCTAGTTGAGATAGCCAGGGCTATGGCACATTTGTATCCCACCCTACATTGGAGTTTTAGAACTTTGCTTGCAACATTGAGCCAGAAAATATGAACTGCATTTCGTCTAAAGTACATGATCTGAGACATGGTAAGTGGTAAACTCACTAATTATTTTTTCCACAGGTCTCAAAGTTGGGTTTTGGATGCATGGGCTTGAGTGGTGTCTACAACTCTCCACTTTCTGAAGAGGATGGCATTGCCATAATTAAGGATGCTTATAGCAAGGGAGTCACCTTCTTTGATACAGCCGATGTGTATGGACCAAATACTAATGAAGTTCTGGTGCCGATGTGTATGGACCAAATACTAATGAAGTTCTGGTGGGAAAGGTATATATCTTTGCATAAGCAGTGACTTTTGCTTTTTACCAATCAATTGGTTGTACCAATTTGTGCTGTTCGTATCTCAAGAGCAAGAGTCAGTATTCTTCTACTTAAGATAAAGTTGGTCGAAAAAGACTCGTCTTTCTTTTCTTTCCTTGTTTTGAAGAGCCTGAAATGGTTACACCCTGAGGGAGGGCTAATTATATGGGATTTAATTTGGCTTTTCCATTTTTCGTATTACGAACCCCCTTCTTAGATCATATAATGGAAAGAAGGAAAAAAGAAATCGTTCGCCTTGGACAAATGTTCTCCTTCTAATTGGTTTTTCCAGAGATAGGGAAATCTAATCTTCGTTTGGCAAGCTTGATGTAATGATATTGTGATGCGATTTAGGCCTTAAAGCAGCTCCCGAGAGAAAATATTCAGCTGGCAACAAAGTTCGGTATAGTAAGAGTGGAAGCTTCCAAGATGGCGGTTAAGGGTACCCCTGAATATGTGCGATCCTGTTGCGAAGCTAGTTTGAAGCGCTTAGGTGTGGAATACATTGATCTGTACTATCAGCATCGAGTGGACACATCACTTCCCATTGAAGAAACTGTAAGTGCTTCTTTG
Organism: Rhodamnia rubescens; assembly: GCA_021437795.1. Taxonomy (NCBI): domain Eukaryota; kingdom Viridiplantae; phylum Streptophyta; class Magnoliopsida; order Myrtales; family Myrtaceae; genus Rhodamnia; species Rhodamnia rubescens. Next base: position 133,753 of record JAILYA010000153.1, read on the forward strand.
CAATTCTTTTTCTTGGGCACCCCTTCTTTTGATTTTGAGTGCATGTTTAGGATCCTGTCTTTTGGTAATTGATTGTCTCTTGAAACATTATATCCATCCCGTCTGAAGCCATGCATTTCCTGGTACATAGATGGGAGAACTTAAGAAACTGGTGGAAGAGGGGAAAATAAAGTATATTGGTCTGTCTGAGGCAAGCCCAGACACGATTAGACGAGCTCATGCAGTTCATCCCATTACGGCAGTACAAATGGAGTGGTCTCTCTGGACTCGTGATATTGAGGAGGAAATAGTTCCATTATGCAGGTTGGTTAGTCCACAGTAGCATCTTTTACTTCTTCCTTTTGCGCTTTTTTTTTTTGGGTGAAAAAAGTTTAGGAATATATCTCCCTTTAGCCCATGAATATCGTGCGACATTGGTCTTCTATATGACCTCTCAAACAACTTTATGTTGCAGCCACACGTGCAGTGTTGACATTCTTTATAATGTTTCCTGATCTAAAAATGCTGTCTTGATGTTGCTAAATGCCAGGGAGCTTGGCATTGGAATAGTTCCATACAGTCCGCTTGGCCGTGGCTTTTTTGGTGGCAAAGCTGTCATTGAAAGTTTGCCTTCAGACAGTCATCTGGTATATAACCATTTCAATTGGTATAGAAGTTATGTTTTCAAGGTCCAGTTCTTGAGTCTTTGATGGAAATGCTCTGTGATTTGAAGACATTATTTTAACTTAGTTGGCTTTGGAACCAAAAAATAATTGCTGGCCCCAAAAACTATGTTTTGAATGGAACTACTATAACCATGGGAGAAGTGGAAAACTAAGGCTTTATTAGTTGCAACACCGTGGATTGATATTGAACATTCAAAGCACAATCTTCTCACCGGTGATTGAATGACAACACACTTTACCAGTGTTATATTCCACAGAGACTAATGCCCGTGTTTACTTTGAAAGGCCATGCACCCTCGATTCAAAGGGGAGAACCTGGATAAGAACAAAAACATTTACACTCGGATGGATATTCTTGCCAAGAAACACGGATGCACCCCAGCGCAATTAGCTCTAGCATGGGTTCTTGGACAGGGAGACATGGTTGTACCAATCCCTGGTGAGCCCTCTATACGATAAGCTTCTGCTTCAAGTTAAATCTGCCAGTTTTTTTTGCCAATAAGCTTCTGCTTCAAGTTAAATCTGCCACTTGGCTTTTTAAAAAGTGAAAAAATGTCAAGTAGTTGTTGTGTATAAAAGCCCACAGGCTATTTAGTGGCTTTGTGTGGCCTTATGAATTGCTGAGAAGAAGGCTTGCATTTATATCGTCTTTGTTTTAAGTAAATACTCTCAAAGTTGCTCCTAACATAATTCCGTGGAATGTTTGCTGGTTTTCTTCTAACTCCAGGGACAACTAAGATTAAGAACTTGGACGACAATATTGGCTCTTTCAAAGTAAAGCTTACTGAAGAAGATCTGAAAGAGATCTGTGATGCTGTACCTGTTAATGAGGTAGCCGGAGGTCGAACCTACGAGAGCATGACTCAAGTGACTTGGAAGTTTGCTAATACACCTCTACCAACTCAAGTCTGAGCCCAAGAGTTTCACAGTCTGGCCAGGCAATTTAAGCATTTGTCGACTGTGCTATAATGAAGTATGTGATCACTGATAGAGAAAAAGAGAAGATGACTTATGAACTTTGGCAATGCTTCTGCTCCTATGACAACGAAATAAATGTGCTGTGCTGGTTGGAGAGAGCACTTCTCTTCCTTTATGTCTCTCCCCTTAAAGCGTATAAATAACATGCCGTAGCTTGTTTTTGGATTGTGATGCCTTCCCATTTTCATATGATCCTTTCGTTTTTTTGTCCCGTTTGGGAAGAAATGGTTCCAACCCAGGAAATTTTAGTCTGCAGCTAGCACATCAATCGTCAAATAGACATGAATTTATGCACAATCTTGCCCTGGCTTGGATTTAATCGTTCAGTGCTAAGTCTGGAAGTGTCAAGAGTATATGATGTCGAATTCGTTTCGGTTTCAACCATGAAAAAGAAGTTCAACTCTTCATCTTAGTGCCAAAACAGCCACATCAAACAAAGATAATGGAGGAACTAGTGCTTTGTTATCCCAGGGTAGTCAAACGGGACACGCTATACAATGCTTGTTGACAAAAATTTCACCCTACTCGGACAAAAGAATCTATTTGCTGCAGTTGAAGAGGATGCAATGTCATCTTGTTGTGGAATAGATGCATACAGTCCTAGAGAACGGAGGAACGATCTAGCCAACTAACAAGGTTAAGAACTTCAACTGCAAGATTCTATGGCAGTGTTCTGGTCTTTCCCCATGTCAATGATGGATCTTTCCTCTGTTTGTGTCCGTTGAAGTCCATGATATGTGATCCCGGAGTAGTGCCGAAAGTCTTCACTAGGATTTTGGCTTATCCCTACAAAATGCTCCGCCTAAATTTTTTAATACCACGCACCTCGGTGCAGCCTTAAGCATTTAGATGGACTGCCAGTTTTCCCTTATGTCTAGTATATCCATTTCCTCATTTTGTTTCAACACATGCATCGTGGTTGGGGTTTGGATGCATCGGCTTGAGTAGAGTCTACGACGCTATCGTTTCAAAGGATGGTGGCGTTGCCATGATGAAGTATAGTCATAGCAAGGGAATCACTTTCTTTGATACGGCAGTGTATGGAGCAATTGTTAATGAACTTTTGGATGGGATGGTATATATACCCCTCGATTCTAGAGCTTTGCTGTAACCCCAGTTTCAGTTCATTTTATTTATTTGTGTGGATCGAAAGTCTGCTTCCTTCAGCTCATTTCCTAAGAAAACAAGGAAGAAAGGAAAGAAAAAGTCATTCAAAATATATAGGGAAACAGGATAATCTGTGGTGATAGAGTTCATATTGAAGTTGGAGACTGTGATGTCGTTATTTTAATGAAGCATTTTCACCTGTTATACTTAATACCGATTTATAATTTTTTTGAAGGCCTTGAAGCAGTAATCGAAATTTAACTTTGGTATAGTAAGATTGGACAATTCTAATGTCATAGTTAAGGGCACGCCCGAATAAGTGCAATCTTGTTGCGCAGCTAGTTTGAAGAGCCTCGATGTGGAATACATTGATCTGTATCACCAGCATGGAGTGGACAATTGAAGAACTCTAAGTGCCATTTGCTTTGATGTACATCTGTTACTACCCTTTTAATCTTTCAGTGATCCGTTTCATTTTGAAGAAGTAGATCATAGCAAGAAAATGTTAAACCATATAAGTTCGGTTCCGCAGATGGGAGAACTGAAAAAACTGGTAGAAGAGGGTAAAAAGAAGTAGGATATAATTCCGTTAAGCCAGCCCACGCAATTCACTCAAGCTGTCCATCCCGTTAAGGCAGTACAGATGGCAAGGAGGATATAATTCCGTTATGCAGGTTACTGCATATTCCCTTTTCGACTTGGTGAATACCCAAGGCATTCGCCGTAAGGTGTTTTGATGTCAAAATGCCAACTTGGTGTTGTTTCAACGCCAGAATAGCTCCTTATACTCTCGTGGACGCAGGTTTTTCGGTGCCAGAGTTGTTGACAAAAGTTTGCGTTTAGTAGAGTGTTCCGGTAAGTCTAATTCAGCTTTATTCAGAAGGTTGGATCTTCCGGAAGTAATTTTCCAGTATCAAATTTTTGTTAACTGACGCAACAGGTTCTCTGTTGAAAGGCCATGTGCCCTCTAATTAAAAGGGGAAAATTGGAAAAGAACAAGAGCCTCAACACTAGGATTGAGCTCAGTTAGCTATGGCATGAGTCCTGGACGCAGAGATGGTGTTGTACCAATCCCTGGTGAGTTTCCTATAGCTTTCTTTTCAAGTCTAAACCAAACACATACACTTTCTCCTGTACAGAGAGCACTCTTCTTTACAAAACACAAATGAATTGGCCATTGGCCAATAGCTGTTGACTGTGATTTGAATTCTTGTGAGCCGCATTCTGTTGTTGACCTAAACCGGTAAGAGTTAAATCCATTATGTCATCTTCAGGACACAACTTGGCTCCTTCGGAATCACGTAGGACTTCATGTGCATCGGATTATGTCGTTGAGAAGTGCATCCGATGAGACTCCTGGAAACATTTGGCTGGTTTTTCTTCACTTCTCTAGGGACAACTAAGATCAAGAAGTTGGACTCCAACATAGGCTCCTAGTGAATCTCACTGAAGTACACTTGAAAGAGATTTCAGATGCTGTGCCATCAGGGAGGTGGCAGGGCGGCAGAACATACAACGGCGTGGCTCATGCATCGTGTAAGTTTGCGAACATGCCTCTGCCTACTAGGAAGGTCTAAAGCGACTTCGAGGTTGCATTCCCAACCGCCCTAATCAAGCATTTGCCGACCGTCCTACTCTATACTGGAGCAGACACTTGGCACTGTCCTTTCCTCTCACGGTCGGCGGAAGGATCATGCTCATGTATACCACCTTTCATCTTCGTCTCTGATGCTCTTTTTTTATGCTTGGATGATCTTCCCATGGTTTTTCATCCATTGAGCAAGGTTTCATTAGTCATACATGGTTGAGGACCTGAGGTGATCTTCAATATCAACTGGTGAAAGCGTAAGCTTGAAGCTTGGAGTCAACGAATTGACACGGACTATGCATTAGTCCTTCACCAGCAAAACAAGCGGACGTAAAAAAATCCACATTCTGCTTGGGGATAATCAAAGTGGGTAAGACGAGGAAGTGGTGGATAAAATGCCTCCACATGCTTATACTTCGGATTGAAATTGGAAGTTTTTATAATGAAATATGACAGTCAACTTGTGCCTTAAAAGTTCTTTATTCATCGATTTAACTTTGTTTTCACTTATAATGAAATTTAAAAAATAAAGGAATCTTTATGTCCTCTAATAAGAAAAGAAAAAAAAAGGTACACTGTCCTGGACTTCACCAGGACTATGTCTACGATAACACATGCTCATCCTCCAGAAGTAGCAGAAACACAGAAGCAAGCTGAGAAAATTTATGGCAGGATTTGAGATTCCAAGAGTGAAGCTGGGAAGCCAAGGACTGGAGGTAGATTCAATCCAAACCCAATCCCAAATCTTTGAATGCCCGTTAAGTTTTTCCGGGAGCTGCTCGGTCATGCTTACTATTTTTGTTCAATAAATTTCTGCTGCAAGATGAGAATGCTGAACTCTGATCTACACCCTTGGGTTGTCTCAGTCTGGTAAACGTATCTGGGGATTGTCGGTGAATGGTTCAGAAGTTTTAGCTTCTGAAACCATGGGAGTAAGATTATTAGTCTCACGCTATGTTTGTGCCCACTGAGCTTATGGCCTGTAAAGGAAGGCACAAAAATGTTATTCACCCTTGAGTTTGTTTGTGCTCAGGTGTCTAAGTTCGGGTTCGGATGTATGGGCTTGAGTGGTGTCTACAACTCTCCACTTTCCAATGAGGACGGCATCGCAATAATAAAGGATGCTTATAGCAAGGGAATCGCATTCTTCGACACATCCGACGCATATGGAGCAAATGCAAATGAAGTTCTGGTCGGGAAGGTAAGTGGTTGTTCCCGGAAAAGCATTGCGTTTCTGTGACCCTATATATCATAATGCCAGTTATTGTGCACCTATGATCTGAAGCTCAGTGTTTGGTCTTTACATTCCTTTTCTTTTGATGATCCTGAAGAAGACACTATATACATCTTGAGGGAGGATGAGGTACTAAGGACGAGATCTTTTCCACCATGTTTTTATGCCTGCACTATTGTTTCTAAAAAGCATATAAATTCGTTGCTCTGCTTATTGTTTGGTTCACTTTAGTTATGGAAACAGAGAAAAAAAGCGGAGGAAGGAATTATCACCTTCCGGTGATGTTTCCCCTCTATTATTGCTTTCCGGGATACCAATTTTTCTCCATTTAGGGTGGTCGACTTGATGAATTGTCATGCCATCATATAATAATTGGAGATTAAGGCGCTTCTGGTCTTAATCCACAGCTTCTTGTTGCCAACTGATACTCTTCGATTGTAACTGTCTATTAGGCCTTGAAGCAACTCCCAAGAGAAAACATTCTGCTGGCCACAAAGTTCGGCATAATAAGATTAGACTATTCCAACTTGGTAGTGAAGGGCACCCCTGAATACGTGCGGTCATGTTGCGAAGCTAGCCTAAAGCGCCTTGATGTGGAATGCATTGATCTGTATTATCAGCATCGAGTCGACACATCAGTTCCCATCGAAGATACTGTAAGTACCGTTTTTATTGTCTAAGTAGAGTACATCTTTAGTATCATTTTAAACTTGCATTATTATTTCTTCTATACAGTAGCCTTTCGGTTATTGGTTCCTCGAGGACGAAGACAGATAAGTGTTGAACCATGTATTTCCTGTTCCATAGATGCAAGAATTAACGAAACTGGTGGAAGAGGGAAAGATAAAGTACATTGGTCTATCTGAAGCTAGTCCGGACACGATTAGAAGAGCTCACGGAGTGCATCCAATTACAGCTGTGCAGATGGAGTGGTCTCTCTGGACACGGGACGTCAAGGAAGGGATAGTTCCATTATGCAGGTTAGTCTACATTAGCATCTACGCTGCATTAATTTGCCTGTGCATCTACCCTTATCACAGGACAAAGAAACTTCAAACAACTTTTGGTTTTTCATTTGGAGCAATCCTGTTTCCGACCTCGTGGACTTCCTGGAAGTGTACTCAATTTGATACAACTGCACCTTTCTTCGTTCTTCGGTCATGTAGCTTGACTTTGATGTGAAAATTACGTATTGATGGTGTGACTTGCTAGGGAGCTCGGTATTGGAATGGTCACGTACAGTCCTCTCGGCCGTGGCTTCTTTGCTGGCAAAGCTATTGTTGAGAGCTTGCCTTCAGTCAGCTCTCTGGTATGTCCGATTCGTCTGTTTCATTTAGAAGGATGTAATGTTACTTAAAAAAGAATCCCCTGGAGATGACTTTCAGTTAAATAACTGAACCTGGAGCCTTAACAGGTTGTATAATCTTCTCTGGATTTTTTCGCTATTTATGCGATCTTTCTGTTGATTTTAGGACATGATCTCCTCGAGGGAATTTTTAGATGAACGACTTGTGGGGCACTATACATCGAGTAACTGATGCAAGAAAACTCTCTCTTTGAAAGGTTACCCACCCCAGATTCCGAAAGGAGAACCTGGACAGCAATAAAGTTATCTACTCTAGGATTGAAGATCTTGCGAGGAAGCATGGATGTACAATAGCTCAATTAGCTCTAGCATGGCTTCTTGAAAACGGAAACGGGGCCGTACCAATCCCCGGTGAGTCCTCTATAGCTTGTATTTCGAGTTGAATTACCTGAGATATATTTTTTGCGGTAGATTGAAGACAGTGTACTCTTCTGCATGCAATTATGTAGTCGAGAAATGCATGGGATGAGACTCCTGGAAAATGTATGACCGGCTTTTCTTTTTACTTCCCTAGGGACAACTAAGATCAAAAACTTGGATTCCAACATAGGCTCATTGAAAGTGAATCTCACAGAAGAAGATTTGAAAGAGATTTCTGATGCCGTGCCCATTGGCGAGGTGGCAGGCAGCAGAGCGCACGACGGTGTGGCTCATGCATTATGGAAGTTTGCCAACACACCTCTGCCTACTCAGAAGGTCTAAGCATAACGAGTTCGAGGTTGCGTTCCTGGCCGCCCAATTCAAGCATTCGTGGACAGCCCTATTCTAGATTAGAGCAGACCTGCAAACTTATTGGCACTGTCCTTTCTTCTCGCCGTCGTCGAAAGGATTATGCACGAGTGTCCCGCCTTTTATCTCATGTTTCTAATGCTCTTCTTCTTTTCTTATGCTTGTATGATCTTCCCACGATTATCCATCCCTTGAGCAACGTTTCATTAGGCAAAATCCAATCTCTGGGTTAGAACATCAGGAGGTAGACAAATCATTGGACTGGCTTTGCAATTAAAGAGACACTAAGTCATATGGCTGAGGCGATCTTCAATATCAACCGTTGAAATTTGAAAGACATGTGTGGATTGAATTTCACGATTAATTATTGAAATTTCGTTAATTCACGCGTTTCGTTTTCTTTTTAATCAGTAACTTTCAAATCTTCATGCCACTCAAATGTTGACGCGTATGAAATTCATAATTTATCTTAAATATTGACAAGAAAATTGAAAATACTTTCTTATTTTTTTATAGGCGGAAGTCAAACAGAACATGTAAGGTGGCGTTGAAATATAAATGTGGTTTCTGCCCTTTTGACCGGGAACGTGGGTTTTCAATAAAAAGTCAAAAGATAACTAAAAGCGAGGGATGAGGAAAACAGAAAAACCTCAGTGAATCTGCTTACTCATTGGCATGCTGTTCTGAAGATAAATAGATTCTCCAAGCAACTGGACAATTCTGAGATCGCACGAATCCTGCCCAAACGGCAGAAGCAGATGCCCACAAAACAGTGAAGGAGAAGACTCAGCACACTGATAGAAAATAATGGCAGGAGTGGAGGTTCCAAGAGGGAAGCTTGGAAGCCAAGGACTGGAGGTAAAACCAACGCCAATCCCAGACTCGACTAGACACTATCAGAGTGACTCCTAACGTGATTACTTCGAATGTTTGCTGTTCAACACCCACCACCCCCCACCCCCGGGGCCCCAGGGACAACTAAGATCAAGAACTTGGATGACAATATCGGCTCTTTCAAAGTCAAGCTTGCTGAAGAAGGTCTGAAGGAGATCTCTGATGCTGTACCCGTCGGTGATGTAGCAGGCGGTAGATCCTACGAGAGCATGGCTCTTGCGACTTGGGAAGTCTGCTAAAACACCTCTACCAACTCGGAAAGTCTGAGATCAAGAATTTCAAATTCTGGCCGATCAATTTAAGCATTCGTCGACTCTGATAAATGGAGCATGTGAGCGCTGATAGAGAAGAAGAGAAGACGACTTATGAACTCGGGCAATGCTTCTGCTCCTGTGGCATCGGAATAAAGGTAATGTGCTCGTTGGAGAGAGCACTTCTCTCCTTTCTCTCTCCCTCTCCCCTTAAAGAATAAAAATGACATGCGGTGCCTTGTTCTCGGATTGTGAAGCCTTTCCGGTTTTGCATGATCTCGTTTCATTACTATCCCTTTTGGGAAGAAATGGTTTCAACGTTGTTCTGTCCACTTTGGAAAGAAATGGTTTCAACCCAGGAAATTTTATTCTGCAACTAGTACATCATCATCAAACAGACAAGATTTTATGCAGAATCTTGCCCTCCGCTTCGTTTTTAATGGTTCGGTACCGATGTCTGGAAGTTTGTTGGCAAGAACATATTCTGTCAAACGTGCTTCAGTTTAACCAGGAAAAGGAAGTTCAAATCTTCATCCTAGTTTCGAAAGAGCCGCATTTATCAAAGAAAAGCGAAGAACTAGTGCTCTGTTGTCCTAGGATAATCAAACAGGACTCATTGTATAACGCTTGTTCACAAAAATTTTTGCCTTACTTAGACACAAGAATCTATTCCCTGAAGCATAAGAGAATACAGTAACTTTTCTTGGAGTGGTATAGTTGCGTACAGTCCTCTTGGACTTATGCATGGAAAAATTATCCAAAAATTCCTAAACCTATTATACGGCGGCCAATTCAATCTTGAACTTTTTAATTGTGGTAATTCAATCTTAAATCTTTTGGCAACTTGTCAATTCAGTCCTAAATTTTTCAATCATACCCATGTAGTCCTAAATATTTTAACAATTTGCCAATTTAATCGTTTCAGCTAATTTTGTCTGGACATCACTGTCGTGGAGGTCCAGTCAGCTCTTGTTGTCTTCCATGGTGTGTCGGGTGCTGAGATAGGATTTTTTTTTATTATATAGTTTTCTAAAAAGGAACTGTTTTTATCCTTTTTTTTTCCTTTAGAGGGGAGGGCCGCGGCCAGTAAGGGCTTCACCTTGAGGTCGATTCCCAATCAAGGGAAGAAGACAAAAATAAAAGATCAATAATAAACTTTCCTTAACAAACAAACAAACAAAAAAACGTCGGCATCGGTCGCATCACATAGGACATGCAAGACTGACTAGCCGACGTCAACGATTTTTACGAAGTCGGTTGAAATGACTACATTGATAATTCGTTAAAATATTTAAGAATAAATTGGCATAATTTAAATATTTATGATTAAATTGATAGCCGATAATAGGTTTAGGACTTTGAGGACAATTTTCCCGGCTTTGCATTATCATTATTCTTTTCTCTCTCTTTTTAGGCGGATCTATTTGCTGAAGTTTGACATCGGAGGCTGCTTTATTTAGCATGTCTAATTCAGCCAGATGCTTCATTTATCCCCTTCAAACGAGCGGACGAAATGAAATTTCGATAAAGCATAGGTGGGGTAAGGCAACAAAAATATCTCTCAGTCCGATGAAAACTCTCCATGTACTAACTGAATTTTGCAATGGAAAAATGACACAAATGGTTCTAAACTTTGGCTCAAAGCGATGTGATTCATGAACTTATAATTAGTTCAATATGATCTTTAAATTGTAACCCAATGTGCAATGTCCTTGAACTATTAATTTGTTGATGTGATCGTTGAACTTTTTGTACAAGTTCAATTTAGCCCATCAACTAAGAAAATGCACAATGTGGTCCCTGAATTTGAATGAATGAAAAGACAATATTGAATATTTTCATATAGATCGAGAACTAAGTTAAACATGTTCTAAAAGTTCATGGATCATATTGAACAAATTGAAAGTTCAAGGATCACATTAACACGTTGGGTTAAAGTTCATGACCCACATTGAACAAGTTAATTTTTTCATGGACCACATTGTATATTGGGTCAAAATTTATGAATTATTTATATCGAGTATCCCTCCAGCAATCTCTCTTTGATAAAACCGTCGGTGACTTTTAAAATATCCATCAAGCGAGCCGGATATTTCAACAAGGTGATATGCGAAGCGCATTGTCTTGAATTAGGGATACGCAATCAACAAGTTGGTTCAAGACATTGTGCGAAATACGCAGCCGGGACATTCTTATATAACCATACCCGAAGTGGTAGCCGACTTAAGCCGATGTGAGGTCTACCTCCCCCACCGCCACCTCCTATTAGTGATAATACCCTCTAGTTGCTTTATGTATGAAGGATCTCAAGGTCGAAAGTGGCCTCAGACGGATCAGTTTTAGGACTTACTTAGTTCCATATTAATCCCAAAAGTTATCAGTGTGGATAACATATACCCTGCGGCCAAAAGGAGCCAATCCAGAGAAGCTAAAAATCAAAACACGTCAGCTATCTAAGATAGCACATGCTCTACCTCCAGAAGGGGCAAAAACGGAGAAGCTAGAATCAAAAGCTGAGAAAAGACATGGCAGGATTTGAGATTCCGAGAGTTAAGCTGGGAAGCCAAGGACTAGAGGCAAATTCCATCAAAGCCCACCCCCAAATCTTTGAATGCCCGTTTAGTTTTTCTGAGAGCTGCTCTGTCTTGCTTTACTCTTTTTGTTCATTGAATTTCTACCGTAAAATGTGAATGCTGAACTCTGTCTACACCCTTGGGCGCTCTCTGGCTGGTAGACGAATCTGGGGATTGTCAGTGAATGGTTCAGAATTTAGTTTTGATAATTTTTTCAGCTTCTGAAACCATAGGAGTAAGATCGTTAGTCTCCTATTCTTTGTTTCTGTGCTTTGAGCTTATGGTCTGTAGTTGAAGGCACGAAAGTGCTAATCACTCTTGAGTTTGTCTGTGTTCAGGTATCAAAGTTGGGGTTCGGATGTATGGGCTTGAGTGGCGTCTACAACGCTCCACTTTCTGATGAGGACGGCATTGCCATAATAAAGGAAGCTTATAGCAAAGGAATCACGCTCTTTGACACAGCTGATTCGTACGGAGCAAATGCTAATGAAGTTCTGGTCGGAAAGGTATGTTGTTATCCCCAGAAAACCATTGCGTTTCTGTGGCGCCATACGTTGTCATGCGAGCTATCGTGTGCCTATGATCTCAAGCTCAGTGTCTGGTCTTTCCATTGCTCTTCTTTAGAAAAACCTGAAGAGGATACTGTGTACATCTTGAGGGAGGTTGAGGTATTAAGGATGAGATGCTTCTCCGCCCACGTTTTAATGCGAGCACTATCGTTTGAAAAAAGCTTATAAGTTCGTTATTCTGCTTGACCCTGGTTCATTTTAGTCGTGGAAATAGAGAAAACTAGTAAGGAAGGAAGGAATGTTTTCCCTTTGGGGATGTTTCCCTTCTATTTTGCTTTAAAGGAGACCGATTTTTCTCCGTTTAGCAAGGCCGATTTGATGAATTATGACTCAATTATATGGGGATTCGAGATTAAGGTACATCTGGTTCAACTTTGCAGCTTCTTGCCATCATCTGATACTCTTCGTACTCGATTCGATTGTGTTTGTCTTTTGGGCCTTGAAGCAACTCCCAAGAGAGAACATTCAGCTAGCCACAAAGTTCGGTATAGTAAGATTGGACTTTTCCAACTTGGTGGTTAAGGGCAACGCAGAATATGTCAGGTCATGTTGCGAAGCTAGTTTGAAGCGCCTTGGTGTGGAATACATTGATCTGTATTATCAGCATCGAGTCGACACATCAGTTCCGATAGAAGAAACAGTAAGTACCACTTTTCTTTTCTTTTTGTCTCAGTACAGTACAAGTTCATTTTCATTTTTAACTAGCATTATTATTTGTTCTATACAATAGTCTTTCAGTGCTTGTTTCTCGAGGACGAATTCAGACAAGTGTTGAACCATGTCTTTCCTGTTCCATAGATGTACGGATTAAAGAAACTGGTGGAAGAGGGAAAGATCAAGTACATTGGTCTATCCGAAGCCAGCCCTGACACGATTAGGAGAGCTCACGCAGTGCATCCAGTTACGGCTGTACAGATGGAGTGGTCTCTCTGGACTCGTGATATCGAGGAAGAGATAGTTCCATTATGCAGGTTAGTCTACTTTAGCATCTAGACATTATGAATTTGCTCGTGCATCTGCCTTTTAGCACAGGACATGGAAATCTCAAAAACCTTTCGGTTTTACATTTCAAGTAATGCTGTTCCGACCCCTTGAACATTCACGGTGTGCTCGATTTACATACGACCACTATAATGAATTACCTTTGTTCGACGTTCTTTGGTCACGTGGTTTAATTTTGATGTAAAAGTGACATATTGATTGTGTGACGTACCAGGGAACTCGGCATTGGAATAGTTACGTACAGTCCTCTTGGCCGTGGCTTCTTTGCTGGCAAAGCTATTGTTGAGAGCTTACCTTCAGTCAGCTCTCTGGTACGACCTATTCACCTATTTCAGTTGGAAGAATGTAATGTTACTGCAAAAAATTACATCTGGATATGAATTTCAGTTATATGACGGAACCATTGGTTGAACTAGGAAACTGGCCAGGTTGAGGCATTACGGGTTGTCTGATCTTCTCTTGACTTTGTTGTCATTCATGTGATCTTCTGTTGGTTTTATAAGCCTCTATACATGACATAGGAAAAACGCAAATCCTCGAGGGAAGTTTCGGATATAACAATTCATGGGGAACTATGTATTTAGTAACTGATGCAAGAAAACTCTCTCTTGAAAGGTTACGCACCCAAGATTCAGAATGGAGAACCTGGAGAACAATAAAATGATCTATTATAGGATTGAAGATCTTGCCAAGAAGCATGGATGTACGACAGCTCAATTAGCTCTAGCATGGCTTCTTGCACAAGGAAACGGGGCCATAGCAATCCCCGGTGAGTCCTCTGTAGCTTGTATTCGGAGTTGAATGACTGGCGAGTATGTTTTGCGGTAGAGTGAAGAGTGTCCTCTTCTGATGAAGCACAAACGATCCAGCAAATGTAAAGAGGTCCTCACAGAGATTTTCGCGCAAAAACCATGAGTTCTGAACCCCCAAAAAACTAAGGAAGAAGAAGTTAAAGGGGGAGGAAAATCATAACCTGTGAGAAAAGAAAGAAAAAACAACAGATTCAAAGAAGCTCCTTCTGATGTGATTCCTGGAATTTTACTGGTTTTCTATGAACTTTGCTAGGGACGACTAAGATCAAGAACTTAAATGACAACGTGGGTGCCTTGACATTGAAACTCACTGAAGAAGATTTGGAAGAGATTTCCAAAGCTGTGCCCATCAACGAAGTAGCAGGCGGTAGAACATACGAGGGCGTGATGCATGCGACGTGGAAGTTTGTTAGCACACCTCCGCCAACCAAGAAGTACTCAGCATAAGAGGTTCACAATGGTGGTCCTGCAGCCCAGTCCATGGATTCAAAGACTCCGAGAATGCGATGACTGATAAGTAGAAGAAGTGTTCTTTGTTCTTGAAGAAATTTAGAGAAAATTATACTAAGTTTCTTTTATTCTTCAAAACTACTTAATTACATGAGGCCTCTAGCCTTTTATAGCTGCTCGTCCAGCTAATTATTGTGCTAACTAATGAAACAACAAACCAGATATACTAGCCATAAATCGATTAGTATCTGCTGGTTGAAACAGAAAATAACAGCACCCTAAAACTTAGGAAACAAATCCCTAAAAGCTAACAAACAAGATCCTGAAAAATCTGGAAACAAAATAACCGAACCTGCTTGCTAACTAGAAAATCTGGTTCCGATTTTCAACACTCCCCCTCAAATTTGGGTTATGAATGTCTATCATACCCCGCTTGCACCTTAGAGTCTCGAAACTATTTCGGATAAAGCCTTGGTCGAGTATATCCTTTGTTTGATGATTGGTTGGAACATACAAGAGCTTCAATATTCCTTCATCGAGTTTTACGTGATGAAATGTCGATCGATCTCCACATGTTTTGTTCTATCATGATGAACCGGGTTCTTGGCAATCTCAATAGCAGCTTTGTTGTCACATAATAGTGACATAGGATCGGTATTAGTGAATCCTAGTTCATTTAAGACTCTTCTCAGCCACATGCCTTTACATATTCCTTGGCACAATGCTCTAAACTCGCTTCAGCGTTGCTCCTAGCGACAACGGGCTGCTTCTTGCTTCTCCAAGTAACCATGTTGCCCCACACGAAGGTACAATACCCGGTTGTTGATCTTCGGTCCGTGAGAGATCCAGCCCAATCTGCATCCGTGAAAATCTCCACATTTCTCTCCTCTATTTTCTTAAAGTAAAGCCCTCTTCCAGGACTTCTCTTGAGATCTTGTAAGATTCGAAAAAGCACTGCAGGTGCTTCTCTGTTGGTTGATTCATGTATCTACTAACCATACTTTCTTGTGAAACCAATGTACGGCCGAGTATGTGAGAGATAGATCGGTTTGACAACTAATCTTTGATACCTCCCTTTGTTCGTCAATGGTCCTTCTTCTTCCATCTCGGTTTATTTGTAGAATCCATAGGGTTGTCGGTTGGTTTGCATCCAAGCATACCGGTTTCCTTCAAGAGATCAAGAGTATACTTGCGTTGGGAAATTGCAATCCCTTTCCGTGACCGAGCTACCTCCATACCTAGGAAGTATTTGAGTTGACCGAGGTCTTTAACCTCGAATTCTTGTGCCAAGATATCCTTGATTGACCAATCTCCTCCCAGATTGTCACCGGTTAGGATTATATCATCGACGTATACGATCATTATTGCTCTTCTACCTTCAGGTGACTTATTGACAAACATTGTATGATATGTTTGACATTGAGTGAAATTCAGCTTCATTAACGACCCTTGTTAACCTCTCGAACCAAGCACGAGGTGATTGCTTTAAGCCGTATAGGGATTTCTTGAGTTTGCACACCTTGTTGAAGCTCTCTTTAGTGTCAATTCCTGGTGTGACTTCCATAAAGACTTCTTCCTCCAATTCCCCATTTAAGAAGGCATTCTTTATGTCTAATTCTTTGTAGGGGCCGGTCCAAGTTAGGCTGCAAGGGAGAGCAACACTCGAATGGAGTTTAGTTTGGCCACCGGAGCGAAGGTTTCTTCGTAGTCTATACCATATGATTGTGTGAATCCCTTAGCGACCAATCTTGCCTTGAAATGATTAACACTACCATCGGCGTTGTACTTAAGCGTAAAGACCCACTTACATCCCCAGGTTTCTTCCCAACCGGCAGTGCAGTATATTCCCAAGTCTTATTCTTCTCGAGTGCATGAATTTCCTCAAGAACCGCTCTTTTCCACTCGAATTGAGCAAGTGCCTCCTGGATATCATTGGGAATTTGAATGTCGCTCAATGTTGAAACAAATGCCTTGTATTTCGGAGACAACTTTTCGTACGACACAAAATTGTTAAGGGGATGTGGAGTGCACTGTCTCTTCTCCTTCCTAAGAGCAATAGGCTGATCAAGATCATCAAGTACGGTAGAATTTTCCGAGTTTATAGAAGCATTACCTTCATCGAATGTGGGTCTTGAACTCGGATCTGTCTCTTGAGTGGCCTTGATGTAGTAGGTCCTCCAACTCCTTTTGAGTTTTCCGCCTAGAGTAGACAATTACTTCTTTATTTTTGTCTTGTGTAGCATCTTGAATGGGTAGACATGAAAGACTTTCGGATGTTGGACGGCTGTCGCATGTTAGAATGGGTAGACACGGAAGACAAGCAAAATTTTGTTGTGACCCGAGTGAATGAGAAGTGTCCCAAAAATAATATTCCTCACAACTCTCCCCCTGAATGGTATTTTTGGAGTGAAAGGGCTGGTGCTCAAAGAAGGTAACATCCATGGTGGTATAAAGCGCTTTGTTTGTGGGCAATAACACTTATATCCACTTTGATGTGGTGCGTATCCTAGAAACACACATTTGAGGGACTTAGGATCAAGCTTGCTACAATGTTGCTGATTTATATGAACAAATGATGTGCAGCCCTAATACTTTGAGTGGGATATGTGAGGCAAAAGCGAGCATGTGGGTATGTATGAAGTAGCCTCGAAATGGTGTTTGGAAATCTAGGACATGGGAAGGCATACGATTGATGAGATATGTGGCTGTTAACACTTGCTTCTCCCCAAAAGTGTTTAGGAACATGGGTGGCTAACATAAGAGAACAGGGCGACTTCCAAAAGGTGCCTATTTTTCCTCTCTGCTACTCCATTTTGTTGTGGAGTATCTACACAAGAGCTTATATGTATGATACCATGGCTATTTAGATATGACCAGCTGTGAGTGAAATTATTTTCTCCCATTATCTGTTTTTTGAAAACTTAGATTTTGTGCTGAATTGGGTTTGGATCATTAGGTTGAAGGTTTGAAAAATTCGGCCAATATCTGATTTTTTTTTCATTAGAAAAAGCCAAGTGAGTCTTGTGTGATCATCAATGAAGGTAACAAACCATCTAGAACCGAAATATTGTTGACACAAGACGGTCCCCGGATATCACTATGAATCATGTGAAATGGATGAGAAGACTTATAAGGTTGCAAAGGGGGTATGAGCGCAAGTATGTTTGGATAATTGATACACCTCACATTGAAATTTTATGGAATCTTTTTTGAACAAAGAAGGTAGCAACCTTTTTAAGTACGTAGAAATTTGGATGACCTAACCTATAATGCCACAATTTGACGTCACTCTCTTCCTTAGCACAAGATGCTACACATGACATCTTCTTGTTTTTCCACTCGGAGGCATTAGCTTGCCGAAGGTAGAGGCCAGGCATCCATCTCAAGTCGCCATCGTCATCCCCGAGTTCAAAACCAGAAATTCACATGAGTGGGGGAAAAATTTAGTAATGCGGCCTAAATCTTTGGTTAACTTCTTGATGGAAAGAAGATTATAGCTGAGTTTGGGAATAAATAATACTGAATTCAGAGTGATATCTTTTGAAATAACCACGATCCAACACAAGCCACCCTTGAGCAAGGACCATCAGCAATTCGAACACTAGTACCGTTTTGACATGGATTGTACTCATTGAATCTCGTGATATCTCGGTCATGTGGTTGGATGCTCTGAGTCTACAATCCAAGAGGTGATTTTCTCATGTTTAGCACTAAAGGCATTTAGAGAATTACCTCGCCGAGCTATCGTTGTTGTACCAACCCCATACAGGCGGGTTGCCTTTTTGAGCCGATTCTGTAGTGGCTTTTTAGTATCTCCATTGTTCTTTGTTGAAGGGACTCGAATCACCGGGCATTTGTTTCGGTTTGGACTATGTTGCTTCGCTCTCCCGATCTTGAGGTTGATAGCTTTCAATCATCGGCCGACCATGAAGTTTCTAGCATGTGTCTTTTGTGTGGCCCGTCCGTTTGCAATGATCACACCCTGAACGGCCACCCCTTATTTGGTTGTGGTTTGAATGAGTGCTTCAAGCGTAGGATGGCTGAGATCCTCGGGCTATTAAGGCAGAATTTTCTGGATTAGTCGATTGTTTGGCCAGGCAAGCATCACCTTTCGCCGAGTCTCTTCTCTCCCGACCTCATAAAAACTTCTCGTACACTAGGTAGGGGCTTTATGCTCGGGATTCGTCCACGTGCCTCATCAAGCTCTTGATTCAAGCCTAACAAAAATTTGTAGATACGTTCTCGATCTTGAATCTGTTTGTACCGCTTGCTATCTTCGAGGACAACTCCACATCATATCTTCCGGACATGTCAAGTTGCGCCAATGACATATGAGTTGGTTAAAATAAACAATAACCGAAGATTCCCCTTGCCTTAGATCATGAAGAATGCCCTTGATCTCGAAGATGGGTGAGGTGTTAGCTTTGTTTGAATAAGTTTGTGGACAGCATCCCCAAATCTCCTTCGATGTCTTGTAGTACATGAAATTCTCCCCTATTTCATTCGTCATTGAATTCACAGACGAGGACATCACCATGTTATTCTCCACCTTCCCTGTACGATAATTTGGGCTCATCTCCTCGGGTTGTATGGCAGCTCCAGTAAGGTAATCTTTTTTACCTTTTCCTAAACGAAAATCATGAGAATGGGACCATTGATTGAAGTGGTGACCGGTAAGTTTATGATTGGTGATGATAAGGGTTCCACCTTCGGATACATTGAAAGGTTGGGTAATCATAGGAGAGTTCGATTACCATGAGAAGAGTTCGAAGATGTAGGGTCGAGGTTTCACTCTCAGCCTCGCTTGCCATGGTGGCTCTAGGGTATTTTGTCATGGTGGAAACACTTAGAGATATGGTGGAAAAGAATGGTCCAGGATCGTGCTTTAATACCATGAAGAAATTTAGAGAAAATTATACTAAGTTTCTTTTATTCTTCAAAACTACTTAATTACATGAGGCCTCTAGCCTTTTATAGTTGCTCGTCCAGGCTAATTATTATGCTAACTAATGAAACAACAAACCAGATATACTAGCCATAAATCAGGTTAGTATACTTAGTTGAAGCAGGAGAAATAACAGCACCCTAAAACTTAGGAAACAAATCCCTAAAAGCTAACAAACAAGATCCTGAAAAATTTGGAAACAAAATAACCGGACTTTTTTTGCTAACTAGAAAATCTGGTTCTGATTTTCAACAGTTCTCTTAGCCATCGCAAAATTGCCGTTGAGCCTTCCTTCTCATGTTCTAATGCTGTTTTCAATATGCTTGCGAGACCTCGCAAATGTACTTCACGTGCTGTGGGCTTTGCGACTGAACGGTTAATGCCACGCTACAAGCTCTTTGTCGAAGACTCTTTTCTGAGGCAACTAAGAGAGACTTTCATTCCCTTACTTCGAGCAGAAGGAGCCGCTTTATGAAAAATTCCATTCCATGAACTGATGCTTAAACCATTTCCAGGGAAACCAAAACAGACAGGAGACAGATCCCTTCTTTCCCATGTATTCTGACAAGCATGAAGTTAAATCTGAGGAGCAAATGAAATTGACTGACTATTCCTAAGCCAGCACAACATGCTCATGCACATCAATCCCTCTGTCCTTTCTTTTTTTTCTTTCCCTTGAGCAAACCAGTGACCATCCGGAGACTAGAGAAGAGAGACGAGAGAAAACAAAGCTAAGGACAGAAAAGCCAAAAAGACACAACTGTAGGTTAACTTGAGTGTCAAGGAACATGTTCCCAACCCAAAACAAAAAAAATAATTTGCAATCTCCATAAAGCTTGGCCTGCTCAATTCTCTCATTCACCAAACCCATTCCTCTGAACTGCCTTGGCTCTTCTCGCTGGGCATTTTGTATCCCAGCAGCACACTCTGAACCTGATGAGTTTTACCTGATGAAAGTCATCCACAGCTTCACTCAAGCCCTTGGGAAGCTGTTGAGGAGGGTAAGAGCCTCCGAGCCACACTGTTCATTTCTAATGAGCATTCCTTCTTCTGCACCTTCTTTCTTCTCTTGTCGTTCTAGAAGAAAGTTTGAACATGATTTAGAATTGGAGTTGACAGAGCCAAACCCCGTGAATTAAGGCTCCGCTCAATATTTTCTTACAACTTGTAGTTTGAAATGATTAGCTAAAAGAAATTTTTTCACCATCGACAGCGAGATATTTTCTTTTCAATCCTCCTCCTCCTCCTTTATTTTTTTTTTATGGGTTCGTTGAAGGGAACCTCGAGGCTGACTCGGGTCAATGCCAAGTCAACCGTTTAACTTATTCCCCGAAAAGCTTTCCCCGACGCGTACTTCTTCGTCATTCTGCGGTCTCTTCCTGTACGGAGAACTGAGCTCACAGAGAGAGAGAGAGACAGAGAGATGGTGGCACGGAGGTTTAAGGTTCGCCACAACGACTCCGACTTCGAAGTCGACTACGACACCGACGACGGCCTTGAAGTCTCTCTCTCTCTCTCTCTCTCTCTTTGTGTTCGCCGCGAATTCGATTTCCTCTTGCTCTCCCCGATTTGTCCGCAGCTAAGGCTTTGCCTCTTCATTTGCAGGTGTTCCGATACCAGGTCTTCTCTCTCACGTCGATCCCTCCCGACGAGCAAAGGGTCATCTCTCTCTCTCTCTCGCTCCCTGAATCGTCGCGAAATTATTGAGTTTTTTTCTGGTGCTGATGCATTGACTTAGGGATTAAGGTGCGATTGCGTGATTTATTCGGTTTTGATGTTGCCTCGCTAGATCGTTGGAGATGGTGACGATCGAGTCGTCTCCGAGGACTCCGATCTCGCCGCGGTGGGCGACAAGCTCCAGCTCGTGTCCATCGATGAAGAAGGGGAGGGGGCGGTGGGTCAGACCGCCGGTAGCAGTGCCGAATTGCTCATGTCAGATGAGGAGCTGGCTCGATTGTTGCAGGTAGGATTTGATATTCTTGGATGGCAGTCGTGCAGGCATTTCCTGAAAGTTTGTTGAAAATTTGCGCGGGCGATTTGTGTTTTTCGTTTGAGAAATTGCTCTGCCACTCCTATTCTAATTATTTCCACCAGATAGTGTTGGTGTTTCAAATTATCTTTTTTTGGTTCTTTTAGGCGGAAGAGGAAGCACTGCTGTTACAGCAGTTTGTTGTGGGTGAAAATAGTTCTCAAATGGAGGAGAGATTGAGGCCTTACATCGATCAAGTTCTCCGGGTATTAATTCTGTCTGTACTTTCTTTCCTCTCGCCCGGGTCAGTGAGAACAATATCTGCCGCTTGACTGAATTAATGCTGTTCGTGAAATTTAGTATGAGGATCCTAAAGCCCAAGAGGCTGCTCGGAAAACTGTACCTGCAGATGAGCTTGAGGAGAAGGCATTGGTATCTCTGGCCAAGGTTAGAGGGATAGTGTGGTTTTGCTTTGACCTCATTACCATCAAGGACCAATTTGCTGATGTTTTCTTTCGCAAACAATCAGTATTTTGTTACTTTAACCATTCATGAGTGGTAATTTTAATTTGGTCAGGAGGGGAACTTCAAACCATCCAAAAGCGAACGGGATCATGCTTTCTTAATACAGCTGCTTTACTGGTTCAAGCGTTCCTTCAGGTGCTTTTTAACGGTTATCCCTTGCATTTTTCTGGTTAGTTTCTCTAAATACTGCATAGTGGATATCTTGTGCGGTGATGCCAATACACAACAAGAGCTGAAGAGTTTCTTTATCATTTTGTTTTTACATAACCTGTGTTTATTATAGTGCCACAGTTTATTGAAGTATTCCTGCTATTTGGCTTTCATATTCATCTGCCTTGTGGGTAGAACTTCCTCCATCTATTCATTTAGCGTACAGGGTAGTGATCTTGATACTTATATGGACAGACTTCATGGTAGAAGACTGGTTGTTTTTTCACGGGTTTCAATTTGGGATCTCATAGTCAACATGGTGGGCACTGAAGATCTAGATGTCATCATTGTTTGCTGAAGTGATGATAGTCCTCTCAGAAAAAATCAGACATGGATCTTCATAATCTAAATGTCACTCGTCTTGCACCGTGGAAGTCCTGGTTATACGCACCAGAGCATGCTTTGCTGTTATGTTCTACCAGAACTGCAGGGACGGCAACTTTGCTTTTTATGCTTGCCAAGCTTAAGCAAATAGCTGTTTAGTTATCTTTATTGGAGCATGAGAGGCAGACATGGAAGTTGAAAAGGGATAATTTTTAGCATTTAATTCAGAGTTAGGAATAATTGTCTTACGACAGGTAGAAACATTGAAAACTGAAAAAGAAGAGGGGGAAATAATGACATCGTATGGCATGTAAATCTTTTGAATACTTACCTTTATATCATGGTTTATAATGATGGAAAATGCAAGAAAGAAATTTCATTTTCTTTAAGTATTATGAATAATTACTAACCTGTGTTCTTATTGTTGCCTGTACAACTAAACTGGAGTATGAGAGGGGTCTGACTCATCTATTTTTTGCAGCTGGGTTAATGCTCCTCCTTGTGAAGGATGTGGTCGTGATACTGTAGCTCAAGGCATGGGCATGCCACTTCCTTCTGAACTTCTTTATGGCGGTTCTCGTGTCGAAATTTACCGGTAGGGAAAGATGATATTGCCATCTTCTTATCACCCACCCCCCACCACCCCCCAAAACAAAACAAAAAACCCACCTCGAAAATAAGAAAAAAAATGCACTTCTCTTTTCAATTTTCATGATGCATCGAACTTCACATTTTATTCAAAATTTAGGCTTATGCTTTCATTAAATAATTCGTACTATTGGCAACCTTATTTACATATTATCTGGCAGGGGATTAGTTCATCTGTATTTTTTTAGAGTGACCCATAGGGGAGTACATCTTCTCGGGGGATATAGGCAGTAGCAAGAGGTTTTTGCTATATAAAGTAGCAGAGATTTGTTTAGAAGGAGAAGGAAAAAATAATACCACAGTTGAAATCTACTGGAAGCATACAGTTTGTCAGAACATTGGAGTATTGTACAAAGGAAATTGACTTAAGCAAAATCTCACGAACTAGGAAGTCGAAAATATGGTGGACTGGGAGTACATTGAAGTTGGAATGTCAAACCCTGTATCCACGAATAACCATTGGCATAACCCGATGGCTGCTAGCAATTTGAATATTGGAGAAGTGCTTATCCAGTCCGCTACCTTCTTATGCGCGCATTTCCTTCAGGAAAAGGAGAGGACAGAACATAGGAAAAAAAAAAGGAAATAGTAAGATTCAAATTCAAATTCAAGTTGTTTGTTTCTAGCTATCTAGTGACAAAAATATTTGAAGCAAATTAACTTGGTAATTATATTAGTAGTTGTCCTTAGCTTCTATTGTTCCCTCTAATTTCACCTTTCTTATTCTTTTTGTTGTCTTTTGCCAATTCTAGCTGCAAATATTGCTCAAGGATCACACGTTTTCCGAGATACAACGACCCATTGAAGGTACATCGGTTTTCTAACCTCAACTGAAAATAGTTCTATTGCATCCTCCCTTTTCCCCTGAGCGAATATTGCACTCAGCAGACAACTTAATCTTTCGCCTTTTTCTCTACTGAAAGCTCTTAGAGACAAGAAGGGGCCGTTGTGGGGAGTGGGCAAACTGCTTTACATTCTACTGTTGTGCTTTATTGGTTATGAATCCCGTCTGGTTAGTTCTCTTTTTGCTTAATCCTTCAGGCCTCATGATACGGTGTTCTATACTTAACTCTTCATTTCCAAGTAAGAAACAAAAGTACTACCAAAATCCATACTTAGTCTTCAATATTCAGGATTGATTACTGGATATGTAATTTGGTGTAGGAAATTTAATTGCTAAGGTTTCCATGACAGACTATAATAGAACAAATTGGTTGGAGTATGAACTGGCTTGATATAAACCTTAGATCATTTGCATTGCCGTTACATGCTCCTGGGTGGATCATTATCTACAAGATTATATTATGTTAGGGCACACTTTGATGTGCTTAGTATTGTCTAATTAATCTTATATGAACTTGTACGAACTAAACATTAGCATTAGATCACTCGTTTTGCCATTACATATTTGTGGGTGCATCATTATCTCCAAGATTATAAAGTGTCAAGGCACTCTTTCCTGTATTATGTATTGTGTCGTGAGTTTTTAATGGCTCTTCCCCCTTTCACTGTCTCTTGTCCTTCTGTAGGTTTTAGATTTCACTGATCATTTGTGGACAGAGTGCTTTTCAGTACATTTGGGAAGGTAGAAACATCATTTACATGCTGCATCCTCGTTCACACTTTTGATGAAGCATGATTTTATATCAACTATCACATATTTCCTGTTGTGTGTGATTGTACAGATGGATGCATCTTGATCCTTGTGAAGGAGTTTATGACAAACCTTTGTTATATGAAAAGGGGTAACACAGTTTGATCCCCCTTTGATTGTGACTAACATTCTAAACTGTCTCTCTCCCTGTTTTCTTACTTTGAGTGAAATTTTGCTTTCTGTGCGTAATATGCTAGGTGGAATAAGAAATTGAATTATGCAATTGGGATAGCAAAAGATGGAATCTATGATGTCACAAAACGCTACACAAAGAAGTGGCACGAGGTAATTTCTCTTTTCAGCAGCACTGGAAGTTTTACCAACGTCCAAAGTAGATTTTGTTTCTCTGCTTGTATGCAGGAGCAATATCAGATGTACACTCATATGTTGTGTTATGGTATAGAAAGCCGGATTCTCAAAGTAACCCTTAAAATAATAACACCACCTGAAAATTAGATGGGTCGTTGATATATACTTTGTGAGTAGCTTTTAATGATTTTCAGGGGTAAATTGAATCAAGTAATTGAGAGAATCCAATACATTGTGTCAAATCATTTCTTCATTGGTTTCGAATGCAGGTTTTAACACGGCGAAACTTGATCACGGAGACATCTCTTTCAGCTGTTCTAGCTAAGTTGACAAAAGAATGTCGGAGAAGTTTTACGTCTCAGGTGCTTTCTGCCCTTGAAGATCGTGAGAAAAGGGGAATGGAAGCTATTCAGAGAGATCTTCATGCAGCAGATGATGCCTCAGTATCTTTGCCTGGAAGGCAAAGTGGGGACAAGGAATGGCGCGTGTCCAGATCAGAGATTGGTCCAGATGACGATGGATCTTTGAGCTGCTCATCTTGCCCTGTTCGTGTTTGCTTTGATGGGCACGTAACAAGAATCTATGATGCATTTTCTCCTGTCCTCTCTCTCTTAGCAGACAATTCTGTTACTAAGTTTAGAGCTCTTGAAGTTTTAGAGACTTTTAAGCAACTTTTAGAAAAGATGAGGAGATCATCCTTCAAGACAAGGAGAGTGTCACTTGATTCAGCTTCAATCGGGACACCATCATTTGTGAATCAGTTGCTTCCTTCCTTCAGTGAGTTACTTAATGCACTCTCTCTGAAGTGTGAAAACATGGACGGAAAGATTGACATATCTCTGGCTGGTGACCCTGTAAAAACCTCATTAGCATTACCTGTAGTTCTGGATGCTTTGGAAGATACGATCCAGACCCTTAGACAGAGTGACCATTTCAGTAGTGATGTCCTATCCTTGGCACTATTGAAATCTAATAGAATCCACTCTGGTTCAGTTCTTGCAAGTGGTGAGGAACTTCCTCTTGGAATTGTAAGTAGTGGTTTGCTCTTTGACCTCTTAAGGTTCCTTCACACTTTTTCTGTTTGTGCCTTGATGTTATGTCATAAAACTATTCTGATTAACTTTCCAGGCCACAGCAGCATTTGATGGTACTCGTGAGACAAAATGGGAAGAACCAAATGGGGGTCGAGGTAATAAGGTCTGATCTATGAGAGTTGTTGGATTGTTTTTTTCTTCGGAACTCTGATGGTGAGATCATGGTGAAAGCATGATGATTCACCAATGAAATTTGATAGGTTGCTGTATCCTGTGTGTGTTCTTTCCAACTATTAGTTTGTGTTGTTATTTCTTAACTATGGAAGTTACTTTTGCAGGTTGTTGGATCATGTTTAAAGTACCAGACTGCCAGATGAAAGAGCTTGTGGCTTACGATTTAATGTCTGCCAATGACGCTCCCGAAAAGAGATCCAATGAATTGGTGCGCCTCCTTCTGCATACTTCCCTGTGGGCGTGTGGATTCTATTGTTGGTGTAATTTAGATAGCTTTGAAAGTATACTTCTGATGCGTGATGTTCATAAATCATTTAGCCAGCAAAATATTCATCTGGTTTTTGTGATTCCCTAACATTCTGATTGCATATTTCACCAATTTGATGCTTCATATTCCTATGAGCTTAAGATACATCTAAGAATGTCTAAATCTTGTTTTGGTCTTTGATCATCTGACCCTTTGAATCACATCATCCTTTGTTCAGAGATAATTCCTTCTTCCTTCTGTCATTAATGCCTTCATTATAGGTCTTGGAAGAAATCGCTTTTTTTTTTTTTTCATGAATTGCTACTTTTTATCACTTCTCAGGATTGTGGAGGGAAGCAGCGACGGAGGATCCAGCTGGCATGTTTTGGATGAACAAACTTCCCAGCTGTTTAAAAACCGTTTCGAGCGCAGGACATTCAAAAATTAAAACAAAAGCCCCTGCATCCAATTCTTTCAGGTACATTGTCGATCTAAGGATCTTTTTCATAGTTTGAACGTCAGATCTTATTGATTATTCACTTAGAGGTTATGTATCACAGGGTTTAGGTTTCGCGCTGTTAAGGGATGTTCAGTCGACATCCCGGCTGCAGTTAGGAAGCATCGACCTTTATGCAAGACGCAGCTGATGCACTGAAACACTAGCCAACCGGGGTGGTGTCAATGTATTGCAGTAGCCAATCCTTGCCCGGAACAATTCAAAGAGATGAAGGAGAATTACAGTAATTATGGAAAGATCAATCTATTCCCGACGAAATAAATGGTGGCTCCAGTGTTCCATTCTCTGACCACCCTCCCCCAGAGACCACATGTGTTGCCTGATAGAACAGCAGGACCAGGCATTTCACAACAATGTATTATGACATCTGATTTTCTGGTAAATTGTCAGTTACCTACTCGGAAGAAACATGGTCAGCCAGACATATGGATTGGAAAAGAAATTGGTTAAGAAATTTAGCTGAGTCGAAAGCCTCCTATGCATCTCGAACAACTTGTGCAAACAAGCTCGAGCTCACGAGAAAATATTAGGTACAGACTTGGGGGAAGCTATTGTGGTCCAGATGACCCTTTATTTTACGACGCATGTCCAATGTAGGGTCCACCTGCTCTCTCTACTGGTTCTGCGCTCTCCCTCGTCTTCTCTCTCCCCTCCCGCCGAAGCTCTGAGGAAGGACTCCCAGCTCCATAGCCGCCCGGCGATCGCAGGCCGTCTTCTCCGTTTCCCGGCCCGCGAAACTCGAAGGGCTAAGGTTCGCGACTGCCAGGCTAAGGAGCTCAGCAAGCCCGCAACTCGCAGCCACCATGGCCACGGACCTCGAGCTCCACAGCCATGGGGGTTGCGAGCTTTGTGGCCAGCGATGAAAAACACGTCGGTGATGCCGATTTGTCCGATGGGGTCCACCTCTTCTCTCTGCTCATCTCTCTCCCCTCTGCTCTCTCCGTCGCATCCCCGCTAGATCCGTCTAATGAGCAGGGCCAAGAAGCTTCATCGACCCCTGCCCCTCTTGACATGTCCCTATACTACGTCGACGGCAAGACTCTCATCATGACCGATGTCTTCTTCGTCTTAGCCGCGGGCTCGGGCCCACGACTCGCGGCCGCCGTGCGGCCACCAACGTCTTCTCTGTCTTGGGCGCAGCTCGGGCTCACAACTCACGGCCGCCGTAGCCACCAAAGTCTTGTCTGTCTCGGGCCGCAGCTCGAGCCCACGGTGCTCGTGGCCTCCATGGCTGTGGGCTCGAGGTCCGTGGCCATGGCGACGGAGGGTCGTCCCTAGCCGGCAAAAGAAAGAAGAAAAACATGAAAAGAGAGGCAAAAGGAGAGAGAAAAATTTTGACCATTGAGCCTACTGTACACGTGCCGCATGATGAATGGACGTCTGTAAAAATGCGGTGGCACCCGGCATGTGCGCAATATTTTCTCCGAGCTCACTGGCTTTGAGTCTACCTGTCATTGAGCCATTGATTTTATGAAGAAACGATGCGAAATCAGTTCTCTCGTTGTCTAATGATTCTTATGGTGCAATTTGTTCCATAAAAAACTCCTCATTTCGATACTTTGTGATGTTGCGGATAAATAAATACTTAAAAATGAGCCTAGAATGAATTTATACTGAACACACTAATTCATCATTTATTAGTATTATTCATTGTTTCGAATTAACAAATTTAACTAGAATTCCATTCGAAAACCCACAAAGCTCGGAGAAATTTACATTGTTACATGGTGGGGAGTTTTTTTTTTAGAATATTATTTTTTATGAATTTACATTCTTTACCTCTGAAAAATTGAAAACTTTCAAAATTGATCGACACGTGTGGGATGCTCGTCAAACGCCGATACAAAAGCTCTCCCCGGAAAGTATACGTGATTTCTAGCAAACCCCTTGTCCAAATAAGATGCCCATGCAGCAGAAATTGAAAAGGAGCATATCGAATCCCGAAGCATTCGACCCCAAAAAAAAAAAATTTCCCGAAGCAGATTTGCAGCTACCAAAAACGACACACTCACTGCCAATGCCAAACCGGAAAGCCTCACTTCACCAAATGGCTCGCCCAATAAAAGAGAAAAAAAAAAAACCACCTAACCTTAATCCCCACCAAATGCCAAAAGTTCGTATATACAGAACAACCCAGCCCAAATCCAAACGGACCGGACAGCAACTCAGTGGAGGTGTCTAGTGAGAAACAAACCAACTCCAACCGCCCGTCATCCTCCATACCGTCCCCCCCAGAAAATGTCCTCCGCCGCCGCCTCCTCTTCCTCCTCCCTATCTTCCTTCTCCCACCGCTTCCCGCCGGCCGCCGTCTTATCCTGCGCACCCCAGAAGACCCTTAACCTGCGTTGCGAACCCCTTCCTCAACTAAAAAGCCCCCTCTCCATCAGGGCCCTCTCCTTCCCATCCCCATCCTCCCCTCACCCAGGACGACCTCAAAGGAGATCGCCGCCGACAAGGCCGTGAGCTTCGTCCACGGCGGCATGGTCCTCGGCCTCGGCACCGGCTCCACCGCCGCCTTCGTCGTGGCCAAGCTCGGCTTAACTCCTCAAGTCCGGCGGGCTGTCGGACGTCGTCGGGATCCCGACGTCAGAAGCGCACCGAGGAGCAGGCCCGGGGCTCGGCATCCCGCTCTCGGTCCTCGACGACCACCCACGACTCGACCTGGCGATCGACGGCGCCGACGAGGTGGACCCAGATTTGAACCTGGTGAAGGGAGGGGTGGGGCACTCCTGAGGAGAAGATGGTGGAGGCGGCTAGTGAGAAGTTCGTGGTGGTGGTTGAGACCAAGCTGGTGAGTGGGCTTGGCGGGAGTGGATTGGCAATGCCGGTTGAGGGTGGTGCAGTTCTGCTGGAGTACAATTTGGTGAGTGATTTTGGAGCTTGGGGACTCGTTTTGTTTTATACTCTTGATTTAATGTAAAATGTTTTTGTCTTTGGTTATGTGTATTGAAATGGAGTTATGTTGGAGTCACTTGCTTAGAAGGATATGTTAATTCTGCAGGAGTTATTCTGAGTACAGCGATCGCGCTGTGATGTGATGTTCTTGATTTGAACCCGAAGTTTTCATCTTTAAGAGTGTGGTTGAAATGGGTGATGTTGGTGTCTCTTGATGGAATTGGTGAAAATTTCGGTTGGTTGCTGAAATTTGAGTGTTGAATTCAATTTGAAGTTTCTTTTGTTCCATG